>CM060952.1:147759298-147977237 GCA_030765055.1 Mantis religiosa | reverse complement strand
AAGAGAAGAAGAAGAAGAAGAAGAAGAAGAAGAAGAAGAAGAAGAAGAAGAAGAAGAAGAAGAAGAAGAAGAGAAGAAGAAGAAAGAAGAAGAAGAAGAAGAAGAAGAAGAAGAAGAAGAAGAAGAAGAAGAAGAAGAAGAAGAAGAAGAAGAGAAGAAGAAGAAGAAGAAGAAGAAGAAAGAAGAAGAAGAAGGGTAGGTAAAAGGCTGGCTCCCTTCTTTTCAACAACCTAAATTCAAATCGCCATCCTGTAAAATCCACATTTTCGTCATAAGTGGTTAAGTTCCTCCTAGGACAGGTAAACGCATGACACACCACGGGCTGTCCCTCAGCCTGCCAACAGCAGGGCGACGACGGTCCTACCAGCAGACTCTGCTTGCATAGAGCTTCTAACTTCATTAGGCAAACTTGGCTTTTAATATGCCTAATTATAAGGCTGTCGAACACAAAGCAGCTATATAAAATTATCACATTAAAATTTCATCCAGTTAAACCAAAATAAAGCAGCCTTCCGAACTATGTCTGTTATAGAAAAAAGACTAGTAATATATTGTGCGGCATAAAGGACATTCTCAAAGATTAAAATTTTTAAGCATACGCCAGCTATACAATTAAATACGAAAATCATTTAATAAACTATCCATGCTCCAGTATACAGGATGTTACAGAAAGGTACGGCCAAACTTTCAAGAAACATTCCTCACACACAAAGAAAGAAAATATGTTATGCGGACATGTGTGCGGAAACGCTTAATTTCCATGTTAGAGCTCATTTTTATTACTTCTTTCCAAATCACATTAATCATGGAATGGAAACACACAGCAACAGAACGTACCAGCGTGACTTCAAAATGTCCTCCGTTAGCGAGGATACATGCATCCATCCTCCATCGCATGTAATCCTTATGCACTGATGCAGCCCTGGAGAATGGCGTATTGTATCGCAGCCGTCCAAAAATACGAGCACGAAGAGTCTCTACATTTGGTACCGGGTTTGCGTAGACAAGAGCTTTCAAATGCCCCATAAATGAAAGTCAGGAGGGTTGAGGTCGGGAGATCGTGGAGGCCATGGAATTGGTCCGCCTCTATCAATCCATTGGTCACCGAATCTGTTGTTGAGAAGCATAGGAACACTTCGACTGAAATGTGCAGGAGCTCATTCGTGCATGAGCCACACGTTGTGTTGCACTTTGTAAAGGCACATCTTCTAGCAGCACAGGTAGAGTATCTTGTATGAAATCACAATAACGTGCTCCATTGAGCGTAGGTGGAAGAACATGAGGCCCCAATCAAGACATCGCCAACAATTCCTGCCCAATCGTTCACAGAAAATCTGTGTTGATGGCGTGACTACACAATTGCGTGCGTATTCTCGTCAGCCCACACATGCTGATTGTGAAAAGTTACAATTTGATCACGTTGGAATGAAGCCTCATCCGTAAAGAGAACATTTGCACTGAAATGAGGATTGGCACATCGTTGGAGGAACCATTCGCAGAAGTGTACCCGTGGAGGCCAATCAGCTGCTGACAATGCCTGCTCACGCTGTACATGGTACGGAAAAAAACTGGTTCTCCCGTAGCACTCTCATACAGTGACGTGGTCACTGACGCTGACGCTGACGCTGACATTAGGGTTATCGTCAACAGCACGAAGAATGCCTCGTCCGTTGCAGGTGTCCTCGCCGTTCTAGGTCTTCCCCAGTCGCGAGTCATAGGCTGGAATGTTTCGTGCTCCCTAAGACGCCGTTCAATTGCTTCGAACGTCTTCCTGTCGGGACACCTTCGTTCTGGAAATCTGTCTCGATACAAACGTACCGCGCCAGGGCTATTGCCCCGTGCTAATTCATACATCAAATGGGCATCTGCCAACTCCGCATTTGTAAACATTGCACTGACTGCAAAACCACGTTGGTGATGAACACTAACCAGTTGATGCTACGTACTGATGTGCGTGATGCTAGTACTGTAGAGCAATGAGTCGCATGTCAACACAAGCACTGCAGTCAACATTACCTTCCATCTATTGGGCCAACTGGCCCAAACGAAACAATGGGGTATTTTGACAATTGTCTGCACGAATGATTTTAATTTACATTTAAAGGGAAATACTAAAATGAGCTCTAACATGGAAATTAAGCGTTTCCGGTCACATGTCCACAATACATATTTTCTTTCTTTATGTGTGAGGAATGTTTCCTGAAAGTTTGGCCGTACCTTTTTGTAACACTCTGTATATACTAGTATAGCACAGTACACAAAAAGGATTAAGAAAAATTGATGAAGTTTCTTCAGATAATGGTTTAAACACTGTCTTCGTATCCTATATATGTTAAAGTTAATTAGCGACAGCTAAAGAAAGTGCGGGATATGAAGTTAAATGTTCAACATCAATTGAAGATTTTCAATGTTAGAATAAAACGAAAACATATAAATGACTCAGATAACTACTCTAGAGGACTAAAACTACAGATTATGGAAATAATGTCGAAGAGTACGCCGGCAGTGTGTCACTAGAAAGGACCACAAGAAAATTATTTTACTATAAGCCTAAAGGATGAAAACAAAGTGGAAAATTGAATAAATAATGACCAGAGATATTTTGAAAGCGGAAAAAGCATTAGGACCTACTTCTTGTGGTACAGAAAAAATCAAATTGTTTTCCTGAGTCCTTATGTGTTGTTTATTACAAGTATAATATTAATATTCGTTTGAACCCAAAATCCAGGAATATGATTGAGTACTTCCTTACTGTAACATGACTATTTTAGGTTTTTGGGAAAAACGGTAACTTTTATGCAATTAATGTCCCCCTACGTTAAGTCATATCCGAGATGAATTAAACGGGTAAGATCATACTCAATAGAGTGCAGCTTCCATAAAGCTTACAGTTATCCAAAATTCGTATTTCAGGATAAGAGGTAACCCTGGTCTGACAGAGATTCGTTCTCGGGACCACCTGACCTTTAGGCAGATATGCTACCACCTAACTACAAAGATGTGCTTGGGAAGAAACATATGACTTCGATAAATGATCATCTTTTTCCGGGAACAGAGATATTCCATCTGATCACTTGTCCATTTTGACAAATGCGACCATCCATCATCTCCAGCAATTATAAGAGCTCGGTCTAGATGTACGGATGTGAGTGTGAACTGCTCTTCTTTTGTTTTTATTCAGGTTCGATCCATTGTTCTAATTATCCTTAGACGATCATACTTACAATCATATTCCGTGCCTTCCACTCACACACAGATACACACACACACACACACACACACACACACACACACACACACACACACACACACACACACACACACACACATACACACACACTGTAAATAGAATCTAAATAAAACTTGGAATTGTGCTCAAACAGTTCAGTTTTTGTTATAGCTATAGCAAAAAAAAAAAAAAAAAAAAAAAAAAGTTTTCCACAAAAACTGAACCTGCAGAATACGAACATTTTTATTAAAAAATGGACTGTTTATAAATGGCAACGAAACTTATCGCTAAAAATAAATATTGCATAAATATGGCGAACAGTTGCTTGTCATATTTAAGCATAAATACTTGTAACTATTTTAATTTCCTTAATCTGGCATGTGTTACAAATGTAACCAAATCTAGTTGCATAATTTAAGTAGACAACTGTATGTGATAATTATTAATAAAATGCTTTTACCTAACTTCAATATTCAAACATACACATACAAATGATTGCACGCAGTAAAAAAGAAAGCTACAATGAACATTGTTATTAGAATTTTACAACGGAATTTGCAAAAGACGCACTCAGTGAAAATTAAATTATTGCAACCATATTCATTATAGTGTATAAGTAATGTAATACAGAATATAAAACATAAAGCAAAACACCTTTCACAGTTTCGTATATACAAATCCTTCAAAGACAACTTACTAAACAAGATAGTACCAAGGAGGCAGAAGGTCAAATAAGAAGCTGTAACATATGTCCTACTAGATAAAAGAAATAATGTTGAGTTTTACAATTATTAATTTACATTAATTTACATTTATTTCCGAAAATGTATTGAATTAATGCTAGAATCAATTACATGCATACAGAGAGGCACCATATGAAAATAAAATATAATCCGAGTATTACTATGCGAAATATTTTGATAAATATGCCAACAAAGAGGAAGATAATGTAAAGAGATATAGTAAGGAATGAAAGGTCATCATGATGTTCATAAACTACTTTTATAAGTTTCAAAACCATAAAATATCAGTGATCAACTTTTATGTATCATAAACGGTGGATAAATACTGTCACCGATCTAATTATTCCGTTGGAGTTGCAACAAGCCAGTGGGCAGGAAAGAAAGAGACAGATAGTGCCACCAGCGCTTGTCAAGAGAGAGAAAGAGACAGAGATAGCTCCATTGTTCTCTCGCTGCGCCACGAAAGGCTTTGAAACGTCGGCGCGTTTCTAGAAACAACTAGAGTTATAACAGTGCGGGTCTGTCAGAGCGCAGTCAATTGTTAATCAAGTTGGGTTGTTAATTGTGTGTATTTGCAGCTATGTAGTGATTTGAAGTGTACCGGAGTGAATTATTTTGTTTGTTTACGTCTTTCAGACAACATTGAGGAGTGCGTTTGTGTATGACACGTCTTTTTTGCTACAAGGGGTGTACAAAGTGTGTTTTTAGTTGTAATAAAGAGCATTTTAAAGTATTTAAAGTGAGGTATATTTCATATGAATATGAGTAGCTGGCATGCTTTAATTTATAAGAGTGCTCACTCATACTAGTTTATGTTCAACTTTTCCGCCTATTTATAAGAGTTTTAATGTTCCGAACCCACAGTCACAATATTGCGGAAATTTGTATCCAGATAGTAAACGATCTTAATGTAAGATAAATAGCTTTTTATAAGCCTGAACAACTTCAAATTGTTTTGAAGATCGGAGTAAACTGCTAGATAAAGCGTTGGTATTGCTTATGGAGTTAAGGGCGGAGGATATTGAAACATAAGGCAGTGTTTCCACATCTCCTGCTGGGTTTGAGGACTGAGAGCACTTTAGAAGAGATTTCAGTTAGGTGGACGGCCCCAACAGGATTTGAACCACAGACCGTGGTTGATGTGCATTAAGTTAATTAAATTAAAGCAGTAAAAGTTTTATTTCCTGTTTTAATTGGCCATAACCTGTTATGCCTAAATGTTTGGTTCAATTGATAGTGTGTCCACACGTATAACCGTATTTATTTATGGAAATGTATATCATTTTTATGTCACGAAAGAGTGAGTATACAAAGTCACTGATATGTAATATACATTTAGCAAACGTATATCTACAGTGTTTTCCGAGCAATAAAAGCAATACTACATTTTCATTTTACTAGATTTAGAAGAAGTATGAAGAATTTATTATCGGAAAACCATTCAATGTTACGTGTATTTTATAGAACTGTTACGATGATTTACCTTTAATATCGTGTTAAAGCGTATTTTTTAATCCCTTGTAAATGGTCGGTGTAAAGTGTTAATCTTCAGTTTTATTGCCGAGGCTGTAGAAGCTCATGGATAATGGACGGGAGATTGATGATTTCCAAACACAGCTTCCTAGCAGCCTGATTTTCAAAGCCTCCAGTTCAAGCATTGTCGCCTATAAGGGGCTATGATATCTTACTCTTCATTCCTTAATTTTTACGTTATTTCTACATTGTACTGACACAAAATGTGCTATTATGCTGGTGCAAAGGTCCCTTAGAAAATTGAACGAAAAAGAGTTTCATATGTTAGGATTGATTCCGTAAAGCCAGCACATTGACTTCCACTCCTCTTGTACACATTATTCTCATAAAGGCTTATTCCTCTGTTTACCTCATATTCATATAAATATTCTCTTATTGATAATTGTCATTTTTCAGTAAGATGCGACCGCAAAGTGAGATTTGTGGTGGACAACACTGCGCTGGGGCGGGTTTTCTCCGGGAACTCCGGTTTCTCCCGTAATCTCATTCCACCGGTACTCCATGTTCATATCATGTATCATCAGTGTCACCGCCTGCGGTACCATATGTATTAAAAGCGGGCGTTAAACACTACACATTTCACATTTCAGTAAGATAATGTTTATATAGTTTATATAAGATAAACATATAAGAAAGAGGCAGGCATAATTAAAAAGTCAGAAACTTTCTACTATATAAATGGAACAATAAAAAGAAATTTAAACAATAAAGCAAGTAGAGATAACATTCTAAAACTTTACAAAGTAATTTCAGTATTAAAATACTATATGGCAGCAAAGTAGGTGTCATAACTGAAAAAGATAAAAGAAAACTGAAATGAAAGGCAAATGAAATGAAATTTAAGAAGCATTGCGGGATATAGAACTATGGACCTCAAACTAAATGAAGATGTACGCGAAGAGCTAGAGATATTCGACCTGATTGATAGAGTACAAGAATATAGAAGTAAATGGGTAACCCATGGGCAAAACATGGAAAAAGAAATATTACCACGCTATTTTATGAAGTATAGATCAGTAGGAAGGAGGAGCATGGGAAGACCAAGAAAATGGTGGAAACAGTAAAATAAATTATGTAGACTGCAACAGTCAGTAATGCCTAAAGCATGAAGGAAGATGGTGATGATAATGATGATGATTGTCATTTAGTTGCAAGGGAAATACTGAGTGCACTAGGCTTTAAGCGGTAGTAAAATCCTGTAAGAGCTGGCTCTACGTGCTGCCTTTGGAATTCCTTTCTTGTAGGATCGTCAACAGATAAAAATGAATGAGACATCGCATTTGAGAAAAAAAGTAAATATTTAAACATTCAAACAATATCTCCGAAATGGTCTACTCCACCAAAACGGTAAAAAAGTTTGTATTTCAATCGGCTCTATCTGTTTGTACAGCAAGATTTGTAATAATTACACAGAATGGAGATAATATTTCAGAGAACGTTCCCAGAAAATTCAAGACATACTGATGAGTGAAAATAAAGGGACAATGATTTGTAACTTTCTTTATAGTTTTGTGAAGTGATATTTTTAGTAAAGCTGTGGGATTTCAACATGTTTTTATATTAATATAAATGTGAATAGGGCGTTACCTTTTTTTACGATTGGTCTTCGCGTCTATGAACGTACAAGCAGATGAACTGTAATTTCAATTTATTAGGACATATTACAGCGCATTAAAGTTAAACCAAGAAATCGCATTGATATTAGAATTAATGGTACTGTGTAGTAGCACATTATGAATTCACTTTAAAATGTGCTCAAAATGGCGTCCAGTTACTGCCAAACAATGCCAAAGTTTGGATGAGTGGAGTCAGACTAAAAAATTCAATGCCACAGCCGGGATTTGAATCACGGATCTCCTGCTCTCCGTGCGGTTGCTCTAAACCACTGAGCTACTATGGCCAACGTGCCGACATGACATTAAATTCTCCAACTGTCTCGTATGGAAGAAATGATTATTTCCAATGCCAAAGTTTGTCTTAGAAATTAATGTTCCCAAAAACATTGCTCAGCTGCATTTCTTGCCCAATCCCGCATTTCAGCTGTTCAAGATCTCTTGGCTGGTCCTTGTAAACTCTTCACTTCTTCCCCACAACAAAAAGTCTAAGGGGTTCAGGTCAGCAGGGTCAATACTTCCTCTTCTGCCCAATCTATCTTCCTGGAATTCATGGTCTAGGTAATCACTCTGCCGTAATGTGCTGGCTAGTAGATAAAAGTGATACTGAAATATAAAGAGCTTTAGCACCATCGTAAGTTGTTTTTTTTTTTTTTTTTTTTTTTTTTTTTGGCTTCCCAGAATTTGCCTTGTTTTTAACACGCCTAATTTCATTGCATTTATTTTTTTTTTAAAAAAATATTCTTGCTGTAGAATATGCAATAGAATATGCAAATGAAGATGCTGTAAAAGATGTTCTGGATGCATTTCATTAAATAAGACACAAACACATTCCTTGTTTCTCCTCGCACTATCATATCCGATCATCTTTATTATTTCAATTCGTTGTCTTTCTGTAAGTTGTGCCATGGCTAATCACTTTCAGGAAGATTTTTCAATGAAATAAGCATTGTCGTATCTTATTAGCTTAGCTTTTGTCTGTATTTGTTCAATCCAAAGCCATATTGAAGTAGCCTACTTTATAGTTAAATGCAAATTCAATTGAAGTAATAATTGGCTTCCTTTGCTCAGTGCATATGCAGTAAGTTCCCAATAAACTTAAATTTTGGTCAGAAAGGGTATTCGTTTGTACGTTCTGAAAGTTGAGCATTGGAGGAGGGCAGCCGAAAAGAAATGTTGCCATTAAAAAAACTCAGATCCTTATTTGTAACCATATTAATGTGAGGTCATCTTACAGCTTTTTTTAAAAAAAATGCTTCATACAGTTGCAACAGCGAAGTTACAGGCATTGTTGCACACTTTTTACACATCAGTTATATTTCATTTGTCATGAAGATGTCCTAAATATATGGTACTTCAATCATACTCGTTAGAGCAGTTTCGGAGAAACCATTGGAAAAACACCCCATGAAAAATAAAATATATTTGCTTTTCAACAACGTTGTCAACTTGGACGACCATATCAGTACCGTCGGTGAGGCGGAATTTCGTCCGCAGGAGTGCCTTTATATGCCAGTTTATTTACGGACATTCAAATATATTCGTGTATATTCATACGCACATTTACGGACCTTTTGGTTATTACTTCCAAACGTATTTAAAACCATCAGTTTGCGTCGGGTTTGAACCCAAGTCCTTGGGATCAGTAGGCAAGCTCCAAATTATAGGAGCCACTGAGATCAGCAAATCAAACGTTTCGTGTAATGGATGCTCTGCGTGGTGGGTAATTTCTTGAAAATCTTTCCTTGAATGATGTTGAACCAGTTAGGTGATTACTACCTTTCCGCTTTTGATTACACTATTGATACACGCACGCACATACAAATATATACATGGCGTTCACTTTATTCGTTACTTTCCGCCCTTTGAGTAAGAATGACATCATAGTTGTCTGGTGAGTCTATCTTTAACTCCTAGTGCCCTCTACGGAAAAGAAGCGGTAAATTTTGCGAACAGTAAGCAAATTGCAGCGCCCTCAGAGTGGTTGCTCTGATAACTAATACAACCAGCTTCCCCTGCATATGAACACAGACCTCCACGACTTTATGTTTGAATGATGCATTCGTACCGGCATTAAAATTGGTGCGACATATAAATATAGTTTAAAACGCTGCATAGAGGAGTTTATGCAAAGCTATCCAGCATTCAGACAGTCCATAGGAGCGAAATATTGTGACTTTTTGGGATCGTGAAATGAAAAGTCCAATTGCACCACTTAAAAATGTTCTTTATTTCCACCGACTTACAGTTATACACTTGCCAATTACACGGAATTGCGTAATGCACACAATTACGATTCACCAGTTCGTCCGTTACAATTCCACTGTACGGTCACAATTACGTAAATTCTTCCGTTGCACATACACAGTCTCCTCGTCCTTACACTAGCACTGCACTCTTACGCTGATTGCCACGAACTCTGACTGACTCCTCTTGCACGACGTGTTGCTTATATAGGGTCCGCTTGCCGATCTGGAAGGTTCTCCATTAGATGAAATATCCCGTAAGTTCGAGAACACAGGTGGAACAGAAAGAGACGGCGCAGGGATGTTTTTGTCCCAGCCATCCCTTCTTAACACTATAAGACAAACGAGGGGGCGGGGCGAAGGCCGACCCGTCTCCTGCTGCCCACTCTATAGGGTGTTCCGACGCTCGGGTGACACTGCTCCCTCCTCAAAGCTGGTCGTCCCGAGCAGCACCATCGTAGCGTGCCAGGCGATCCAGGTGTACCACCAATATCTTCCCTCGGGGAACCTTCTGGATGCGGTAGACCACGTCGTTAATCCTCTTCACCACCCGGTACGGTCCTTGCCATGGCTGCTGGAGCTTCGGGCAGCATCCCTTAGTCCGGGTAGGATGGTACAACCAGACCAGGTCACCTTGCTGGAACCCTTGGCTGTTGGCTTGCCTGTCATACCTGGTCCTCATGCGGTCGCTCGCCTTCTGGATGTTCTGGCGAGCCATCTCGTGCATGTCGTGGAGAAGGTCCACCAAGTTCTCCACATACTTGGTCGCTGGCTGTTTCGCTTCCGGAGGGCTTCCGAAAGCCAGGTCACAAGGGAGGCGTAACTCTCGGCCGAACATTAAGCTGGCTGGCGTCATCCCAGTTGTGTCGTGTGTAGACGAGCAGTAGGCCAGCAAGAACAGTGGCACATTGACGTCCCAGTCTCGCTGATGGCTGGCAACGACCTTCCTCAGGTCTTCCTCTAAGGTCTTGATGTACCTTTCGACCATGCCATCCGATTGGAGATGTAGAGGCGTAGTGCGAGTCTTGTTCACCCTAAGCCTTTGTAGTGCCTCCTTCATTAAGTTGGACTCAAAGTTGGTACCCTGGTCACTGTGTAGCTCTAACGGCACCCCAAATCGACAGAACACTTGCTCCACGAGGCAGTCTGTGATTGTCTTTGCCTCTTGGTTTGGGATGGCATACACCTCCGGCCACTTGGTGAAGTAGTCCATGACCACCATTAGGTACTTGTTGCCACGGTCGGAAACTGTGAACGGTCCAGCAATGTCAACGGCGATCCGTTCAAATGGCGCTCCGACGTTGTACTGCTGCATGCAACCCCGGCTCCTAGTCTGGGGGCCACGACTCGCCGAGCACACGTGACACTGACGGCACCATCTCTCAGCATCTGCTCGGAGTCTCAATCAGTAGTAGCGCTGCCGTAGTTTGTCAATCGTTCGGTTCGCTCCCAGGTGTCCTCCCGAAGTACCGGCGTGCACTTCCTCCAAGACTTCCGGGACCTTACTCCGGGGAAGTACCAACTGTTCTCTCTGCGTCTTCCCATCGGGTGATTCCCATACCCGGAACAGCACGCCCTCTCTGGTCTTCAACGAGTCCCATTGGGCCCAGTACGACTTGTAGGTGGCGCTCCTCGGTGCGATGTCCTCCCAGGTTGGTCTCGTCCCTGCCTCCACTTCCCTCAAGAGTGGCCCCAAGTCTGCGTCCGCCAGCTGCTCCCTCCTCATGCCTGCGCTATCCCAGCCTTCAATAGGCACTGCATCAACTACTCGGACTGCTGCGGCACGCTCCTTCTCTTCCACTCTTGTGCACTGGGCGCACACTTCTGGACAGGGTCTTCGGGACATGGCGTCAGCGTTACCATGGCTCTTCCCGCTACGATGTTCCGAGGTAAAGTCGTACTCCTGAAGCCTCTGGACCCAACGTGCTGTCTGGCCTTCCAGATTCTTAAAGCTCAACAGCCAGGTTAGGGCGGAATGGTCAGTCCTCAGGTGGAATGGCTGACCGTACAGATACTTGTGGAAGTGCTCCAAGGTCTTTACTACCGCCAGTAGCTCTCGTCGAGTGACGCAGTAGTTCTTCTCTGCCTTGGATAGCGTCTTGCTGTAGTAGGCTATCACCCGCTCATGGCCGTCCTGGATCTGCGATAGGACACCTCCAATGCAATGGTCGCTAGCGTCGGTGTCCACAATGAAGGAAACCCAAAATTGGAGCACTGCACAGGGTCTCCTTTAGGGGCTGGAAAGCCTTTTCGGCGTCCTATGTCCACATCTAAGGCCGGTGTTTCTCTGTCAGGCGGGTGAGGGGTTTGGCGATGTTGGAGAACCCCTTTATGAAGCGGCGGTAATAACTGCACAGTCCCAGGAAACGCGCAGCTCTTTCTTATCCCTTGGGCGAGGCCAATCTCTCACAGCCTTTGTCTTCTCCGGGTCTGTGGTCACTCCGGTTGCTGAGATTATGTGGCCCAAGTAGTTAACTTCCTTGCGGAAGATCTGGCACTTCTTCGCGTTCAGCTTCAAGTTGGTCGCCTGCAGTCTCTGTAGCACCTTACTCAGATTCTCTAGGTGATCATCAAAAGTCTTTCCGACGATAGTGATGTCGTCCCGGTATAGCAGGCAGGCGTCGTAAGTCAGCCCTCTCATCACTGACTCCATGAGGCGTTGAAAGGTAGCTGGTGCGTTGCAGAGGACAAAGGGCATAACCGTGAACTGCCAGAGCCCTTGGCCTGTCGAGAATGAGGTCTTTTCCTTGTCTCTTGGGTCTAGAGCTACCTGCCAGTAGCCCGACTTCAGGTCCAGGGTCGAGAACCACTGTGCACCAGCCAGCGTGTCCAGGGTGTCGTCAATCCGGGGTAAGGGAAAACAGTCCATCCGGGTGACAGCGTTCAACTTTCTGTAGTCTAGGCAGAAGCACAACTCGCCATTCTTCTTCACCAAGACTACAGGGGAACACCAAGGGCTGTCAGACTCTTCAATCACTCCCCTGGATCTCATGTCCCCCAGCATATCTCGTATCGCCCCTTGCTTCGCCAGCGGAACGCATCTATGTGGTTACCGAATAGGCCGGGCGTCCCCGGTGTCGATGTGGTGAAGAACTTTGTCCGTGCGGCCGTAGTCACTATCACCTTGGCTGAAGACGCGCTGATACCGTCTAAGCAGTTGTCGAACCTTCTCCAGCTGTTCTGCGGACAGGTGGTCGACCTTCCTCTCCACTAAGCCTTCTAGCCGGGGCCCCAGGTGTTGCTTCGTCGCCGGCTCCTGTGTCTCGTCGATAGCCCTTACGCTCACCACGGGCTCGCACGTTCCCAACTCCGTCCCGGCCTGGACGTCGTGATCGGCGTCCGTAGGATTCAGCAGTCTCACGGGCACCTCCTCTCGGTACGGCAGCAAAGCCCTGGCTACACACAGTCCGTGTACAGGCATCTTCTGGTCCAGCATCATGTTCCTGGTTCTCTGGCCCTCCAGTCGCGCCGTCACCACCACCTCGCTCCTCGCGGGGACAACCAAGTCGACCCTGCAAACTCCAAGGCGCTCTTCGGGTTGACGGAGTATAGCCTCTTCTCCGTTAAGCCGCAGGACCTTCTTGCCGACGTCGAGCGTCGCCTCATGGCTCCTGAGGGCATCCAGTCCCAGAATCACCTCCTCAGCCACCTTCGCGACGAACACCCACAGACGCACAGCACTCCGTCCCAAGTTCAGCTCCAGCAGGGCCTCCTTCTCCACAGGCAAGGTGTCGCACGATACCGTGACAAGCTGGTATGGTCGGCTCGGCTTCCTTGTCGGCAAACCCTTCGCCACGTCAGGCCTGATGATGGTCACGGCCGCCCCTGTGTCCACCAGCACGCGGCACCGCTTCCCTCTTACCCAACCTTCCGCGAAGAGGCTGTCATCCATACGCCGGCTGACGGCGCACAGTGTCACTCGAGGGGATGGTGGTGATGGCGCCGACGTGCCCCTCTCCACGACGGTCCTTACTCGTTTTCCAGCTGCTCTTCCTGGTGTGGGCAGTCTCTCTGCAGGTGTCCGGGCTGTCCACACCCCCAACACAGGCCACTAGGTGTTCGCCGGCGTCCCTCAGCTGGTCTTCTGTCTCTGGCGTAGCGGACACTCCTCGTTCTCGACGTCGGGATGGATGTTATTTTGGCCGCCTCCATCATTAATGCCGCTGTCAGCGCCTCGTGGATGGTTTTATATTCGCCGAGCATTAGGCGCTGACGAATCTCCGTGTCCCGTACCCCGTCGACAAAATTGTAGGCGGCTTCCCGGGATACGAACTCCAGTGGCAGGTCAACCAAGGCCTTGCTAGCCAGCTGCTCGATTGCTATGGCGAACTCCTGCAGCGTCTCCGCCGGCTGCTGTGTCCTTGCCTTTAGCTGGCTGCGGTATGCTACGGCTAAGCGGTGGTTCCCGAAGCGATTCTCCAGGGCCTCCCAGATGTCCTTGGGCGCCGCCGTCGTTTGCATCGCGTTTAGGACTTCCGAGGCTCTTCCCTGGAGGCTGGCACTTAACTGTGTGGCCTCCTCCTCCAGTGACCATCCGTTGTGCCTGGCCACTGTGTCGAACTGGCGGCGGAAGACCTCAAACGTTGACGCGCCGTCATACTTGGGAGGTTTGACGCGCGCAGATGTTGTTTCGCGTCCCGGCGCGTCGGCCTTCAAATCCTTCAGCTTCCTGCCGACGACGTCCTCCACCATGGCGTTCAGGGACTTCACGCTGCTGTCGGCTTTTCCTTCCAGCTCATTAACGCGGCTCGCCAGGTCTTCGACGCGCTCGCCTAACTCTGTGACGTCCTCTTTTACGCCGGCCAACGGTTCTTCAAACTTTGCGGCGAGAGCCTCGTCCGCCGCCTTCATTTCCGTGGCCAGACTGCCGTTCGCTGCTCTCATTTCTCTGGTTAACTCGGCCTTCATTTCTTCCATCTTCCCGGTGATGTTGTCGTTGGCCGTCTTCATTTGTTTCAGTTTCGCGGCCAGTTTGTCATTTGCCGCTTCTGTTTTTGCAGCGAGGTTTTCATTTGCCATCTTCATTTCTTTCAGTTCCGCTAAAATCTTTTCTAATGCTGCCTCCATTGTTTTCTGTCGCACTCCTGACACCAATTGTGACTTTTTGGGTTCGTGAAATAAAAAGTCCAATTGCACCACTTAAAAATGTTCTTTATTTCCACCAACTTACAGTTAAACACTTGCCAATTACACGGAATTGCGTAATGCACACAATTACGATTCACCAGTTCGTCCGTTACAATTCCACTGTACGGTCACAATTACGTAAATTCTTCCGTTGCACATACACAGTCTTCTCGTCCTTACACTAGCACTGCACTCTTACGCTGATTGCCACGAACTCTGATTGATTCCTCTTGCACGACGTGTTGCCTATATAGGGTTCGCTTGCCGATCTGGAAGGTTCTCCATTAGATGAAATATCCCGTAAGTTCGAGAACACAGGTGGAACAGAAAGAGACGGCGCAGTGATGTTTTTTGTCCCAGCCATCCCTTCTTAACGCTATAAGACAAACGAGGGGGCGGGGCGAACGCTGCCCACTCTATAGGGTGTTCCGACGCTTGGGTGACAATATTGTCAAAAGTGTCCAGGTATCGTCAAATTGATGTACTCTTCTTTTTTTTAATTTACGTCCTCCAACGTTAAGTCATATTGGACGGTGAATGAAATGGGTGAAATTATGCACAAATGAGTCCGGGATCCATAGAGCACAGAGCTACAGGGCATTCGTCTATCAGAATAAGGAAAAAACCCGGAAAATACCTTATCCAGGTAACTCACCCTAACCGAGATTCGAACTCGGGACCTCTTGAACATTAGAGACACGCTGCCATCTACGCTACGGAGGCGGACAATGTACTTTTATTCGCAGCATAAACGTCTTACGTTTTATCAGTATACGATGTAAAATTTTGTCATTCTCATGCTTAATTAAAATGTCTATTAATGTTGGTACCCTTATGTCTTTTAAAACCAATAGGTGCGCCAAACATTTCCAAGATACAGGATCAGTTACTCGCAAAAAGAGAGACACCGGGCGCTATAAAGTGACTGGCTCCAATCTAGAAGCAATAAATAATGTTATGACAGAAAGGCCTCAAGCATACCTTCTCACAATACAGACAGTGTTTAAGGGGACGAGAGAAAGGAAATATAAGAAAATGGGCACATAAGACTATGTACTAGAGATATTTTCTTGTTTAGACTTGGATAAAAGCTTTGTACATATTGTAACACTAATTTATTTTTCATTCCTAGAACGTGTTCTACTAAATTTCTGGTTTGTAATGAAGTTACATTGTGAGGGAACTGTGGGTGATAGAAAATAATGAGATCAAATTGAACCATTTCCACTTACGTGACAGGTTTGCAATATGCATATTTATCTACTATAACAGAAAACAGATGTTCATTGTGACATAAATGTTCATTGACTTATCATTTTGTATATTCCTCATGGTCTACTTTAATGGCTGCATAATTAGTTTTCATTGCAGCATATAGCTTTTATACAGTATATATTTAGTATATAGTTTTTATAATCAGTTATCGCATCTACGTACTAGGCAAAATTACGCACCTTTATATTACGCGTGCAGACCCACCTCTCAAATAGTGTATTTACCTGCGGGTAGAGGGAGGCCTCAAAGCTGCTGTCAACACATCTAATACGATCGCAAGCCGCCAGAGCAATCGCATATAAACTCGCTCGATCGGCGATGTTCTTGATGATGTCAAATTTTGCGCGGTAAAATTACAGAACAAAAGGAACACCGTGTATAGGTTATTTTTCTGTAAGTTCTCTTTGCATCTGGAGACTCAATATTTCCAGGGAACTCTCGTGTAGCATTTTGGGTGGAAGGAAATGCATCCTCTACCTCTTTACTCTGTGTACGTGCTAAATAAAATAATAAATAAGGGTTGAAATTGCAGCTTCATGAATTTAATATTCCTATTTTTATATTGAGAATGTAATGTTCGGTTGAAATAAATCTTTTTTGTGACACAGATAATAAGAATACACTGAGCTATTCAGTGTAACATGTTAGGTCCTTATTACACAACTTATTATAGGTACATAAACTTTGGTTATTCACGAGAATTCTCTGCAGGGATCCCAGGCCGTTGACATGAATGGTTTCGTGAACTGAGTTTAACACGTACTTAGTCGCGCAGTAATTACTCCCTAGGTTATATGGTGATAATATACTGGATGAGAGGCCCCATGCCGCCCAACTTTCTCAGCTATACAGCTCATAATTACCAAAAGTGTGTTCCCTTACCCCAAATTCTCATGAACAACATCAGCATACTAACGAGGGTATGTGTGCAGGCATTTCTCACCTGAATAATACTATGGAATAAGACGTGGTTCAAAATTATATCGCATACCAAAATTATACAGCCCAGTTCCTGCCAATTTACCACGCAGCAAATTTTTGTTGCGTGGTAACGCTGAACAAATGGTACAAATGAACAAACAGGGTTCATAAATGAGCAAATAAGGTGGGGTTGGTTACACGCTTAGTCGATGTTGTCAAAAGCCTCAGGTCATAGCAATCCAGCAATGAATTTCGTTATATGCTCTCTATTCAATCAGTACAGTCAAAATATTTGTTAGGCAATCCAAACTTTTTCAGTTATCACTAAAATATACCGACAAAACCGTTACATTTCGTAATTAATGAAACACGATGAAATAATACGTCTGTGGTATCCTTACTACGGTGCTCTGAAAATCCACTAAAAATTACGAGTTAAGAATAACTTTAGCAGTGAATTATGACTAAGGAGCATATATTCTTCAAGAGAATAGGCTGCGGCGAAAGCAAAACTTTTCCCTTCGAATGTGAGGACATATACTTTTTTGCGAACTTTTAAGTATAAGCAAACATCCCATGTTATTATTTATTTAATGCAGAACGTTTGATATGCATAATGGTTATACACGCAACATATATAAATAATTAAAATTCCATTAGAATTATGTTAAGAAATTAAAATGCAATAAAAACATCAAATCTACAATGGAATATTTCACTGTGAGTTATGGACATCATCTACTCTCACGCTTCCCAGTACCTGTCAGAGAGTGTAACGGTGTAAAGGAGGAGTAACTGCTGAGGTGGTTAGAGTCTATGGTGCCATGGTTACAGAGCATATAGTTTGGCCTTTGTGGTATTCTGTTGTGGTGCAATCATTCCTGCAGCTAGATGGACTTTGGCGACTGCTTCCTTTCTCCGCTACTTTGGCGGAAACTGCATTTGGTCCTTCCATTAATATTTACCTGATTTTGTTTTCTAGAAGGTCTATATGGGTTTTCATAATCGTTTGGTGTAAGTTAGTTACTGTCCGAGCGAATGGAACAGTGCTGTATTAAGGTTAAATTATAGTCCTTTTCTTCCTTTCTTCTTTTCTCAGGAATGGCCTAATCTCATTACCAGCTATACTACAAGGAGTGGGAATCCATTATAATATATTTTGTCATAGCTGATATTGCAGCTTTTGAATTACATAATATGAAGACATTTGAAAATGCAGATGACTGGTATGTTAGTTGCTTCAAGGCGCTCTGAATTGCTTTTATTTCCCCATTAAAAACGGTATCTTCTTTTCCTGAAGATATGTTTGTGACAAAAAGTCTACAGTATATCCCAGTTGCTCCATCTCTTTTTTTTTCTATTTTGGATCCACTTGTGTACACACACACACACACACACACACACACACACACACACACACGCACACACACATTCATTTTCTGGGATACCGAGCGGGATGGCTCATGCAGTTTCGCCTGTGACCCGCATTCGGGAGGCCAGGTTTTGCTTCTCGTGGCCGACCTACCTTACCCATGGGTTCTTTTCGGGGGTTTTCTCGGGTCGCTAGGCGAATGCCGAGTAGGTTAATTACATAACCTGAATTTCCTGTTCCTCCATTTCATCTCCATTATCATTTCACATCATCTCTCATCTGGTGGTCTCTTTCAGGGTATAAGTGTCGACGGGTGTCTCGGCGGTCCATGGCGGGATGATATGCTTTGAGGAAAACTACTTCCTCCTCCGGTAGGTCGGTTTCCGGTCTAGGCTCCTCTGCTGGGACCACTTCGTGACCACCAGCCAGGGACCTTTGGGACTCGGATCGCCTACCTTGGTACCGTTAGGGCTCGGCTGCTGGGCTCGTTGCAATGCCGCTGTAGGGGAACGGGTTCGTTGTACTGGCCTGCAGGGGGAAATCTATCCAAGTAAACTGTAGGGACCCTGTCCTATGTACTATCATGGCTCCTTGGGGTCGGCCGCCCTCTGTCTCCTTCGCCTCATCCTTTCTCCCGAGGATGCCTCCACTTGGGGGCATAGGAACAATGGGCCCAGCAGGTTGGCCTACGTATCAAATCCCCTCCGTAATGAAATCCCAATCCATCTTCGGGGATAACGTGTACAGATGGTCTCTGTAGCTATCGCTCTTGCTAGGAACTGGAGGTCATGCAACACGGAGAAAGCAGGAATAGATTATAAAATATTAGAATAAATATTAAGGAAAGGAAAATCTGCAGTAGTCAATCAGCATATTTGAGTCTAGTAGAACAAAATGCCACAAAGAAATGGAAATGTACAACAAATCAAAGGGGTGAAAAGGTCCAATAGTTACGCTTACTTTGTACTTTTTTCAATAACATTTCGCATGTGGTTTATAATAAAATAGGAAAGAATATTGACGTACTACAGGTAATGTAACTTTTCCAGTTCATGGAGTCCAATAATTGAGATTTGCAATCCAGACTTAGCTTCTTTCTTAATTTTTTGAAATTATACAGTACAACTGATTTTGTTCTGTAAGTGAAAATGACTATTAAGTAATAAATAATCGTCAGTAACAGGTACTCGGCTTTTCTACGTTACTGAACAGTGACAGTATCCCTCACAATTCAACAGTTAAATTAAGTGAAGAAAGATGATTAGGAATGTATATGGAATATTAGGTTTAAAGGTTTTATATTTATGAATTACTATATATAACCTATACAAAAATATTTTGATGGAAATAATCATTTCTTCCACACCAGCTCTGTGTACAATAAGGTTTGAATGAGTAGAGCCACACCGAAACATTAAATGCCTTGCCGGTATTTGAACCACGGATTTCCTGCTCACCGTGTGGCTGCTCTAGCCAACTGAGCTACTATGGCCAACGTGCCCGCATGACATTAAATTTTCCAGCTGACTCGTACTTATGGTCTACCGGGAAACATAGGAGTTAGTTGGAAAATTTAATGCCATGTCGCCACTTTGGCCATAGTAGCTCAGTTGGTAAGAGCAACCGCAGGGAGAGCGGGAGATCCGTGGTTCAAATCCCAGCTATGGCATTGAATTTTTCAGTCTGGCTATACTCATTCAGACTTTAGCCTACAAACAGCTAGTGTCTAAGAAATGATTATTTCAATCAATTTATCTGAATAACATAGTGGTTTATCTATGAAGCCTGGGACTTTAGTACTTACAGCAGAGTAAGTCGCCACTAAAGGTGCGTGTCTAATTGCATATGAGAACCCCTAGTGGTCTACCGGAAAATATATGAGTCAGTTGGAGAATTTAATGCCATGTCTGTATTTTGGCCATAGTAGTTAGGTATTTTAGAGCAACCGCACGGAGAACGGAGAGATCTGTGGCTCAAATCCCGGCTACAGCATTGAATGTTTCTGTCTGGCTCTACTCATTCAAAAATATTTTATTTAATATTCTTAGGTCATTCAGCCCTTATTAGACACATTTGAATATTCAAATAGACTGCTCCACTGCTTCTATGATTTCCTGTCTGGTTCTATAGTGAACTCCGCTAAGTGGTAATTTCATTTTCTCTAGCTAGTTCAATACAAGGCCAACACCGATGCGCTTTCAGCAGTGCTCTAACAGCATTCACATGCACATCATCACTTGCTGATAGTGGTCAAGTCTGTCAATCACAAGCTTTCAATAATTCTGTATGGCATTTTCGAGCATTGTTGACTCTTGCAACCTGAATTTTAATGAAGCATCTTTGTTAGGATTTACTAAACCTATTTCGAGTAACAAAGATAACAGCCAACAATTAAACTTCCTAAAAGTGTCTTCTTAAAGTACTACTCACACCCACGTCAAACTCACAGCCTACAAACGTTAGATGCTCTCTTAGTTTTCATTGTTATCAGCTCACATGATTTAACGCTGATAGTACCTTAGCAGCCAGTGTTGCCACTAATTTCTGATTGAAACACACACATAATATATATATATATATATATATATATATATATATATATATATATATATATATATATATATAATTTTAAGGATGCGATATCCATCTATGGTATATGGGTACGTGAACAAGACGTGCTGAAGGGCTCTTTGTATTTCCTTTATAAGGTTAATCCGCATGCTCTCCCGTTTGAAAAGACCATTCCACAAAATATGAAATGCTATTACAGGCAAGTCTTCGAAGTAGAGCTATAGATTGAAGCGCTTGGGTAAACACTGAGGGATTGTGTCTGGAATAAAAAGCTTGGAGGAGTCTGAAAGTAAACTTGGCTATAAAAACGGATTTTTTCTGCCTTATTGCTTCGTGCTGTAAAGAAAAACGAAATTCTCGTATAGAAAGTACAAATATATACGTATTGGGATAGACAGGAGAGTAAAGATTATTTTATATAATTATATCTTAACTAAGTTTAAGTAATGACAATATATAATAGTAATTATAGGCAATAGGATCAACTTGAAAAATTCAATGCCATGGCCGGGATTTGAAACATGGCACTGAATTTTTCAAGTTGACTCTATTTATCCAAATACTTAGCCTATATACGGTTATTATGAAGAAATATTTCATTCCATCTATTAACATAAATAATAAAAGAACTAAATGATGAATCCTGGGGCTCAAAGTACTTACGATAGTAAGTCGCCACAAGCGGTGTATCTCGAATGCGAGAGCCCCTAGTAGTTTACCGGGAAAATATGAGTCAATTGGAGAGTTTAATGTCATGACGGCAAGCTGGCCATGGCAGCTCAATGGGTAAGAGCGACTGGACGGAAACCAGGACATCCGTGGTTCAAATCCCGGCCGTGGCATAGGATTTTTCCAGTTGACTCTATCCAAACCCTTAGGTTATATACTGCTAGCGTGAAGAAATGATTAATTTCCATCAATTAACTTATATCATAATAAATGATAATCTCTGATAGCAAAAGGGAAGCACAATTATGATCTAAACCTGCGTCTTTTAACCGGAATAAAACAGTTTTTAAAATATTTGGTGTTTAGGCATATTCAACGAAACATTTGCTTTCGTTTAAAGATCCATAAGTTTTGTGTCATACTCAGTGGAATTTCCAAGTGAAAATAGTTATTTTGGTATTATATTATATTTCGTAGTGATACTTAAGTGTTTCCTCAATATATCTCTACTTAATTCGTGTATAAAACTAATAGAGCACTTTTATTTCAAAATGAAGGTCAAGTGAAGTAAATCTACACACCTTGTCTTTGAAAGTGAATGGTATTTAATTTACTAACGTATCATGATCTTCAGAAACACTATTATAGATGAAATTTGACTTAAATAGAAGCTGAGTCAGCGTTTTGTTCATTCACAATGGTTTTCAGCCAAATCACAACACAACATATTCCACTCGAAACGTGCGTGTTTAATTCATACTGTACACATGCATATTCTAATCATATTTATCTGATAGCCTTTGACAGCAAATACTATTAATAAATTTGTGTAGTCACTTCTCGCAGTTTGGGTAAAGGCAAACAACTATTTACACTTTCAAGTCAAGCAACTGCAGTATATTTTGCAAAAGCAGTAGTTAATGTCCCTGTGCTGGAAAACTGCCAGGGAAATATACTGTTCAATAAAGAATGATCACATTTTACCTTTACTCATCCTCATAATTTGGATGGTCTTTCTCAAAATGGTCTGTCCTGAATGCAATGCAGTTTTCCCAGCGTTTCTGCCGGTCTTCAAAGACGTGCTGGAAACCATTTTTGAGAGCTCCTTCAAAATCGCCTCCGCAGCCTTCATCACTGTTTCTGATGATGGATAATGCCTCCCTCGAAGGCGCTTCTTCAAGTTAGGGAATAGAAAAAAGTCACATGGGGCTAAATCTGGACTATAGGGAGGTTGAGGGATGCACTTCACGTTGATTTTTGCAAGATATTCAGCAACAACATTGGCAATATGCGGCCGCGCATTATCCTGGTGCCGCATCCTGCCTGCTTCACGGAATTGTGGATTTTTGCGCCTGATGTGGACTTGCAAGTTTTTCAGGACATTCCAGTAGTATTGTCCAGTTATTGATCTGTGTGCAGGTACAACATGCTGATAAACCATTCCATGAATATCAAAGAATGAGATGACCATAACCTTCCCAGCAGAAGCAACCTCTTCCCGTTTTTTGGGGTTTGTGATGAAGGAGATTTCCAAACTGAGCTTTACTGTTTGTTCTGAGGATCAAAATGATGTAGCCTAGTTTCATCAGCAGTGATTACGTTTGAAAGAAACTCTGGATCTTTAACTGCATATAGACCTGCACGCGAATGTCCTTTTGTTCGGGAATCTTGGAACCCATCGCGCACAAACAGGTCTCATGTGTAATGTTTCAGTCACCAACATGTGGGTGTCACCCAGTGAAATTTTCAGTATTTCAGAAAGTGATCTTAAGGTAAATTTTCGATTCTCTCTCACAATGGCAGTAGCGTTGATGTTTTCTTCCGTAAGAACAATAACGAGAACACCAGGTCCACCTTCCTTTGAAATTGATAGACTGCCCTCTTTAAACATTTTAAAGCACCTTCGAGCTCTTCTGTAGGGAAGAACGGACTCTCCATAGGCCTCCTGTAACACTGTATAGGACTCAAATGAAGATTTGTTGAGACGAAAGCAGAATTTCAAAGCCGCATATTGTTCCTCGCGTGTTACCTCTATTGCAGCTGTATGCGATAGTGAACATGTCTGAACAGCCTGGTTCTCACAGAGGGAACCAGGAGTACCAATAATGAAACTACTGTGGCGTGTTTGTTTCACATTTAGCTAACACAATATAATAAGATTGAATTTTAGTGCGAAAAATTATTATTGTAAAAGTTAAGATTGTTCTTTATTGAACAGTCCTCGTATTATGGCGATAATCTGATACAAATAATAACCTAATTCAGTTTAGGGATGGGACAAGGACATTAAAGTTTGTTCCGTAGTGCATCCATCATTTGCAATTTGCATTTCACATATTGCTGGATTGTGTGATGCAGCCTTGCTGTTTTTAGCACCAACAGGTATTTCGTGACATCTACTCCGCAACACGATATTATGGTCAGTTACCAATGTGTTACACAGTAAGGATGATAAATGGCTAAATATAACAGAAACCTGAAGCACTCGAAGGGATGCGTTCCTGAAAGTCATTAATAATACAATTCAAGTGTTACTGAGAGAGATATGTCACGTAACAATAACAACGGAAATTCAGCCTAAGCCTTTGGAATTGTGTATGTGCAGTTTCCTTGAAAAGGGGGTTTAAGAATGCCACGCCCCATCAAAAACATAGAAACAACGCATAATGTTCCTGGAATAATGCAAGAGCTCTATGTATACGCAAACAAATGTACAGTTGTGCAGAAGGGTAAAAGCCAAGTTTCTGATGCATTATCAATGGATTAAAAATCGGTCTTGCTAGGATTTGTGTGGATGCTATCATAGTGTGATAGCTCCATTTAAAATGCGTCATATAAATGTGTGCATTTGGTGAAGTTAACGGTGTGCAAAGAGTTATGTCTTGGTGTTGGATTACGGAGGGATTCGGTACGTAGACCACCATGCTGGGCCCATTGTTTCTATGCCCCCAAGTGGGGCACCCCCGGGAGGAAGGATGAGGTAATGTAGACAGAGGTCGGCAGACCCAAACAGCCACGACAGTGCACAGGGCAGGTTCCCTACAGTTCACTTGGATAGGGACTTCCCCCGACAGGCCACGACAACGAACTCCCTTCCCTACTGCGGGACGGCAACGAGCCCGGCAGCCGAGACGTAATGCTCCCAGGCAGGCGATCCGAGCCCCAAAGGTCCCTGGCTGGCAGTCACGAAATGGTCCCAGCAGAGGAGCGGAGACCGGCAACCGACTTACCGGAGGAGGAAGTAGTTTTCCTCAGAGCATATCGTCCCGCCATGTACCGCCGAGACACCCACCGACACTTCTACCCTGAAGCAGACCACCAAATGAGAGATGATCTGAAATGATAATGGAGATAAAATGGAAGGACAGGAATTTCAGGGGATGTAATGAACCTACCCGACCCGGGAAGATCCCCGAAAAAAACCCATGGGTCAGGTAGGTCGGCCACGGTAATCGAACCCGGGCCTCCTGAATGCGGGCCACAAACGAAACCGCCTGTGCCATCCCGCTCGGTATGCATTTGTGTTGATTAAAACGGTTAAAGAGAAAAGCAAATTTTATGTTTTTTAAGAAGTGTTGAAAATAATAATCGCAGAGGCGCTATTATGTTCATACCAAGAGCTATGTGTTGCAGCACCAGCATTTACGTCATTTCCAGGAAAGTTCGTATGATTTTTGATCACTTACTTATACATTAAAAGCATATATAAAGGAAACAACTGCAACTTTCAGCAATTCCCAAAAACTTCGGTAATTTCTTCTTCTTTTAAAATGTTTATTCTCCCTTTTCTCTTCTGTAAGAGGTGCATAACCAATTTAATATCCTTTGAAAGGACATTTTAAATGTTGAAAGATTTATAAACTTCCTATTTGAGCTTATAAACTATTAATGATATATATGAAAATTTTCATGAATTCTTCATCCCGTTTAGGTATATGAAAATAATTTTATTGGTCCTCCTCCTCAAAAAAAAAAAAAAAAAAAAAAAAAAAAAAAAAACTGACATTTTGATTCAAATGTCACATTTGTGGTATACTGGCATTAAGCATACAATGTAAGCTCATTTATATCTTATTGTGACTTTGTGGGTTCGTAGAATTAAAAGTCCAGTTGCACAAACTCAAAATGTTCTTTATTTCCACCGAATTACAGTTGGAACACTTGCCGATTACATAGAATTACGAAGCGCATAAAATTACAACCACGAGTTCTTCTGCCATATGTCCAATCCACACTCACAATTACGTACAGCTCCTCTGATACACGTACGCAGTCTTCCAGTCCGTTCGCTAGCACTGCGCTCTTCACGGCTGCTCGGTAAGAACTGCCTGAGTCGTCTAACTCACCGTTTATATATCCAGATCGCTGCATCTCGAAGCTTCACGGCTCGGAACATCATCCCGATTGTTCCATACAACAGGGGAGGGGAAAGAGACGGTACAGTGCCTCGTGACACTCTCCTAACCATCCACTATGTGAGCGCCCAAGATAAATGGGTGGGCGTAGTCTGAATGCTTCCTGTCCGCTACCCAGCTCCAGTTGGTCATGCCTTCCGATAATGAGTGACATTATAGATAACTCGCTCAAAGTGAATAGTAAACTGAGACCCAAACCAGATTCTCTGGTTTTACCAGTTGTTCATTCCATTAACTGCGGCATCAACACCTTTAGTTCACAGTCTTCCCCACTCTCATACAAGGCTTCGAGCCGTTAACTCTCGTTCTTGGTTCTCTGCCCAACAATCCGTTTCCTGGTTACAAGGACTCAAGTTCTCCAACCTGTAAGGACGCGCCGCAAGCCACGTCCCACCTTCCGCTACTGCTGACCAGCCTATCGCAGGCTGAGATGGGACATGCAGTGGTTGTTGGTATGTACTGCTATAGAGTTTAGAGTTCATATTTCTGATATACTTATGAACTTCATGGATGTGGTTGCCTTAAAGCAAACAAATTAATCTCCACTTATTCAGCCATAATGAAGGAACAAATTTTAAGATTAATCCAGGTAGTGCCAGGAAGTTGAAACTGAGTTCCAAATTACGTGCTTCTAGAAAGGGGATTTGATACATTTTCATATGAAATACTTGGTATGTAATTGCTGGTGATACGTAAATCTCAAAGAACGTCAAACGTTAACAAATAAATTTAACTAATGCATTTATGTGAATAATGACTAATGAATCATAAAATCACACCTTATTGCCTTACTAAGACATTTATACCCAGCTTTATTTTCTTAAAATGCTCTTCCATATATCTGGTGAAACAGGAAGGAATCCAAATCGACTTCAGTTCATGTTCACGTTTAGACGAAAAATCTCAAATTGAAATTAATACTACAAGAGTTCGCTGTAATTTAGTATATCCCGAGAAAAAAGCAAGGCAGCTGATGTCTGTTCGGGCTATGATGCTGAACTTTTTAAATATGATTCGTTATTTTCACAATTGTAGCGATATCCCAAAGAGTTAAACGTTATAATTTAAAAGCTCCCAAAGTTGTTTTCGCAATTTTGTTCACGAAACCTAATATATCCAAGCGAACGTTGCATTACAAACTGAAAAATACTTATTCCCCCGGGAAGCAA
The DNA here is from genome assembly GCA_030765055.1 of Mantis religiosa. Taxonomy (NCBI): domain Eukaryota; kingdom Metazoa; phylum Arthropoda; class Insecta; order Mantodea; family Mantidae; genus Mantis; species Mantis religiosa. Next base: position 147,950,354 of record CM060952.1, on the reverse strand, counting down.
TCCACAGGAAGAAATAAACGTCTACCGGTACATAACGTTAATATTTCATGAAATCACAGAGCATGAAAAAGTGTTAAACGTAGCATGAAATCCGTAGGGGAATCTTGCAGAATGTTCCCGTATATAAAAAGAAATAACGATTTTATTTCTTAACTGTGTATTTACTGTTCAATACAATGTTGACATCAATTTAAACTGGAGTATCGCTCACCATAGCACGTTCAGTAAAAGAGCAGTGTGGTAGCGAGTCTGCCTCACGGTCAAGAGGTCCCGAGTTCGAATCTCGGTCAGGGTGAGTTACCTGTATAAGGTTTTTTCCAGGGTTTTCCCTTACCCTGAAAGACGAATGTCGGGTAACTCTAAGCTCTATGGACCCTGGGCTCATTTGAGCATCATTTCACCCATTTCATTCATCGTCCGATATGACTTAACGTTGGAGGACGTAAAATTACAACAACAACAACATCAGTGTGTTAGAGCGTTTATATTTAACGAGCACAATTCCCCAGGTCTTGCCTCTTATGATGGTGTACTGCGATCATATAAACCTGAACCAATTCAATAGGCCATAAGTTTTGGATCAACAATAGGTTACTCGTGCAACTTTAGGAGAACATAATGCACAAATGGGAGATTCTATTACACTATTTAGATCTCAGAGAAAATGTTGGAAGTGTCCTCCACCAGCATCTATACATGTTTGCACTCGTCTCACCATATTCTCTGAAGTTTTACGGCGATGATATCGAATTGAGGGAAGGTTATTTCTAGCAAGATGGAGCAACGTGCCACACATCAAATGACACTATGGAACTTAAACCAGTTTCTTTGATATCGAATAATCTCAAAAGGTGTGTGGCCCCCCCAGATCCCCTCAGCTAACCTCACCGGATTTTTTCTTGTAGTGGTATCTAAACTAGGTTGTACAAGAATAAGTCACGGAAAATTGATGTACTCAAGGAAGCCATTGGAACCGAAATACGTAACATTGGCGAGGATACTCTCCGTAAAACTTCAGAGAATATGGCGAGACGAATGCAAACATGTATAGATGCTGGTGGAGGACACCTCCAACAATTTCTGTGAGATATAAATTCTGTAATGTAATCTCCCAATTGTGTACTATATTGTCTCAAATTTGCACGTGTGACTTATTATTGGTTCAAAACTTATGGTATATTGAATTGGTTCAGGTTTATATGGATCGCGCTGTATTTCTTAGTGTACGATGTACAACCACACTGCTTCGGAAATCTGGTAAGCAGTTTTAATTTATAAAACCAAAAGCTCTGGGTTCGGTTCCTGGATAATGCGGAAAAATTGTTCTGCAATTAGAAGCTCCTTTATTCCTCTGCATAGTCTGGAAGTGTGTAAGTGAATGCTTTTTATAACGAACATTTTTAAAATCTTGTCCAAAACTTTAAGTCAACTAGTTACCAACATTACAGTTGTTTCCAAAGTTAAAATCCTAGTTATGTCTACTAAAGTTAATAGGAGCTGTAAAATGAAACAATAGAAAGTAATTGATTCAGTTCATACTGCAGTAAAAGTTTAATGCCAAACTTAAGATGCATAGCCAGAAAAATTCCAGAAAAGACGCATTTTAGCATCTCAGCTCATGTTCTGTAATGCTCTTATGCCCGATTTCACCAAACAGATGTTAATACTTAACACGTGTTTAGCAATAGTTAAAACAAATATTGCATTCCACCAACAAGTTTTAGCGTAACACGCGTGTTAAACCTCTTGTTAAACTAACAATTGTAAATAGTCAAGATGATGAGCATGAACTCAACTGTTGATGTCGATTTTCTATATTTAGGACCGTCTAAATGGCATTCGTAATAGAGTAGGGCCTATGAGGAGAAAGGATTTTGAAGAGCTATCCAAAGAACATTTTTACGGAGGTATAGAGTATAGAAACAAGTTGCTATGAAGGTTACTGAGGAAGTACAAGAGAGGTTAGAACATGCATCGAAAGGAATATACCGATCTCGCCTTTGCTTCAAGTATCAATAACCTAACGATTTTATAATTCACTGAATTATATGGATAATACGTACATTGTCCAACTCCCATCTTGAAACGTTCAAGTCACTTGCCCTTCTTCGCTCCTCGTTTCAAATTTACGTAATGCTGAGTTAGAACATGCATCGAAAGGAATATGTCGATCTCGCCTTTGCTTCAAGTATCAATAAGCTTGCGATTTTATAATTCACTGAATTATGTGGCTAATACATTGTCCACCTCCCGTCTTGAAACGTTCAAGTCACTTGCCCTTCTTCGCTCCTCGTTTTAAATTTACGTAATACAGAGTTATAACATGCATCGAAAGGAATATGCCGATCTCGCGTTTGCTTCAAGTACTAATATCTTTGCTATTTCATAATTCACTGAAATATGTTGATAATATACTGTCCACCTCCAGTCTTGAAACTTTAAGTCACTTGTCCTTCTCACCTCAATTTAAATTTACGTAATACTGGCAAGTTGTTTGGCGCTTGTATTAGTGATACATGCATTTGAATTAAATTCGTTTCCCGGTGACATCTTTCTCCTTTACATTCAAAGCATTCGATTTTTTTATTTATTTATTTATTTATTTATTTATTTATTTATTTATTTATTTATTTATTTATTTATTTATTTATTTATTTATTTATTTATTTATTTATTTATTTATTTATTTATTTATTTATTTATTTATTTATTTATTTATTTATTTATTTATTTATTTATTTATTTATTTATTTATTTATTTATTTATTTATTTATTTATTTATTTATTTATTTATTTATTTATTTATTTATTTATTTATTTATTTATTTATTTATTTATTTATTTATTTATTTATTTATTTATTTATTTATTTATTTATTTATTTATTTATTTATTTATTTATTTATTTATTTATTTATTTATTTATTTATTTATTTATTTATTTATTTATTTATTTATTTATTTATTTATTTATTTATTTATTTATTTATTTATTTATTTATTTATTTATTTATTTATTTATTTATTTATTTATTTATTTATTTATTTATTTATTTATTTATTTATTTATTTATTTATTTATTTATTTATTTATTTATTTATTTATTTATTTATTTATTTATTTATTTATTTATTTATTTATTTATTTATTTATTTATTTATTTATTTATTTATTTATTTATTTATTTATTTATTTATTTATTTATTTATTTATTTATTTATTTATTTATTTATTTATTTATTTATTTATTTATTTATTTATTTATTTATTTATTTATTTATTTATTTATTTATTTATTTATTTATTTATTTATTTATTTATTTATTTATTTATTTATTTATTTATTTATTTATTTATTTATTTATTTATTTATTTATTTATTTATTTATTTATTTATTTATTTATTTATTTATTTATTTATTTATTTATTTATTTATTTATTTATTTATTTATTTATTTATTTATTTATTTATTTATTTATTTATTTATTTATTTATTTATTTATTTATTTATTTATTTATTTATTTATTTATTTATTTATTTATTTATTTATTTATTTATTTATTTATTTATTTATTTATTTATTTATTTATTTATTTATTTATTTATTTATTTATTTATTTATTTATTTATTTATTTATTTATTTATTTATTTATTTATTTATTTATTTATTTATTTATTTATTTATTTATTTATTTATTTATTTATTTATTTATTTATTTATTTATTTATTTATTTATTTATTTATTTATTTATTTATTTATTTATTTATTGTAATTTTACGTCGTCCAACGTTAAGTCATATCGAAGGATGAATGGAATGGGTGAAATGACACTCAAATGAGCCCAGGGTCCATAGAGCTTAGAGTTACCCGAAATTCGTCTTTCAGGATAATGGAAAACCCCAGAAAAAACCTTACCCAGGTATTTCGCCCTGACCGAGGTTCGAACTCGGGACCTCTTGATCACCGCATCTGTCCTCTTATTTTCCACGATATCCTGACACTTCGTCACCAATTTAATTAATAATTCTTTATACATCGATGAGAAATTTGTCTCACCACTTTATTTATGGTTTTGTTCATCCGCCATTTTTCAGCTTGTACAGACGAAAATGAAAAAAAAAGCGAATCGGTACGTTCAGAAAATAGTACAGCTCATCCCTAGCCTTCTTTAGCTGATATTTCCAAGTTTCTTGGCGTTTACACAGGTTTTTTTTTTTTTTTTTTTTTTTTTTTTTTTTTTTTTTTTTTTTTTTTTTAACATTTTCAGAAAACAGGCTGGTGAAATTCAAGAAATTTAACATTACTGTTAGCGCTGTAACAATTGTTGCGTTACATTTGTTAACGTCGATTTGAGCATCTGTTGTTGAAATCGGGCATTAATGTTTACATTGTCTTATTTCACACTCAGCTGATTCTGTACCACTTACCTACATGCCTTATATTCACTAAATAATGCATCACTTTTTATATATTAGCTGTATTGCACCATGCCCCATTACTTAGGTAATATTACATAGATTATATAATTTTATGGTTTTGTATAAGATGTTACTATGTGCATATTCACAAGTTATGCTCCTATATTAACTATAATTGTTCAAAGTCTATTTTGTTTACAAATCTAACCAATGGTTTGAAGTGTTCTTTTATTAGGTCTCTGTGGTTTATAGGCCAGTTATCCCTGCTTTTATTTCCACTCTGAAGTCACTGCGCTGCTGGTCTAATTTGGAACATTCCCATAAAATGTGATGAATCGTCTGATCTCCATTACTGCAAGTGCAGTTGGATTGTCCAATATTCTGAACCCGTAGTAATATGCCGTTAGTTTTCCACGTCCATTTAATATTGTTGTGAAATTTGCAGTTACTGGAATGTTGATTGTTGAGTGTGTCCTATACTCGGGGGAAGAACATTTTTGTTATTTCACCTTTTGTTGTGTTTTCCCATTGCTGCTGTCAGTTTTCTATACCTTTCTTTCTCTCGTATTCTATTATTGCACTCTTCGGTATCTTCACTGTATATCACACTGGCATCATTATCTGCCGTTACTTGTTTGGCGAGTTGGTCAGCAAGTGTACTACCATATATGCCAGCATGTGCTTTAATCCATTTAAAATGGATCAACCAGTTTCGTTCAAGCAGAATTCTTACGATTTACCGGATCTGTTCTATAATGTAATCATGTTTATCAAGATTTTTCAGTATGTTTATTGTGCCTTTGCTGTCTGTGTAAATAGCGATTGCTCTTTCCACAATTGATGTCACTCATTTCATATACTTTCTTTAGAGACTGGACTATTGCAATTTGTTCAACTTGATTATTTGAGCACTTGTCGTTCATCTGATGAGTCAGCTTCTTATTTCTCAGTATTACTGCTGTTGAAAAACTTCCGTTCAATTTACTGCCATTGGTGTAAATTTCCCATTCGTATCGATCGTTTGTCGCTTCACAGACGTCACATTGAACTTCTGTTGAATCGCAATTGTTATTGTTGGACTCCAGCAAGAATGCGTGATGCTTCAAAAGACATAGTTCGGTATGTTTTTGCCATTTTAACATACATTTAATCTTTGGACCGTCTGGTACTTCCTAATTTTCATTTCTTTACGTGAAGCCTGTTCCCATACCGGTGCTCCATATGCTAGTCAAGGTAGTACCGCTCCTTTATATATATTTTTGAGTGCATTATAACAAGGCCCCACTGAATCTTTGCAGCTCTAGTTAATTGATATATTATGGCTAAGCTTTTTCGTGTAACATAAGGTAGGTGTTGATTGAAGGTCAGCCTACTGTGTAGTAAGATTCCTATTTTATACAATCAACTTGTTCCAGCATCTGGTAGTTCGTGTACACTCTAAGGTTCCCATTGTCATTGTCTTCTTCTTGTCACCAGCAAGGCCTTTTATTTGTCATTATTGAATTGATTGTTGTAGCTTTTAGCCCAAAACTCCACCTTCTATGGCTCCTGGTTAACGAAGTTTTCTTCTTCTATTCAACGTCTTCATTTTTTCTTATTATTTCTAAGTAATCTGCAAAAGCTATTAATTTGGTATTGTTTGAAAATTTTAGGTTGAATAGTGAATTATAATTACGTTTCGTAAGCCACGTCCACCACATGATCGTTGGCACATCCCTTACTAAGTTATTTCCTGTTTTATAATTTTTTATATTCAGTATTGCCAAGTTATAAAGCCAAGTTGATAGCCAAGTTATAAAGATTTCTTGAGCATTCAAACTTTCTCTATTATCCTTAGTGATCGGCCAACAAGCTGCATCGAACACTTCTTGACATCCAGACATACTATAATTGGCTAAATTAGCAGATTTTCTTCCACAAACTTTTTAACTGCTAGAGCTGCATCTACTGTAGATTTCTGAGGAGTAAAGGCATATTGATTTGCATTGGACTGCTTTGTGGTTGAGTGTTCTGCCGATCATTAATCTTTCCAATACCTTTACGCCTACATTCAATAAACTAATTGATCTGAATCTTTATACGCCTTTAGAGCCTTCTTTGCCTGTTTGACGATAGGAATAATTATGGAGATTTTTGCATATCTCAGGAAAGCATCCGCTTCTCAAACACTCGTTATACATTTTCGCAGTGAAGTTGGGAAAGCTTCTGAATGAGAGCACGAGAATCTCACTCGTCAAAACATCCTCTCCCGATGCTTTTTGGATACTTAACTTTCCAACACTCTTATAATTTCTTGTTTAGTGAATATTATGCCCTCTTATGCATTTATTTCCTTTTTCATTAATTCTCGAATATTTTTGTGTTGTTGATTGTCGATAGTTGGATTGTCCTGTAGAATGAAGTTGTCCATCATTAGATTTATTGTGCTTTCTGTGTCTGTTGTGAATGTGCCGTCTGGTCTCTGTTGAGTTGTTAGGCATACTTTATTATGTAGTTTTCCAATGGCTATTTTGTAGACAGGAGCCCGTGGATTAGATCCATTCATTATGTTGCAAAACTTCTTCCATGAAGACATGTTTTTGTGCTGCACTTTTGCCTGGCAGGAGTGCTGTTCAATAAAGAATGATCATAACTTTTTACGGTCATAAATTTTCGCACCAAAATTCAATCTTATTATATTCTGTTAGCTTAATGTGAAACAAACACGCCGTTGTATTTTCATTGTTGGTACTCCTGGTTCCCGCCTGTGAGAACCAGGTAAGTTCAGACATGTTCAGTTACGCCTACCGCTGCAATGGAGGTAACATGCAGTTAAAGTTGATGTTAGAAGAAGATCCGGAGTTTCTTTCAAACGTAATCACTGCTGATGAAACTTGGCTACATCATTTTGATCGTGAGAGCAAACGGCAAAGCTCAGTGTAGAAATCGCCTTCATCACCAACCCCCAAAATAGTGGTTGCTTCTGCTTGGTAAGTTATGGTCATCTCATTCTTTGATATTCATGGAATGGTTTATCAGCATGTTGTACTTGCACACACATCCGTAACTAGACAAAACTACAAGGATGTCCTGAAAACATTGCAAGTCCATATCAGGCGCAAAACACCACATTTCCGTGAGGTAAGCTGGATGCCACACCACGATAATGCGCAGCCGCATATTGTAAATGTTGTTCATGAATGTCTTGCAAAAATCAACGTGAATTCATCCCTCACCCTCCCTATAGTCCGGATTTAGCCCCATGCGACTTTTTTCTATTCCCTAACTTGAAGAAACGCCTTCGTTGGAGACATTATCCATCATCATAAGCAGTGGTGAAGGCTGCGGAGGCGATTTTAAAGGATCTCTCAAAAATTGTTTCCAGCATGTCCTTGTAGACTGGCAGAAACGCTGGAACAAGTGTACCGCATTCAGGGGAGACTATTTTGAGAAGGACCATTAAAATTAAGAGGATGAGTAAAGGTACATTGTCCAAAAAATTGTGATCATTCTTTAATGAACAGCCCTCGTATATCTGTTTTCCTTCCAATTATTTTTCCTTCCTCTCTGTTCTTAATTGTTCTTTGAAATTTTCGTCTGAGTTCATTAAACCTTTCCCTCAGTATTGTCAATTCTTGTGTCCACTATGGCACTGTTATGCACATTTAATGATCCTGTACCATTAATCCAATTGGCATGATTTTAATTGCTGCAGTAATTCTTTCTAAATCTCTTCTTTCGTATGAAATCCTTTGTTTTTTACATTACTCTGAAGACCTTTATCAAAACTTTTAAAGTTCCCTTTCTCCGTGTTGTATCTGATTCCCATATAGTTAATACTATTATATAATGCATCCCTTAATATGGAATCTCGGATGAGTTTCCCGAATAAGCTTTTTCCGGGCTTTTCCCTTATCCTAAAAGATAAGATGTAATATAACTCGAAGCCCCGTGGACCCTGGCCTTATTTGAGCATCATTTCACCCATTCCATTCATCGTCCGATATCACTTAACATTGCAGGACGTAGATTACAAAAAAGTCCCTTAATAGTCAGTGCATTTCTAGATTTCCCATAACCCAACAAAATCATAATTATTTATAAGAATGTGGTGTTTGTCTACGAGGGTACAGAAGGAAAACTCAGAATAAGACTAATTTATTTTTAAATTGAGCAAATTTCAATGTGTGTAATGCAAAACTTCTCGTCTGCAGTATTGATATGGCAATTGTCATATTTTCTCAAAAATGGCTGAATTCCGTTATTACTGGAATTGCATAACCTGATATAATTCATATGCGTTATTAGTTTGAATCTCCAAACTTCTGTTTCTTGTAGTAAATCACCATTTTTCTGACGTCAGCTAAAAGTACCGAATTTAAACTACCTCGTCATAACCTGATTAAAAAGATATGAATATGCTTTACCTTTTCTAGACCTACAAAGAAATATAACGTGTGTACTGTAGGTTTATAAAATAAACAAGAAAAAGATGAATAGGCATATCTGAGATAGGTTTGAAGAAAAATTAGCACAAAAATACAAGTGAATTCGTTAAAATGTTCTTTTTGCAAATGATAAGGATAACAAAATGGACAATTGAATATATTCATGACAGAGTAAATACGTTATTAGGAAGTCACTATGAGAAACAAAAATACAATTATTGGTGCTGCTAGTGAGAAATATGCGGAAGTGTAGCCTTGTGGATTACTCGAACTCCATGCATCAGAACTCGGGAAACCCATAGCAACAGAATGTAAGCTGTATAAAATGGGACAACGTTACTTAATTCAGGTAAACTTGTTCCTCATAGCTCGGGTTTATGAAATAAAATTGTATAGGAAATATATACAGTTTAAGTGGTAAAATAAACAGAAAAAAGAAGACAAGAAGCCATTGATGTGTAACAATAGAAAAGCAGAACAAAAAGACAAGATTATTACCACTGGCTTTAGGAAATGCGATAATCATATTAATACATACTTTCAAATGGACTAAGTTCTCACTGGTTATTTGAAGGTAAGCTACAGAATTAATAAATAGCTACAAAGGTGCGTATCTCATTGTATATGAGAGCCCCTAGTGGTTCACCGGGGAACATACGAGTGAGTTGGAGAATTTAATGTCATGACGGCACGTTGGCCATGGTACCTTAATGGTTAATAGCGATCAGGCGGAGACCAGGATATCCATGTTTCAAATCCCAGTTATAGAATTAAATTTCTCAGTATGTCTCTATCTGTTCAAATCATAGCCCACACACACAGCTAGTCTGGAAGAATGATTAAATTTCTAATGAATACATTTGCTTTAAAGTGTTGCTTAATCTTGATTGATCAGTAAACAAAACCGAGATTAATGCTCCCTCAGTCTATAAACAAATCTGCATGGTCTTGAAATGTATGATGCTGTAAGATGCACAATCATATAATATAAAGAGGGAATATAGTCCACTTTATTATTAGACGATTTCTTTATTAGAAGCTCCCGCGTTGTCTGAATACGAAATGATAAGTAAAACTAACTGTAACTTCGATAGTTATTTGAAAACAATCATTGGAAAAATTAGAAAACGAATCACCTTCTAGTATAATCAAATCAAGTATAACATTCATATATGAATAATTTGAATATATGCTGCACTCCAATGTATTACTGATTTCATAAAAACAATATAGAGTATACCTTCCTTTGAAGAAACGTTTAGTAAAAGTTGAGCCTCTGGCTTTGCTGAGTGATTTGAGATTAAAAATAAAAGAAGAGCCTGGATAGTAATTTGGATATTGCCAGCCTCGGTAGCGTAGATGGTAGCATGTCTGCCTCAAGTTCAAGAAGTTCTGAGTTCGAGTCTCGGTCTAGGTGATTTACCTGGATAAGGTTTTTCCGGGGTTTTCCCCTTATCGTAAAAGACGCATCTCGGGTAACTATAAGCACCATGGACCCTGGGCCCATTAGAGCATCATTTCGCCTTTCCATTCATCGTCCAATATGACTTAAAAAGTTAAAGGACGTAAATTACACAAAAATGTTAATTTTGACGGTAAAAGGGATTAAATTACTAACACGGATTTATTTTATCTAAGGTGGTGCATTTATTTTTAGGTATATAAGTTTTTACGCAATTTTAGATCATATAAGCATCCCGCTTGGAATTTATTACTACATTAAAGGTCATTATTTATGTATTGTCATAATGATTACCGAAACCACCACGGTACTAAATACAAATGATTTTTTATTTAATTAGGTTACATCGTCATGCATTAAGTTGTAAAATTCTATTCCAAGCCTTATTTCCTGTTAATCAAGATTAGTTTAAATTGCAAACTTATACATTTCATTGCAAATATAAGACGAGTAAGGGAAGTTGCAGATAGTGAAATTCACTTGCCATATGTTACCAATGAGGGGAAAGTGAATTGAAACTTCTCACTGGTAAAAAGGTGTTAGAATTTAAAAATTTAATTAAAAAACCACGCATGTACGACGCTTTTTAAATTTATTTTCTTATTTTTTATTTGTTTTAAAGAGAGGTTTATCTCTTATGGTTTACTTGTAGATACGTTACTGAAAATAAAAACTTCACAGATGTAGCAGGAAAATTGAAGTTTTATGGTTAGTTAATTTGTCGTCAAAATAGCTTAAAAATTAAATGTTTTGATGAAATTCCATTATACTAATAATGAGAAACCAAAATAGTGACCTTTTTCCCCGCAAGGGATAACTTGCTGTTGAAATCTCGTGTCTCATCGCTGGAAGGTAGTGAATATAGACTTCAGTGTTTGACGTACTTTTCCTATGTAATTTAGACCGTCACACACACACACACACACACACACACACACACACACACACACACACACACACACACACACACACACACACACATACACACACACCACACTCTCTCACACTCTCTCACATTCTCACACTCTCTCACACTCTCTCACACACTCTCCTCTCACACTCTCACACACTCTCACACACACTCTCACACTCTCACACACACTCTCTCACACTCTCACACACACACTCTCTCACACTCTCACACACACTCTCTCACACTCTCACACACACTCTCTCACACTCTCACACACACTCTCTCACACTCTCACACACACACTCTCTCACACTCTCACACACACTCTCTCACACTCTCACACACACACTCTCACACTCTCACGCACACACTCTCTCACACTCTCACACACACACTCTCTCACACTCTCACACACACACTCTCTCACACTCTCACACACACACTCTCACACGCTCACACACACTCTCTCACACTCTCACACACACTCTCTCACACTCTCACACACACACTCTCTCACACTCTCACACACACACTCTCTCACACTCACACACACTCACACTCTCACACTCTCACACACACACTCTCACACTCTCACACACACACTCTCACACTCTCACACACACTCACACTCTCACACACACACTCTCACACTCACTCACACTCTCACACACACACACTCACACACTCTCTCACACTCTCACACACACACACTCTCACACTCTCACACACACACTCACACATATTCTCACACTCTCACACACACACTCACACACACTCTCACACTCACACACACTCACACACACTCTCACACTTTCACACACACACTCACACACACTCACACACTTTCACACACACACTCACACACACTCACACACACACTCACACATACTCACACACACTCACACACACACACTCACACACTCACACTCACACACTCACACTCACACACTCACACACTCACACACACTCACACACACACTCACACACACTCACACACTCACACACACTCACACACACTCACACACACTCACACACTCACTCACACTCACACTCACACTTACACACTCACCCACACTCACACTCACTCACACTCACACTCACACAGGCGCAGACGCCCAGTCACACACACTCTCGCACAGGCGTAGTCGCGCAGACGCCCAGTCACACAGACACACTCTCACTCTCACAGACTCACTCTCACTCTCACAGTCGCAATCTCACTCTCACAGACTCACTCACTGATTTTCACTCTCACTCTCTCACACTCTCACACTCTGTCTCACACTCACACGAAACCACAGATCACAGCCTGTATGACTGCATCAAATGGAAGGACCAAAGGGAAAAACTAAGTATGCAAATATACAAGAAAGGAGGGAAGTGGCCAGGACATACACCAGCACTTGTGGGACAATATCTAAGGGATTTTAGTGAATATGTCAGCACAATCAATCTAGAAAGTGCTGAATAACTAAATAAGTAAATTAATTCTAAAAGACTATAGTGACTTTGTGAAAACAATCTGAAAACATAATAATTTCAATATTTCAGTTAATATGAACAATCAATCTGGAAGCAAAGCAAACCAGAACATGTAATATTACAAATGTAATGTAACATGTGGATGAATAAAGGAAACACACACACATACACACACACACACACACACTTACACACACACACACTTACAATCTCAATATTCAATGTTTTAGTGGAATGCAATATTCCGTCAACGTAATATGGGCAAATGGTACAATAAACTTGGTTAAAGTCAAGGCTCATAGACTTTCACTTTGCACAACGTCACAGCCATTGATTTACTGCATCCTTTAGGGACACAACCACAGCATCCCCTCAGCTCGCTTTATATCCTACATACACTGAACGATGTATCCCAACCGATCAAAGTGATTTAAGACCGTTAGTAAACTTCAGCATAACGTACTAGCCAGATATCTCGTCAACCACACTGATCTCAGTGTGGGAAACTGTTAGAAACTGTGGGGAAAGGTTAAGGTCATAGTCATACAAGGAGGACCTTTTGGATGGGAATATTGTAAACCAAAACTCAACTTTAACCACCGATTTAGATTTATCGTTTGGACAATATTCAGATGGATTGTTTGACACCTTCCGCAATTTTACAAAACCACAGTGAATATTCTGTAAACGGTGAAAAATTATTTCTTGAAGTTAACACGCTGTTAAAATGTGGAATAAAGTGGATACTCCTAGAGAGATGATTGCCATGCTTATACGTGTTTTCGTTTGTAGAAGAAGCCTTTAAACTGTCAATTGTGAATTGGTAGACACAGCGTATGCATTGCCAAAGCCTGTGGTGATTATGTGTATATTATTGGTATATATGCTATGATCTTATAATAGAGTGTCACTTGAAGATTTATGAGTCATTACATCGAAGCTTTGACAACAAAACGTGAAGAGTCGGTTTGTGTCTGATGTCAAAGTAGTGATCAGTAAGACGTCGGACCATTACACTCATTGAGGCACATCCTGCAAGTTTTAAATATTAAATTCTGCTTCCTTAACTCTAAGGCTATTTACAATCTTAGTTTATTCTAGCACTAATGATACTTATATGCCTTAGATTTACTTTATTGCTTAAAATATAAATATTCTGTAATTAATTCGTTTAAAGCGAATAATAAATTCATTCTACATATTGTGACTTTGTGGGTTCGTGAAATTAAAAGTCCAGTTGCACAAACTCAACATTTTTTTTATTTCCGCCGAATTACAGTTGGTTCACTTACAAATCACAGCATGATCACGTATCACACACAATTACGTAACACTCCAATTACGCAAAACTCACAATTACGTACAACTCTCTCTAGAGCTGACTAAAAACTCCTCTGATACACGTACGCAGTCTTCCAGTCCGTTCGCTAGCACGGCGCTCTTCACGGCTGCTCGCTAAGAACTGATTTACTCGTCCACTGCAGCCCCTATATAGCAAGATCGCTGTTTCTGGAACTTTCTGTACACGAAGTCGTCCCAATGTTACGCGATCTTTCTAGGCAAGCAGAGTAGGGGGAACCAGTGATTACTCTTCTTGCTTCCCTCCCCGAGCCGTCTCTTGTCGGCGCGTCGTTGGTGCTGCGCGTTGGGGTAGGCGTGGCCTGAATGCCTCCTGCCCCGACCCAGCTGCCCGTTGGTCGTGCCTTCCGATAATTGGGTGACAATATAATCAAAAGCTGTTTGGTGGTAATTAATATTTTAAGCAGGACTTTACTGAAATTAAAATTCAACAGGAATCAGCCTGTAATTTAGGCTGCTATGAGGACTCTTCTAGCCTTCAAACCAAGGACAGTCATTTCATGCAATAATCCCAGCAAGTTTTTCAGACACTAAAATTTTCAGAACTATTTTTATTGAAATATTTGTAATTCAGCAAAGCCTTTAAAACAGTATGATTTGAAATGTCAGAAACAGCGCCAGACTCACGTAGTATTATGAAAGTATGTGCAAGTGCATGATTTGGTATTTTTCGGAGGGGAATGTGCATAGGGAAGGAGAACCTTTAACTATATACCTGCTGCCGTTTAAGAGGTAAATCACTATCTCCATATACGTACCTGCATATGCCTATAGACACATTCAGAAGGGGGGGGGAAAAAAAAAAAGATTGGAAATAGTTGGTCATCGGTCGAATGCGAGTAGCTAGTTAGATAATCAAAACAGGTGAAAACCTTAATTGGATTTTACTTGGTACCGCGGTTTTCATCGAATACTGAGATCCATAACAGAAGTGCAGATTTTTGTACCAGAATTTCAGGAAAATGAAATGACGTATGAGTAAGGCGCGGATTCCTATGGCATGTTTTTATTGGGTCTTTAAAGTGGTATTTCTCAATATTTTAAAATTTGTGGTCATATTTATGGTTATTTCCATAATAAGGTTATATTTTGATCATATTGTTAAAAGAATTTCATTTAAATAAAAAATATTTCCATTGCAGCTAAACTTGTTACATATATAAACAGTAAATGTCACCAAACTCAAAAACCTAAAAAATGTATAAAGAATAACTTTAAATAATAAAAGTAAATGTATTTAAAGCGTCAACCTTGGATGTTCTAATCTCACTCTCCCCTGTTTATTTCGCGAGAAGTTTAACGCTTTAATCCAACCAGTTTGCACACCCCAAACTCTGAATGTGTCTTGTAAATTCTATTGCGCACTGAATAAGTTTGATGTCACCATGCCTAAAAGTACGTGTCCTGAAAGTGTAAAATTAAGGCATTTTTTCGATAGTTTGTGGAGACGGCTTTTAGTACTGACGGGGTTATCATGTGTTGTAAATATTGTACAGTGAAAGTCTAGCCAAAAATGAGATTTAATGCTCCACAGCAAATTGAAGGTTGACCGCGTAGCTCAGTCGGTAGAGCAATTGCCTGCCGTGCTAAGGATCCCGGTTTCGATTCCCGGCCGTGAGTGTGGGAATTTTTCTCCGACCAAGATAATTCCTCATCCTCTCCAGAGCCTGGAAGTATGAATGAGAGTGCGTGATCTAATGATTAAAACCTAACGAATATGAGTTAACACCTTCGATATGTTCCAAAGGGAACGGCCGCTGATATAACCAATGAAGCACAAAAGAATTTAAATCGCTATGCATGAGAAGTGTTTAATATCAACCTCCTCCATCGAAAAGAGGCAGCGGATGATGTTTGAGGAAGCTTTTCCTTCAATTTTTACCGTTTCCAGTGAATGACTTAACGCGTGGAAGCTTACTATAAGCATGGTCTCACTGAACCGACATATTTGAAAATCAATAAGGATAAGGAAGTCCTAAATTTAAAAAAGGTCCAAATAGCATGGTTATGGAAACAGGCACAAAAATTTTCAAAGTTACTTGTTTTCAACTTATGCTTTATATTTAAACATTCTATATATAACAATGTACCTTTTTGCCTTGAAACTGTTAGCAATTAGGTTTGTACATGCCAATTACACGTATTTGCTTCTGCTTACAAATGCTTATTTCTTTAACTACACTGAAAAGCATTACAGTTTATATTTATGATCTAAGTGCCCTAAATCCTCTAAATTTGCCTTAAATGACCCGAGAGAATATAGGGAAAATTTGGAATAAACATTTAGAAGGCGTGTCCAAAACTTACATGCAGAAACGAAGCCAAGCATTGTTGTCCCAATGTCCCTACATACAAAGGGTTAAAGAGAAGGTTACAATGTCGTGCCTCCGAGATCCCAGTCGGAACAAACATTCTTGTCCACAATCCTCTCCAATGAAGGAGCCGGTCCTTCCCGGTGCTGCGTTATTCAATTTTCGAAATTGTTGCTCCCTCTAGAAGCGGCGCTAGCTCTACCTAGCGCTCAGCGACAGAACTGTTAGAAGAGTTATTGCTAGGCAACACGATGATAGCACCACTCCTAGTTATCACCAGAGCATTCGACAGTATATGGCACGAAGGCTTACTCTCCCGTCTCATCACCTACCAAACCCCTTTCTACTTAATACATCTCATTCACTCCTACCTCACAGCAGAACCTTTGCTGTCTCTCACGACGGCATCTTATCCTCATCCCATCCCATTAGAGCTAGCGTTCCCCAAGGTAGTGTCCTGGCACCCACTCTGTTCCTTCTATACATCAACACTCTACCATCCCTGCCACGCTGCTCGCTGTATCTCTTTGCTGACGATACAGCTGTCACCTCCATATCATCAGAGTTCAACTTGTGTACTCACAGGATTCAACAATATACTGACCTCCTCACCAGCTGGTTCGAACGTTGGCACCTACGCGTCCATCCACAGAAGAGCCAGGCCATCACCTTCTCTCGAAGACGAATAGCGGATCTTCCACCAATTCGTCTAGCTGGTGAGGACGTTCATTCGAAAACTTGCGTTAACTATCTTGGTGTTCCACTCAACATCAAATTGACGTGGAGAAACCATATTACATGCGTGGCTAATAAAATTAGCAAAAGAATGGGTATGCTCTCTATAACCCACGATCGGTGATGCCTCTGCCTACAAAACTGCTCCTGTATAAGCAAGTACTCCGGCCGGCCATCACATACGCCAGTGAAATATGGGGAGTAGCAGCCAAGTCTCACCTACACGGCCTTGAAATTATACAATCCCTATTCCTCCGTATTGCCACAGACTCCCATTGGTGCATCCCCAATCTAGTTATCCGACGTGACCTACGTGTCCCCACAATAACAGACTACATCCATACACTTTCACGTTCCTTCTATCAAAACCTCTCCCACAACTCCCTCATCCGCGATCTAGGTGAGTACGACATCGATCCTGGAGAGCGCTGCAAACGCCCAAGGCTGCTTCTAGGCACATAAAATAACACATCAGATGGCTTATATACAACTACAAACTCATCTTCTGCCGCATATTATCCTTCCTTACAAAACACTCCACTGCCAGTAGAGGGCCTAACCCTGATCTGGCTTGGGACCGAAGGTCTGACATTCAGATCTGCAATGTCCAGTCGCGCGCACGCGCGCGCGCGTATGTGTGTGGCAACTCGGCCGATAATCTAACGAGATGTAGATGAGCACCACAGCTCGGATGCTGAGGAGAGCCATTGTTCCGCAAGGAGAGGAAAGAGGGGAGAGGAAAGTACAAACTGGAGCTTCTGCGAATAACCATTCAGAGTGTTGTATGGGTCTTTGAAAAATGAAGGTAACTTCAAATATCCCCTTAGTAACTAAACATTGTCAGCTTTAGGTTTTATTTTTATTCATTATATAGAAAATATCACTAACCCAATACCTAATGAATAAACTCTAAGGAAAACTACTCATATCCTATTATCTTCTACGAAGATGTGTTGAAAAATATATTATCTACTACTGAAAACAACAAGATATGAAACAAATAATGCATATGGGAAATAATTAGCCAATGTTATTGTTGGCACTTTTATAACTGATAAGCCTGATGAAGTAGAAAACATTCTTTTTTCTGCAGAATCAATTAAAATATTTATGCATAAGTTTAATTTTCAATTTATATGATATGATTAATATATTCGTTACGTTATGAAGGTCAAATTTTGACTTCTTATGTCATAGTTGAACTATTTTTCGGTCATAAATGCACGCACATGTTCCATTTTTTTAAAATAGAAATCCGTCCCTTAGTAATGAGGATTACTTGGTCAATATTTTATTTAACTATTTTCTGACTTAAAGTTTTACATATTAACAGTATGTTTGCAGGTTGGTTAGTACCTCCAGTTTGCGTTCAGTTCTATTTTTCTAACTTTAGAGTGTTTTTAAGTCTCATTCGCTGCCGCAGCCACTTGCGTATTTTCCCCCTCAACATTAACATGCGGATAGCAAACATTTACAATTATCCTAATTAACAGTTGTTTTCTCTCGTATGGGAAACCCTAGCTTCTGCGTTTGGTGACCTGAGACTGCTGGTATCTGCTTTTTCTCCGAAGTTAGCTCTAGTTAATTGCTTTATCCTCGGTATGGCTGCCATACCCGCGGGCTGCTAATGCCAGTTCTGCCTTTGAAGTTTTAAGGTGCAAGCTGCCTGTTGTTTCGGCATCTCCTCTCCATGCCTAATTGAATTTTATACTCACACTCTAGCAGCGGTATCTGCTTAGGGAAACATATTTAAATTACTTTTTTTACGTTTCTGAAATTCTGCTTATTTTTTATTCGACAAGTTGTGTAATTAAGCAATTTTATTTACGGTCTTCAGCTTGTACACTCGAATAACTTGAGGTGGTCGCTGAATAAAGATGCACACTAAAAGGAATTAGTCTCTTACCAATCCTGAAAGGAGACTAGGATGATTTATACATGTGGAGCCATTGATGGTGCATTATCAACAACTGCACATGTACAAATCATCCTCAATCTCCTTTCAGGATTGGTAGGAGACTAATTCCATTTAGTTCATTGTTCAGCTGCCACGTAAAGTTAACTGAACTGCAGTGTAAAATGTGACTGCGGAATCCATTAGGAAATTTCCACTGGAAATGGACCTTCGGATTAGAATTACTAATGAGGGGATTCAGTACTGCGACCAATCTTGATCTGTTGTATCTATGTCCTCAAGTGGGGTATCCAGGGGAGGAAGGATTAGGACGGAGAAGACCGGGGGTGGTCGGCTCAAGGAGACACGACAGTGCAGAGGGCAGGGTTTCTACGTTTTACTTAGTAACCTTCCCCGGTAGGCCAGGACAACGGATATTCCCCCTAGTGTGGTTCGAAAGTGGTTGGGAGAACGACAACCGACCTACCGGCGGAGGAAGTGGTTCATTCAGAACATGTCATGCACCGCCGAGACACCCGCCCACACTTCTACCCTGAAAGAGACCATCAGATAAGAGATGATGTGAAATGATAATGGAGATGAAATGGAGGGACGGGAAATTCGGGGGCTGTAATTAGCCTAACCTGACAACCAGGGAAACCACTATGAAACCATGGGTTATGTAGGTAAGCCAAGGGAATCAAGCCCGGGTTACTCTAATGCACGCCATAGAAGAAAACGCCTCAGCCATCCCACACAGTTACTGGATCTTATGCATTAAATAACACGTTTGAGTCCAAGCATGAATTATAATTCCAAGTTTCAGTCCTCTACAAGATATGCCAAAAAACACTTCACGAAGGTGCATAATCATAAAATAAAAACAGGGAATTTTGTATGGAAGAAGGTACGAAAAAACTACGTGAAGCTTTAATATCGCAAGAAGTAGATAATTTACATAAATTAATATCGCACCCTTTAGCTAACATGTAATTACTACAAAATAGAGAATCTGAGACTACGCCCATCTCAGCGAAGTAAACCTAAACTTTCAAAAAGAAATAATAACCATTAAGGCGGCATCATTCATTGCCTGTTTGGGAATGTTTTGCTCTTATTGTGACATTCTTCTGTGTTTTGTCTCATAATAATTGGCAATCAAATAACGCTATCTCCTTCATAAATTGAGAGGCATATTACGACACAGGTCATAGGGTATATACCAAGGGAAGAGAGGCAGTGGCGGTGTGACGTCAGCTGTGTCGGCTCTAACCCCAAATATGCCCCCGAAAGAAAGCAAGTTAGCGTGTGACGACACCGCGCTGATTTCTGCTGCCCAAAAGGAAGGAAATAATTTAATGTGTTGGGGTTCCGAGAGCGTAGGAAAGACAGTAAATGTATCGGGTATCAGTAATATGTACAACTTACATCTTGGGTGTTGTAATATTAATGCTGACTGCTTTTATTACACAATTGGTCTCAGTGCTATGAGAAAATATATGAAACTTGAATTCGTAGCTTATCTGAAGGTAAGGCATGTTATAAGGTAAATAAAATAAAACATAAAATAATGTTCTCTACAAATTAGCAGACCCACTCAGAACAGAACTACCTGTATATTTTCCGACACTTTCTGTTTCGTTTTTCTTTAACTAGTTTATCAATGTCAGGACGTAATGTCTGAGAAGTTTGTAATCGAAGGCTGCATGTTAGACTGTGATCCGACAAGATACTTCGGGGTTTGGACTTAGCTAATTTCATAACAGGAAAAAAAAAAAAATGTTCGCACACATATGTCTAGCCAAACATACACGTATCCGTGCGGCAAGTGAATACAACCACGGAAATCTGGTTTGGGGGACATTCTTGTCAAAATTAGCCAACTCTTTCTTGTATGTATATTTGTCCTTCAATAAATAGTCACATTGTACATTTAACAGTTCCATTAGGTACGTGGCAGTTACATTGTTGTTATCGATTGTGATATACCGGGACTGAACCCTCAGATTCTGTACTCACAGCGCCATTTATATAGGCAACGGCTCTTGCTGACGTCACACTCACTGCAGGCCTCGCACCCGGCTGAAATACGTCACAACTCCCGAAGCTATCTTGCTATGCTCTATACAACTACACATAAGAGATACAGGAGCTTCAAATATCAAAAAGTAAACATTAATTTAAGCGGTTCATTATTTTTATGTACTGCTAACTCCAAATTTACACTGAAGATCATTTCCCACTCTCATATCAGTTCTATTAACGAGTTTCACAGCAGATGAAAGAGAAAAGATGTGGCAACGGCAAAATAACGACGACACCACACTAATCGTTATTTGTTTTATATTTCATATAAGTCACATCCCCATACAAAATGTTTATTGCATAACTGAATTTCGAAGCTAAATCATTATATCTATTCTGCAACGTATTTTGTGCTGCAGAGAAGATCGTCATTAATATTATCCTAGACTTCATTTCATGGGAGAAAAACTATCTGACTTCTCAGTGATGAACAATAATTTTGAACCTGATTTAAGCAGATTTGGAATATCCTGCTGCTAACATTTGTTTAATCACACGGTCGCTTCAGTGGTGCTGCAGTCCATTTCAAACCGGGGCCTGCCAACTTAACTGTCGGCCTCACACCCACATACGCAAGGTATATACGGCAAGGAGAGGTAGTCAGCATCTCGGCACCCCCGAGCCGGAAAGTTGGCTTTCATGACCAGAGTCGCTTACCTATTGCAACCTCCTCAATTTCCACACCATGCTGAGTGGGCACCTGTCCTATACCCGGGTCTTAAAATCCGCAACCACCAGGGACAGGATCGAACCCGGGCCGCATTACGTGGCAGGGAACCAAGGCATGATGCCTTGGCCCACTACGCCATGGCGCAGGACCACATGACTTCCACTTATATAAAATTGAGAGACAAAGAGAAGCTTCTCTTAAGAACTGATTATACCGTTATACTATACTGCCATAATAACGTGCATAAGTGAAATATTAAGTTCAGTTACTAAATATAATTTTGAAAAAGGAAGATAAAATAACTACCCATTGAAATGTTTGATAAGAAAATAGAACTCTAAAATCGAAAGTTTTTATGGGACATATTTTAAACTACATCTTAATTTTTAGTCTAGGATTCTATATGTACCTAAACAAGTATGTATAAAGCAATATTTCTCCTTAATTACGTGTTTTGGATTTATAAATATAAAATAAAGTTAGGCACACTTCGAGGCAAAACCTAACTATATTACATCAAAGCATTTAATTGCTTTTTTTTCAAAAATATTTCATTTTAAGATTATAACTGACAACTCCAAATTTAACTTCATTTTATGGTTATTTTAAGATAAAATGAAATACAGAGAACTGAATTAGAAAGTTGTAGAATCAGTATGGTGCTTCTGAAGTAAACTTATGTTCATCTGCTACAAAAAAAAAAAAAAAAAATTGGTGCAGTATTAAGAACATACTGCAATCTGCACAGCATTTTAAACTTCAGCAAAAACCGTATAGCCTCCCACTGTAGCCGCGCAATAATACTATTATTTTATACTTATTATTAATATTATGGAAGACATTAGTTTACATTCATTAATGCCTGCCTATTTCTCATCGCAATTAGGACAAAGAATAGCTGCAGCAGACCTGGGGGTAACCAGGTCCTCGGTACAAGGGATTCTGAAGGAAGCAAAGTAGTATCCCTTTAAGGTGGACCTATACCAACAGTTATATAAAAATCATTTCCAGAATCAGGTATCGCACAGCAGAAGCCTATTAAATAAAATTGACGAAAATCAAGGTTTCACCAGAAGGATTTTATGCCGAGATGAGTACTCTTTTGCCAATTACACCACTGTAAGTAAGTAAATAAATAAATATGCATATATTTTTGTAACGATCTAACCAAGGATGGTAATGGATTCACATACTTTGCGAGGAGGTTGGAGTTTTATATAAGGTGCAAGTTCATTACGAATACCAAAGCTACAATTTAGACAAAGGTTTACTACAATAATGGAAAGATACACTAGGTGGCCTTCATGGTCAGTTATTTGAACGATCTAACCAAGGATGGTAATGGATAATTACGACTGGCCTGGTCTTACATGGGCGGATAAATCATTAGGTAGGATTCACATGCTTTGCGAAGAGGTTGGGGTTTTCTACAAGGGCCAAGTTCATTATATATATATATATATATATATATATATATATATATATATATAGTCTACATTACAGGGCTGTTGAAAATCTTCACTGGTTACGACTATATCACGTGCAAACGCACAAACATTCCCCTACAGAAAATATTTTCTTGATCACAGGAATCGAACCCGGCACCTCACCGCAGTGAGAAACTGTATCAGCGACAAGTTACGGCACCAATTACATTAGTTGGGTATTCGTTTTCAAGCTCTAGTATTACGTCTAGCAAAGGGCCCCTCTCTGATACTATGGGTCCCCTTTATGACGTGCTTAGGCAAACCTTTCGGCGTCCGCGTTATCCGTGCCTGAGCCATCTGGTATAATACCTTGACAAATGAGAAGTATGGCAACCATTATATACCAGTCTTTAAAGACAATATTGACCAAAAGTATAAGAATAATCGGGCAAAAGACATTGGAAATGAATACTTGCGATTAGGCCGTGTGTTCTTCGGCAATTTAAATGATAACGTATCGAAACCTTAAAGAGCTCTGAGAGCAAATGTCGCAGAATACGCTTAAAACTAAATGATGAAATATACTTTTGAACATAAGAACTAATCCGTTTCACCAAATTTCAGTAATAGATGCCATAGGAAAATTGGCAGCCGATTAAGGACCACCAGAGACATATGGTCGTTCAGAGACATACAGAATAACCAAAAGTTGATTCGTCTATCCTTTGACAAGTGGAAGATATCGTTAAGCTGACATATCTCGTTACACTAAACCTAATTGTGCTCAAGAGCAATAAACAATTCTTCTCTGCTATTTCTAATCTGGAACATGTTCCATGAGCTGCTGCGGTACAGGAGCCAGAGGGACTAATGTCAGTAGTCAACCAACTTCTAATGTTGAATTAAAATATTTTAGGAAAGGATATGTATATTTTAAGTCCTTGTTACTTCGTCTACCTACTGCATTTAAGAGAGGTATTGCATTTCATGCAAAAACTCAATTAGTGTATGCATTTTTGTGTGTTAGAGAGAGAATAGCATAACTCAAAATGAAAAGCCAACCTTATAACTTCCAAGAATGTGAATATTTTAAAGCAAATGTCCCGATACTAGACAATATTTTAATATTTTCATTTTACAAAAAACTCTAAAACAATTTTCATTATTATTCAACATTTTTTAAATATTTCCAAAAATGCAGTAATATCCTTCATTTTCTGTGAATGCTTCGGAAGTTCTAGACAACTTTTTCAAAGCTAATGAACTTGAAAGATAGACAGCATCTTAAAACATTTAAGTCATAGCTTTCATTAAAACACATAACATATGCATAATACATTCATTTATGGACTGAAATATGCTCCATACTTTCTTTATTTCACGTTTTAATTTATTTTCTGATACCTATGATTCTTCCAAATAGGTGTGTTAATCTTCTTTTTTATTTCTCTAGATACGTGGTCAAGAAGGTACGTTTGGGAATGCATCCGAAATTTCGATACAAAAATTTCAATGGAATTATATATTTTGAGTTTGATGAGATCAGAAAGAAGTATTTTCATAAAATACCTCTGTTAATTTATACAAGTGTGTGTGTGCGTGAGTGCGTGTGTGTGTGTGTGTGTGTGTGTGTGTGTGTGTGTGTGTGTGTGTGTGCGCGCGCCTGTAAACAGCACTTCAGAAAAATGAAAACTCTCCTAAATAGCGTACTTGATATTTAAGTTCAATATATTGTCATGAACGCATTGTTGATTTGAGGCGGCGTGGGCAACGCGATCAAAGAGACGGGCAGTGCATTGCGGAGATAAAAGCTCGACGAAACGGTGGGGGGAAGGAGGCGGAGATAAAAGCTCGCCGAAACGGTGGGGGGAAGGAGACGGATTTCTGGAGAGTTGGTGTTTTTGTAGTGCCGTCTTTAATGTTTGATAACATTCTGGCTAGTGAGTAATCCATAAAAAGGGAGCCGCAACCTGCCACGGGCACTCACTCGGTAATTAGACGCGTGCACGTGAACAGCTTTGTGAACTTTGTTGTGGTCGATGACCTTGCAAGTTGTATGTGTATGTGACCTAATTGTGTTTCTACGGAAATAAAGAGCAATGTTTATTGTTTGTAACCTTCACTTTTAATTCTAAGAATCTACAAAGTCACAATATTTAAACTTATTTGTCCCGAAGGTGTATAAATCTTCGCAACTTATACTAACTTTCAAATGGCAAATTTATTTTTAATTTGGGTTTTATCAAAAAAATTGTGTATGTATTTCTATTAAAACAGATTTTATTTGTCAAATCCTTCAATGAATTAAATTATGAATTATATGAAGCGCTTCCTGAAATGCACATCATTTGGATAACTGGTAAACCGTATGAGACAGAAAAAATTGTACTGCAAGTAGAATGTATATTTCATTAATTCATCCAATGTATATGAAATAGTTTTTCTGTGTGAATCATATCTGAAGCATTCCATGCCGTTGTCTGATTTATCCGAAACCTATGCTTCTCTCAAATGATTAGTCCTTATTCATTTTATTCACATATTTCCTTGCACTTACAACAAAATTAACAGTAAGGAACCGTTTATCTTGATTAATATTACGTAACACAGGAATAAGCACTAGTAAGAACTGTCCATACAAGGGTAGAGAAATCCATGCTAGTTTATCGATGAGGCTTTCTTGATATTTTGTAATTTTTCATGTTTATGAATTACTATATTCATAAGCACAGATGTTCCATACACACTGCTCTTCAATGCCCACAGGTTAGGAAAATGTCCGAAATTTTCATTTAATAAAAGGAATTGTAAATGCTCAATGAATGCTTTATAATATTAAAGTGTGCACTAAGTTGCCCTATAAAAATATGGATTTTGAACACTGAAATATGACAACAAACTATGTTTGGCTACATATTTAAATAATTAGGTATATGCTACTTTTTAATAAAATCATCAACTGTGTTAACGGCAATTTGAGGATACAAAATAAAGGATACATGTTTTAATGTGTCTTAAAATTTGGGATTGAATCTAGACCAGGATAAGATTATGTAGCTAAAGATCCCTAACATACTTGTGGTATTCTTAGCTCCTGCCTTACAGGTGCATTTTTAGAAGTTTCTACATTTTATATATGTATATGCATTTTACTATTGTAATAGGAATTGCTCATTTGTAAGCGTAACACCTCCAGCATCACAGGATTTTCATTTTTTTAAACTTATATGCAATTAGTTGTATCCAGGATGCCCTCCACGTTTTACATGCCTCCGGCGTTAGCGTAGTGTATGCGCAATGTTCCTGGTCCCGTTGGTTTGCCGGGTAATGAAATGATGGTTTCGGCAGCTAAGGTGGAACCACACAGCCCAGGTATAACATACGATTTTTCACCTCGGAAAACTTCAGACTTGTTCTGCGGAGCGTGGTGCAGTCATGCTGTGGCGAAGAGTGGTCGGTTCTCCACGGAAATAAGCGTTCATCATTGAAGGAATCTTAGATTGTCTGGGTAACGTCTTGATTTTCATCTCGCCGGGAGGAAGTGAGTTTGGCTTGGCTGCGCATTGGTCATTGCAGTTTTACTCAAAGTTTCCTGCTCAAGGAGAACTCATCCCTAGTTGGTACGCTTTGTGATGAAGCTCTCTCAATCATTCATATGTTGCTAGAGCGTTTTTGCCTGCACATCTTTGGAAGT
Organism: Mantis religiosa; assembly: GCA_030765055.1. Taxonomy (NCBI): domain Eukaryota; kingdom Metazoa; phylum Arthropoda; class Insecta; order Mantodea; family Mantidae; genus Mantis; species Mantis religiosa. The sequence continues at coordinate 147,923,468 of CM060952.1, read as the reverse complement.
CTCTGGTACCGCCAGTCAAATTTGCAGAAATACTGGAGGATGACAAGTAAGCGGTGGAATAGGTTTTGACATTTTTGTCAGTAGTAATACATAGGATATTGGGGAAAATATAGCTTTCTATGCCTTTTGGCCCTTTTATCTGTTATTTAGAATTTTCCTTGGATTTTTCCACAACCGTGTATGGTTGCCTATGATTTATAAGTTTTAAGACTTTATATTTTGCAATGACAACGCAGTTTAATGTCCTTGAATATACATCTAACTATGCAATTAGTTGTATTGTTCATCCTGAAAAAAACTTTTCTTTTGATTAAAACTCACATAAATTTCCCAAGATGATGTGAAATTTCTCTGATATTGAATTTTCTTATAGTTATTTCGCTGTTTGGATGTTGGATGGAAGGATCGATATGTTTTAAAAATTAAATGCAATTAAACCTGTGTTGACGAAATTACTCAATTTAGTTTTATAATACATAGGTTTAGCAATGTGTTTGAGCTGGAATAATTGATGTCGCATAAGTTCAGATCTTTTTTCTCGAAATACAACAGGATATAATAAGAGTGGGAAGGCAGGTGTTAGGCACAGTGGTTTGCAGGGCCACTGAATGTAACGGAACATATATCTTGCTACAGCTACTACCTCGCCTTTTCCTTCCATCTGCCTTCGTGTGCGTCAATTTAGGTTAAGTACATGTTCCACTGAATGTCTATTCCATTTGGTTGACTCAGAACGAAGCATTGGTTGTTTCTCCTGCTAATAATGATGGGTGAGCTATAAAGTTAAATACTTTCAAAGTTGTCAGGCCAAACGCATGAGAAACAATCAATTGTGAACTCAGTAGTTCTTTGCTTCAGCAAACCTGAGGACGTATTAGCTGGATTAAACGTTTATAAAGTAAAACCATCCAGCTACCGATGTCGCTGTCATTAGAACCAAAATGGCGGTATTGTTTGTACTTAAAGCGGTTGGACAAACGGCAGAAGAGAATTGTCTCAATGATTATCAGCGACAGAATAGTAAACTTCATTGTCCAATTTGTGCGATGGTAGCGCTGCTACTTACCAAGCGGAGTATCTGGTTTTCATTCCCTGTATCAGCGTGGAAATCTTATCCTACTGGGAGACCTGGTCCACGTAGCACTCAGTTTTATTAGGTCCTTCTGAGGGGCCAACTGAAGAGATACTTGAATGAGAAGTAAATGTTTCTGGTAAGACCACAAAAACCGACTGAAAGGGACTGTGCGCCTACCACGTCCCATCCTCCATAGAGACATTCCATATCAAAACGAACACGTCTGAGACATGACCATTTTGTATTTTCAAAAAAATTTTACGTAACACCTAGGAGAGATTAAATAACCCGTCTATTTTGTTTCTGGTGTTTCACGATTATTTAAAGTTTTCTTGAATATTATATCTTCCGTATATTCACCTACTGTATTCTATGAAAATCGTTATAACAAAGATTATATGTATATTGAAATGTTAGTGTTTGAGACATTATGAAGTACAAATATTGCAGTTTAATATGCTATTTTTTAGTTTCGGGAAAAACAAAAAACTGGGTGCCATTTAGGGGGGTAATTTTTTCAAAATGTGTTTTAATTAGCAACTTTTTACTTTATAAAACGGAAAAAATATCATTATAATCTTTGAAATATTGTACATCGAATTTCATTGGTTTCAGAATGGCACTGAAGCAAAAAGCGGTGTTACAAATACTTTACTGGTGGCGCGTGAGTTGATTCACGTGGACCGAGAGTGCTGTGAAAGCGTGGGCGAAATATTATTTTACTTTCGCTGTTTACCGTTCAGATGCATAATAATATGTTGGAACATCAGTATGTTATCAACTGACATGCGTGTAAGTTCTGAAGTGTGGATTTTTTTTATCGTGTCAGACTATGTTCAAAGGAGTTATTCTTACTGTTTTAAACCATTCAAGATAGTTAACCACAGAGTAGGAAATAAGTTAAGGCCAGTAACCTCAGCAATGCTCATTACTGGAAGGCGTAAACATCTCGCGATTTGAAAGTGTGTGACAATTGTCGCAAGAAAACTTCAAAGCTTCCAAAGCAACAAAGAACAACTTAGCTATGTGTACCAAGTGCTAGTGAAAGTGCAGTACTAAAAGAATATGAAAATACAGATAGTGATAGTTTTTCATCATCCTACAGCGATGCAGTAAGTATAGACACAAAATATGCAGCAAGAAAACTGAATGAGAGTTTAGGAGAATCGCCTATAAAAGAAAGAAAATTGTCGCAAAAACGTTATTCTCGGGATAAGTTTCAGAAAATTTCGCAGGCAATGAAGGATAAAATATTTCATATTGCAGACTCCACTGCAAATGAAAATTCACATCATTCTGAAATAATGCAGAAACTAATAGATTTTTTCCATGAAACTGATGACAGAACTCTCAAAGTACAAGTACTAACGATTTTTGACAGCTGGTCTTACAAGAAAATAAAATAACATTTTGATGTGTCAACTCACATGATACGAATATCTAAACAGGTGGCTAAGGAAAATGGAATTTTAGGAACTCCAGACACCAAATCAGCAAATAGCCTTGACCCATCTACATTAAAAAAGGTGTCTGAATTTTATAATTCTGATGATGTGAGTAGGGTTCTGCCTGACAGAAAAAAATGTACTCTCTGTTAAGGAAAATGGTAAGAGAATCCATAAACAGACATTGCAATCTTAAGGAAACTTACCAAAGCTTTAAAGATATGCATCCGGATATCACAATAGTGTTTTAAAAAATTGCGGAATTAAGGCTTAAGGAATGTGTACTTCTAGGAGCTAGTGGAGCCCATTCAGTGTGTGTTTGTACTCATCACGAAAATGTCAAATTAATGCTTGATGATATCAGTATTTATCCCTTACTACAAATTCAAATCCCATTTAACCAAATATATAAGGACTGCTTGACACCCATCGTCTGCAACCCACATCACCTAATTGTTTTAAAGACATATAAAGCTTGTCCAGGAACTGAAAATATAACAAATCACATACAGCAACTGTTTAATGAAAAATATACTCATGAGATTACCTACAGACAGTGGGTGACTGTGGATCGCACAAATTTAGAAAATTTGTTATTGCCTGTAGAGGATTTTTAGGGAAATTATCAACAAAACTCATCAATTTACTTCCACATACATTCATAGCTCAGCAGCAGAATTTATTTTTGCAGGAATGTAAAGAAAATCTGGCCTTAGTCGGATGCACAGTGATGGCCCATTTCTCGGAAAATTATGCTTTTTTTATTCAGGATTCTGTTCAGGGGGTACACTGGAACAATAGTCAGGCCACAATTCATCATTTTGTGGTCCACTATAAAGACAATACTGACATAAAACATGTTAAGTTTGTTGCTATTTCTGAATGCTTAAAACACGACACCAGAGCTGTCCACCTTTTCCAAGCAACACTGTTACTGTTTCTGAATCAGCAACTGAGAGTACTGCATAAAGAAGTATATTTTTCAGATGGGTCAAGTCTTCAGTATAAAAATAAAACAAATTTTTCAAATATCTGTTTACATGAAAATGAAATTTCAAGCAGCGTGGCACTTTTTCGCCACATCCCACCGAAAAGGACCTTGTGATGGCATTGGTGGTACTGTTAACAGACTTTAAGTGAAAGCTAGCCTTGCCCGCCTTAGTAGCGTAGATGGTAGCATGTCTGCCTCACGTTCAAGAGGTCCCGAGTTCGAATCTCGGTCAGGGTGAGTTACGTAGATAAGGTTTTTCACGGGTTTTCCCTTATCCTTCAAGACGAATGTCGCGTAACTCTAAGCTCCATGGATCCTGGACTCAATTGAGCATTATTTCACCCAGTTCATTCACCATCCGATACAGCTTAACGTTGGGGCGAATGTAAATTAAAAAAGAGCTAGCCTTCAGCCCAGAATAGACCCTAATTCCAAAGAAACTATTCACCTACATTTCCAATGTAGTTTTCAACTTTTTCTGCGATAGCCAACATAAGGAGCATAATAATGTATTTCAATCAAGATACCGAGTTTATTGATCGGAAAATAAATGCAAATGCTGCTCATATGTGAATGAGAGCATATGTATCCATATATGAGTTTACCCACATACTTGATTAAAGTTTAGAGACTTTCTTAGGATTACTATTGCTCTTAGAAATTCTACTGACTTTTATCAATATCTACAAAATCCGCCCAGTTACATTTACAGTTCTCTATAATTTAGAGCTCCTCGGTATTTCTCCACATAAGTTATAATCACTTTGGTTATACAGCTTATATTGTACATACTTCAGTGCCGGAACATAACTCCGGCTCAGTCCTTGATTTATTTTACCCTGAAGCCATATGGCGTACAGCAGTGGTGGTTCAAAGCAATCAGTCGCAAAAGAGAAGAGAGACAACTGTGTATAGCACAAAGATAAGGGCACTATTATATTTTACCAGGTAAAAAGCGAGTGACACAGCTCTGTGGTAAATTATCATACCCACATTTGTATATCCCTGCTTTTATTACTGTCGGCCACAAAGTCCGGCCTTGCGTTTTTCATTGTGTTCCCTAGGCGGCAGACGAGCAGCTCGATTCTCATCTCCTACGTAGAATGTTCCTTCAATTAATTCCTTCCTTCTGCGAGTGGTAGTTGCACAAGACTTTGTGTTATCATCGCTATAATTTATTTACTTATTATATATTATTATATACTCAAAATAGACAAAGTTTAAAATAGCGATGACCAAAAGCAAATAAGAACAAACAATGAAACAGAAGCTTTTAGTTAATGCTCTAAAAGTACACTATCATGGCATAATAATATCTAAATACTTTAAAATTTGAACAATGGGCTTGAAGACTTTATAAGGTAACTAAGAAGGGAACCTTTAGAAAAGTTTCATCTGAATAGATGATAAATGTATTTATTGCTACCACATTTTAGAGTTATTGCTTCTTTCTGCGTATATGTGGAGAAAGAGGTGTTGCATTTCATTGATAATCTGATGTCATTATTTTGAAACATGAGACCACGAAGACTAAGACATTTCATCTTTCACGCAATTTTATTGTGTGTTGTGTGATGCTCCCGTAGTTCAATTCCATGAATTGTTCAAAAAATTGCCTCTGTTAAAATGTTGCTGTTTCCATAGTTTACGCAAACTTACTGTATTTGTATTTTTTAGGCTAGAAAGCAAAATCTTTGCAGCGCTCAGTGAGAATGCTATTTGTATTACGTTGAGAGGCGAAACTTCTTTCTCTCATTGTTATTCGTTCTACGTGGGCAGTAGAAAACATAGGCGGAATATCACCAACCAGGAGTAAATTCCTTGCCACGTGGTAACGGATGTTATGAAATGTGCTGAAACCAATGAAAACTGAAATGAAATAGAAGAACCACGCTTACAACAAAGGGAATAGACAGCCGATTAAAAGAAGTAAATTGATCCTCCTCGCGTGGTGTATTGTGTATATAAGGACATAAAATATCATCTTCAAGGTACAGCCACCGGCAATAGGTGTTACAGAAGCACATCTTAGTGTTACAAGAAAAGTCCGGGCGCCAATGTTTCATTCCGGCTACAGTTAGAAAGAGCAGAGATGCGTATTGTGACTTTGGGGATTCGTAGGATTGAAGGTTCAATTTACAGAAATTCGAAATGTTCTTTATTTCCGTATAAGTACACTTACAGTAGCAGGATTACGTCACATATACATTTACAATTTTCCAAGTTCGCGCTGTACAAACAAAGCCGTTCACACAATTCAATTCTAATTACACTCTCCCATTACGACTCTGTTTACTACTTTCTACGACTGTTGGCGAGTCTCGGCTTCCTTTTATATACCACTTCTCATATTACTAGATATTTTTGAAACAAACAAGAAAGTGAATGTTCTGCAAGACAATCAAGATGTCACTAGAATGTTCCAATTACCTCACGTTATCTGTTTAGGCATTCCTTTTGATCTTCGCGCTAACTTTATCTGCTTAGGCTAGCTGTTTATCTTCACCCGACACTGTTTGTCCCATCTTGCTCTGCGCCGCGCTATCGTAAATAATGTGTACGCGACTATAACGACAGATGCCGATCTCAAAATAAGAATGAATTTAATTTTCTGATCATGATTGTACAAAAATCCAATCTCTGCAATACTTAGAACGCTAGCGACGATTTATCCTACATATGTTTATGACTACCCACATCTATTCCTTCAGCACAAATATGCCTGAAAAATAACAACATTCCTTCCTCAGAACACTTATCTCCAGCATAAGTAAACAATGCACCTACTGCACGCAGTTTGAGACCGAGTTAATGTTCAGTTCATTTTTAGAGTAGAGTTTGTTATTTTGTTAAAGTGAAGGGTAACGTTAAGTCGTGAGTCGAATTCGAGCTGAAATATTGCTAATATTACATTAAATTATTATACACAAATATGTTTTCCTGTGTTTGTTATCCGAATTCTTGAGCTCGGACAAGTGATTTTTCGATCAACAAACGTGAAGTGATTCATACTCAGGGAAGGAGAATTATATTTAATATGAACAAGCTTTTGCGATAGCTCTCCAATCCAGAATATAGGACATGTGTAGATTTAAGAAAAGGCAATTAGTTGTAGAAGCTTGTGGTGTAGGTGGTGCACATATAGTGTCACGAATTTGTAGTGAAGCAGCTTCATGTTCAGAAAAAGGACGCGTGTCTGTATTCAATCTCCGGTCAAGACCCACAAAGTTGGAAATCAGGTTACTGGATTGGAAACCATACTTGCTGTTCCGCTGCTGTGACGTGTTTCAAAGTAAGGTTTGAATATTTTAGGAATATTTAATGTGTTGTTTAATTACGGGAGAAATAGGCAGAAACTTTGCTGGCGTGTAAAACATGCTATGTACAGAACCTACGATGGTATACACATCCCGCTTGGCAAATGTGCTCCGCTTTGAGATTGGCCAGCGTTTATATGCCTTTAACCGTTACGACAGATTAACCAGAAGCATATTTGACTTTGGTATGTGTTTCCCATGAAGTGAAATGAGGCAACACAACAGCTACATTGACAAGGATTTGAGTCCTTATCCTCATTCCATTTCCTTCTCCTCGACCCCAGATTCATGCTACCGCTTAGGTCTCTTCACTGACGTAATTTTAGTCAGGGTAAACAATCCTCTAGAAACATCCCAACCGGTTTCCACTGTCACAGCCATTCGTACAAGCAGAGACGCTGAGAATGGGCTTTTCTGGTTCAAAGTCTGGACAGTCTGCAAGCGCAACCGTCTGCTGCCACAGGTATCGTCATAAATATCCAACTCAAAAAGGACAAAAGTATTTTAAAAATCACATTTATATTCATGTGTTTCAGAGATCGTCTGCAAATAGTTACACTGAAAGGGAACACTTCGGAAGAATACACAATTCTATTACTAAAACTTTAAAAGTCTCAAGCTGGTACTTCTTAGGAATAGAAATTAATTGACCTGTCACACTAGCCGTGTGTAGGACCCATTATGAAAGGGTAGAGCCAGACAGAAAAGGACAGAGGACTAGTGTGAAAGAACAATTAATTTCTATTAATTGTACCCAATAGCGGTTCGAAATATAAAGCCCGGGCCTTAAAGTACTTACAGAATAGTAAGTCGTCATTAAGGTAGTTGTCTCATGTGTTTATGAGAACTCTTACTTAGTGAAGAATTTAGTGTCATGTTGGCACGTTTGCGATAGTAGCTCAATGGTTTAGAGCGGCTCGACGGAGACCAGAAGATCCGTGGTTCAAATCCCGGCTATGCCATTGAATTTTTCAGTCTGGCTCTACCCTTTCATAGTGCGTCCTACACACGGCTAGTGTGAAAGAACAATTAATTTCCATTAATTGTACCTAATAGTGGTCCGAACTAAAAACCCAGGCCTTAAAGTACTTACAGCATAGTAAGTCGCCATTAAGGTAGTTGTCTCATGTGTGTATGAGGACTCCTAGTGGTTTACCGGGAAAATCACGAGTCATTTGGAGAATTTAATGTCATGTTGGCACGTTGGCCATAGTAGCTCAATGGTTTAGAGCAGCTGGATGGAGACCAGAACATCCGTGATTTAAATCCCGGCTATAGCATTGAATTTTTCAGTCTGGCTCTACGCTTTCGTAGTGCGTCCTACACACGGCTAGTGTGAAAGAACAATTAATTTCTATTAATTGAACCTAATAGTGGTCCGAACTATAAAGCCCGGGCCTTAAAGTACTTACAGCATAGTAAGTCGCCATTAAGGTAGTTGTCTCATGTGTGTATGAGAACTCCTAGTGGTTTACCGGGAAAAGCACGAGTCATTTGGAGAATTTAATGTCATGTTGGCACGTTGGCCATAGTAGCTCAATGGTTTAGAGCAGCTGGATGGAGACCAGAACATCCGTGATTTAAATCCCGGCTATAGCATTGAATTTTTCAGTCTGGCTCTACGCTTTCGTAGTGCGTCCTACACACGGCTAGTGTGAAAGAACAATTAATTTCTATTAATTGAACCTAATAGTGGTCCGAACTATAAAGCCCGGGCCTTAAAGTACTTACAGCAGTAAGTCGCCATTAAGGTAGTTGTCTCATGTGTTTATGAGAACTCCTAGTGGTTTACCGGGAAAAACAAGAGTCAGCTTTAGAGGCCAATGTCATGTAGGCACGTTGGCCATAGTAGTTCTACGGTTTAGAGTGGCTGGACGGAGACCAGAACATCCGTAGTTCAAATCCCGGCTATGCCATTGAATTTTTCAGTCTGGCTCTACCCTTTCATAGTGCGTCCTACACACGGCTAGTGTGAAAGAACAATTAATTTCCATTAATTGTACCTAATAGTGGTCCGAACTAAAAACCCAGGCCTTAAAGTACTTACAGCATAGTAAGTCGCCATTAAGGTAGTTGTCTCATGTGTGTATGAGGACTCCTAGTGGTTTACCGGGAAAAGCACGAGTCATTTGGAGAATTTAATGTCATGTTGGCACGTTGGCCATAGTAGCTCAATGGTTTAGAGCAGCTGGACGGAGACCAGAAGATCCGTGGTTCAAATCCCGGCTATGGCATTTAATTTTACAGTCTGGCTCTACGCTTTCGTAGTGCGTCCTACACACGGCTAGTGCGATAGAACAATTCATATCTTTTAATTGTACCTAATAGTGATCCAAACTATAAAGCCCAGGCCTTAAAGTACGTGCAGTATAGTAAGTTGCCATTAAGGTAGTTGTCTTATGTGTTTATGAGAACTCCTAGTGGATTACCGGGAAAACCACGAGTCAGCTGGAGAATTTAATATCATGTAGGCACGTTGGCCTTAGAAGTTCTACGGCTTAGAGTGGCTGGACGGAGACCAGAACATCCGTGGTTCAAATCCCGGCTATGGTATTGAATTTTCCAATCTGGCTCTACCCTTTCACTTCTAAGGAATGTTCTCTATCGTAAATAGCTGCAGCTATTGCTGCTCATTATATAAGAGGGGAACCGATATCTACAAGCAAACACGCAGACTGCCTAAGAAAATGTTTTGCGAAATTAACTACATATTTGGGAAATGTTCACTGTTGTCCACATAAACTATTCATATTAAATTGCGCAGAGATTGTCGTATCATTACTTGAATATAGTAATATGCAATTTGAAACTTTTCTGTGCTTTAACATCCAGTATGTTCCCGTGTAGGTTACAGAGGCAATTAGTGTCAACTAGGTAATTGGAAAGTCCTGCGCCGTGGCGTAAAAGGCTAAGGCAGCATGCCTTGGTCCTGTCTACGGAAAGCGGCTCGGACTCGATCCCACCCAAGGGATTTTAGGTCCCGGTTATAGGATCGGTGCCCACTCAGCATCTTGAGGAAAGTGAGGTAAGCGGCTCTGGTCACGGAAACCAACTTTTTGGCTGGGGGATGCCGAGATGCTGACCACATCTCCTTCCCGTATCGGTTGGATGATCACCCACCTCTGTCGTGCGTAAATGAGCGTGAGGCCAGCAGTCGGATTGGTAGGCCTTGACCCAGTGGTTAGCTTAAGATAATCAGAAAACTGGAACTAGTATGTATTATTTATATACTCCATAAGTAAGTAAATATAAGAGGCTTCCAGAAAGTAAATTTTGTTTTAATTTACCTCAGCTGCAGCGCTGCGATCGCAGTTCCGCACATGCGCGGTAGATGCTCTGTATCAAGGAGAAGAAACGTGACCCATTGTGGGATCACTGTCAGCTACGTACGCTTTGTTGTGCTTGTTTACAATGTCGGTGTTGATTGAAAACCCCGCCGCTTGAGAAATCAGATCTGTGATTCGCTTTCTGAATGTTAAGAAAATGGATCCAATTGAAATTTATCGACTGTCAAAGGGTGTTGTACTGCTTCACGACAACGCACGACCACACACTACAAATGCGACGAAAAACAAGCTACAAGCCTGTGACGTGTTTGAGCACACCCCGTACAACCCTGACCTCGCTGCTAGCGACTTTCATCTGTTTTTGCATCTCAAATCTTTCCTTGGCGGTCAACACTTCAACAATGACAAAGAGCTGAAAGAAAATGTTTCCAACTGGTTGAAGACACAGGCGGCAAACTTCTATGAAAAAGGTATACAGAAACTTGTGTCTCGCTATTGCAAATGCCTGAAAATTTTCGGAAAAGTAGTTTAAGAGTTGTAGAATTTTGTGCAAGAAATAATGTTTCTGTATCTGTACACAATTTAATTTTATTACGTAACATAACTTACCTTCTGGACGTACCTCGTAAATTGTCTAAGTCTCCCCCTGGGAGTAAATGCTTCTTAAGGCAAAAATTATTTCTGGGAACTCATTAGGGTAGCAAAACCTATGAGCCGGAACCCTGTTTTGTAGGTACTTAATAGTTTAACTCATTTATGCTTTACACATTTATTTACTAAGATAAATATGGCAACCCCAAAAGTTTAACCTAATTTATATTTTAGTTCTTAAGACAGATGTGGAAGTTCAAAAACTATCTATTATAGGTTTTTATACTGATAGCCCAAGTTCCGTTCTGCTTCACAAATTTATTACTATACTGGGGAGTAAAAGGTATGGAACAACGCCTATAAGATGAAGCCGAAACTGTAAAAGCACAAAATATTGAAATGATATAATTTGGAAATCAGCGCATGTTAAAAATGTACAGTTAGAGGTGGCTTAGTTGGTGTTAAAAGTGTCAGAATTGGATGAAAGTTTGCGAGGAGGTTAGGAGGGTCAGATGCCAGGTACTTTGGCTCACTTCACGGAAATTGACTGCACATCTGGTCGACAGAAAAGTGAGAGATCTCTCAGTTGGCGTGACGACGCAATGTTTCGCGCTAAAATTTGTAGAGGGTTAAGGGCATGTAACGGCGTGATCGCACACCACGAGGGAAAAGAAGGGGGACACTTGCGTCGGAACTCTCGCAGATGGAGGTTGGTCCAGTGGCAGTTGGCCGTCAACCTGACCTGCTTTGTGTTACATTGTGATAGTGAGTTAATCTACTCTGCGGCCGTAGCAACGACGACGTATCGGCAAACCTTTAATTCAATTTTGTTTGAATGAATCGCATTTCAAAGAAAGCTCTGGCTTTTCTTTGCTAAATCCTACGCATACCCAGAGTGCAAGATCCATGCGGAACAGCTGAGGCAGAAATCCACGAGAAGCAGCATTTCGCTTGGTAATAGCGAAAGAGAACGTGGAATCGTTGTATTCCACCTTCTAAAACGCAGTGCCGAGACGACAGATTAACGAGTGTCTTTAATTCCCGCTGTTTAACCACTATGAAGCGATACCTTTTAGAAACGCTGAAGGCATCAACATGCCCTAACATTATTACGATTAGAAATAAAGGGCGTGAGATTTTTTAATTAGGAAACTATCTTTTTTCCGCACTCTTCCGGTCTTCAAGTCTGAGAACATGCAAATAAATGTCGAAACGTAGAGTCAGACTGAAAAATTCAATGCCATAGCCGGGATTTGAACCACGGATCTTCTGGTTTCCGTCCAGCCGCACTACCATTGTGCTACTATGGCCAACGTGCCGATATGGCATTAAATTCTCCAACTGACTCGTATTTTCCCGGTAAACCACTTAGGAGTTCTCATAAACACATGAGACAACTACCTTAATGGCGACTTACTACATGTAAGTACTTTAAGGCCCGGGCTTTATAGTTAACCACTATTAGGTTAATTAATGGAAATTAATTATTCTTTCACACTGGCCGTGTGTAGGCTAAATTGTGGAAACGTAGAGTCAGACTGAAAAATTCAATGCCATAGCCGGGATTTGAACCACGGATCTTCTGGTTTCCGTCCAGCCGCACTACCATTGTGCTACTATGGCCAACGTGCCGATATGGCATTAAATTCTCCAACTGACTCGTATTTTCCCGGTAAACCACTTAGGAGTTCTCATAAACACATGAGACAACTACCTTAATGGCGACTTACTACATGTAAGTACTTTAAGGCCCGGGCTTTATAGTTAACCACTATTAGGTTAATTAATGGAAATTAATTATTCTTTCACACTGGCCGTGTGTAGGCTAAATTGTGGAAACGTAGAGTCAGACTGAAAAATTCAATGCCATAGCCGGGATTTGAACCAGAAGATCCGTGGTTCAAATCCCGGCTATGGCATTGAATTTTTCAGTCTGACTCTACGTTTCCACAATTTAGCCTACACACGGCCAGTGTGAAAGAATAATTAATTTCCAAATAAATGTCGTTTCAAATATAATTTAAATTTAATAGGACCTTACTAAGCATGTGTTGAGCAAGGAAAACGGATAATTACTTCAAACTGAGTAGATTTTGAATTAAATAATGTGGGTTATTTCAATATGTGAGTTGTGATTGAACATATACTACGCAAGCTAAGTTAATAAACACTACAATGCTTACTTCATTGCAAAATATTCCTGAAGGTAACTAATCACGGCGCAACTTATAGTAAGACAACGATTTAAAATACTGATCGTGTCTCCTGACCTGAACCCCTTAGACCTTTTCTTGTGGGAATACTTGAAAGCGAAGAATTGAGCAAAAAATTCAGTGAAAAGTGCTGCTGGAAATATTAACTAATTTCAAAGATAGATTTTGGCATTGTTTGGCAGTAAATGGAGACCATTTTGAGCAACTTTACTAACCGAATACATCATGTGTTACAAGAAAGCACCACTAATGTCGTTATTAATGTGTTTTCTTGGTTTAAATGCTATGTGCTGTAATACTACCTAATAAATTTAAATTACAGTTCAAAAAATCATCTATCTGTACGTTTCGTAACCTGAGGACCAAAAAAAAAAAAAACAATAAAAAGAAAAAAAAAAGAAAAAAATGTTATAGGAGCTGAAGCTTTCCTGGCGGCGTGAATATTCCAAGTTTTGTCGGGCTTCAAGCCAGGTGTAGATGTGGTGATGTACCGACGTTTCGGGAGCATAAACTGTTCCCGTCTTCAGGATATGCTGAATGAGTTGTGCTAGCAGACCAGCAGAAAATTCGAGTCAACCAAGTTTACCTGTGCGGAGTGTTCAATGTCCAGCACATAGCCGCTTAGTGCGGCTTTATCTGGGCAGTATAATAGAAGTGTCTTGTGTCACAGATGGTTGTCTTGGTCTAGCCTTAAATGGGCGCTATTACCTAGCGAGAGGTGTGCGCCCAGTGCGGGCTTCGCTCGTCCGCCTTCCTGGGAAGCATCTGAGCACAGTTCGCTTGACAGGCTAAAGGGAAAGGAGCTAATGTTTGGGTATGGGACTTACCAAGCCCATTTTCGGGCTTGGAGGTATGGTGTCAGGGGAAAGCGGACCTGTTTAGTCCTGGTTACCCAAAGCATCTTCGGGCAACCGGTAGCTTGGTCGGCGGCGAGGAACCCTATGGTCGTAACGGCCAAGGGTGTTCACCAGGTTATTAGGATAGGAGTCTAGCTTATTGTAAATTGTGTGGGATCTGTCCCGCACCACGTCCACAATGTACGGTACTCCGGAGTATGTGTGAAGGATGTGGGACAGGAATCTAGTCCGGTATTGTAGATAATTTGCAGCGCCCTGTTCTGGACGTACTGTAGTCTGCGGATAGTGGTGGGAGCCACTGATCCCCAGACTTCAAAGCCGTACAGAATCAGGGGTGATATAATTGCCCGATACAGGCGTAGCTTTAGGTGCGTTGGCATGGTATATTTTAGGACAGGGTACAACAATGAGCTGTACTAGTGTCGTGCCTTTATTTAAGGGATAGTCCATATGCCTGCGCCTCCCATTGGCCCTCGCAGAGCGTATGGACTATCCCTTAAATAAAGGCACGACACTAGTACAACTCATTTAGCATATCCTGACGACGGGGACAGTGTATGCTCCCGAAACGTCGGTACATAACCACATCTACATCTGGCTTGAAGTCCGAGAAAAGTTGGAATAAAAAGATGTTATTTAAGAGGAAGTCAGCCCTATTCACAACCACAGTAATATGAAAACATGTTGATATAGTGGGTTCGTGAAATTAAAAGTCCAGGTTACAAACAGCAAAAATTGTTCTTTATTTCCGTAGAAACGCACTTCGTCAACCTTTACAGTAGCTGAATTACGTCACATTCACAATACAACTTGCGAGGTCAATGACCATAACACAGGTCACACAGCTGTTCATGCACGCGAGTTCAATTAACAACTGACTGACAGTAGCGACGCGGCGGCTCCTTTTATATTTTACTCACTATTTCAGAAACTCCTGGAATGTTCTCAATCAGGACAGCGTTAGAAGACATACGAACTCTCCCGAAACTGTCACCTTCTCCTATCTTTTCGGCGAGCTTTTATCTGAACACTGTACTCTCCGTCCCTTCGTACTCATCCCAGGCGCCGCTTCGCCGCAACAATGTGTTCGCGACAATATCTTAAAGGTTTTCTAAAAAATATCAGTTCAAAAAACTTTAACAACAGTGTTACAAGCATTCTTCCATATTGTGACTTTGTGGGCTCGTGAAATTAAAATTCCAATTACACAAACTCAATATGTTCTTTATCTCCACCGAATTACAGTTGGAACACTTGCCGATTACATAGGATTACGTAGCGCACACTATTACAATTCACCAGTTCGTCTGTAACAGGTCCACTCCACACTCGCAATTACGTACAACTCCTCTGATACATGTACACAGTCTTCTAGTCCGTTCACCAGCCCGGCGCTCCTCATGGCTGCTCGCCAAGAACTGAGATGACTCGCCAACTGCAGCCCATTTTTATAGAAATATCGCTGTTTCTGGAAGTCTCGCGGTTCAGTGAATCATCCCGGAGGTTCCAGACGTCGGGGAAGAGGAAGAGATGGTTAGTGATGTTTTTTTTCAAATATCCCCTCGTTAGCGCTACAAGATAAATGGGTAGGCGTGTCTGAATGATTCCCGTCTGGTTCCTACCTGCCAGCTGCTGGTTCTATCAGGATCTCCGATTTTCAGGTGACAATACTTTTTTCTTACCCCGTAGAGTGCAAATATACTAATTCATTTAATCTGGTACATCTTGTACCATCACTAAAATTATACTATCGCTTATGCAAAGAAGGAAATGGTGTGCTTCTTGGCAGCTGTTCATTTCATTTTTCCAAGCGTGTTTTTCTTCGGCTTGCCTTGTCCACAGTGTTTCTGCTGCCTCCTGGCCTTCTGCCCAATTGACCTCTTATTCCTGATTCTTAGTCCTGTTTCTTGGGTCCCACTGTAGGTCTATTGGGGCCGGTCATTTTGGTGACCTTTCAAACAAAGGCGACTGAGTAAGACATACCTGACTATTTGACGCATCTTTTAGATTAGATTATTTTTTATTTTTAGATTACATTTTTACTGTGCATATTCTAAAATTTTACAATTTACAAATTTTGGCTACATTTGTTTGTCTTTACCTTGTTGCTACCTTGGCTTACATGACACCCTGGTCTTCTGCTCTTTCAGGTAGCTTTTGGCGTTCATGCCTCCTTGTTACTTAATTATATTCTTTACATTTCTGGCCCATTTTTCTGCAAGAATTTACCAATACTTCTTACCTTCTTCTCCTCCCTGCCCGTTAACATTTTTATAGCTACCAACCTCTTCTATACTTTCTCCCATTTTCCCTTCCAAACCTTTTTTCTCCACATTGCAACCTCCTCGCATTCTGTTACATAGTGTTTTGTGCTTTCTTTTTCCCCACACAATTCAAAATTTCCCTTTTCCCTAACTCTTATTCCTCTTAGAAATATTGCTCCTGTTCTCATCCAAGCTATTCCTTCTCTCTCTTGCTTATTGCAGTAATCTACATATGCTTCTGACCCCCAATTTCTTTTAATATGCTTGTAAAATTGTATTTATCTGTCACTGGATGGACTATTGCAGTAGTGAGAGAGCAAACCTAACCTCTGCAATACAAAACATGTCTTACGAAAGCGTTAGAATTAAACTGAACAGAACATGTAAATATTATATGGAATTCCAAATATATCCCTATAAGCATCATGATCCCTGAGTGTGTTTAGGTTCAGTTTGTCTATGTCAGTTTTAACTCATGCAGCTGCAGTTCAAACTTCGACCCTACCTCAAGCATCAATCATTCAAGCGCTAATAGACCATGGAGTGAAAAATGGTAACATTCCGAACGATTTTCGAAGCCGAATGAGTGGAAATAAAAACACGTAGGGAACATAGACGGCTGATGAAATGTCAAGCTTAGCGTGAGGGAATAAATTGACAGTTGGCGCATTTCCACTGAGCATCACTTAGTTTCACCAGGATGCATTCCTGCACATGAACATAAACCTGAGTGTGTAGCTTCTCTTTTTATTTCATGTTTTTATATATGAGTGTTAATTCGTGTATTATGACTGTCGTTCAAACTACTCTTTAGAAAATATTTCATTGCGCTTCTGTAAAAATGCACAGCTTGCTTTAAAGTGGATATGTCGCAGCTCAGGAAGAGAGGGACAGTTTCCTTTTTAGGAAAATTTGTCGCAGTTGTAGATATCTTAAGGTGAGGCGGAATAGCATATCTCACCAATGTTAAAATGAGAGTTTTCTGGTGCGGTTAGCTTAAGAACCACTAAACACATCAATTTAAAACTTTTACTTGTTATTTTACAACACCTTTACAATTCATTAAAGTTAATATATATTGTTTTGGAGTTTTAATAAAGCATATGTGATTTTTTAAATAAATGTCTTGAATTTCCTGCTAAAAATATTCAAGATTTATTTTTTTGAATTCAAATTTTCACATATCTTTCGAGAAGAACCTTTAAAGATATGTTGAGTATTGCTTTAATTGCAGGAAAAAATGTAGGCTTGTAGCTGCAGTAGGTTTATAGATGAGCGTACCCAAAGTATAAAAAATAAAACAAAGAAAAAGATCTATTTTAGTTAATTAACGGAAATGAATCATTTCTCCACACTAGCCGTTTATAGGCTAAGGCTTTTGATGCATAGAGTCAACATGAAAAATTCAATGCCCTGGCCGGGATTTGAAACACGGATCTCCTGGTTTCCGTCCAATCGCTCTAACCCATTGAGCTATCATGGTCAACGTGCCGTCCTGACACTAAATTCTCCATTTGACTCATATATTTCCCCGGTAGACCTCTAGGGGCTCTCGCATCCGAGATACGCCGTTTGTGGCGACTTACTGTCGTAAGTACTTAAGTCCCAGGCTTCATCACCTTAGCCTATAGACTGCTAGTGTGGAGAAATGATTAATTTGTATCAATTAACTAAAATAATAACAGTTGAATGATCAAGCCTGGGACTTAAGTATTTACAATAGTAAGTCGCCACAAACGGTGTATCTCGGATGCGAGAGCCCCTAGTGGTCTACCGGGGAAATATATGAGTCAAATGGAGAATTTAGTGTCAGGACGGCACGTTGACCATGGTAGCTCAATGGGTTAGAGCGACTGGATGGAAACCAGGAAATCCGTGGTTCATATCCCGGCCATGGCATTGAATTTTTCATGTTGACTCTATCCATCTAAAAGATCTATGTTAGAAGTACATCTCAGAATTTACTCAGATCCATATTCTGCATCCTTTTCATCATCAGCATATTCCCTCTTTTGCTTTTCACTCCTTCTCTTCTTTCTAGACTCCATAGTCACTTGCTCTATGGTATTATTAATATTGTGTTAATTTTGTCAGGGGGGCTGGTAAATTGAGAACAGCAGCCAGTCTTACCTGCCTCAATTCCCTTGCCAATGCTTCTCAAGCCATTAACAAACCTTACATTTACTTCTGCACCATTTTCAATAGTTACGGATGTTTCAAATGTATATTCTATATTACGCTTTTGGCAGCTGAGTGATAATTTAGCTAATAACCCATTTCGTTTCTTGGTGTCCTCTTATATGACAACGATTTTTATTTTCAAAAAATTTACACTGCACAAAGTTTCTATATATATTAACTGAGAACTTGTAGATCTAATGGAATTATTTACTTTGTCGTCATTGCCATTACACACTAAAAAAAACCAATTCTTTCCTTGAAGAACCAACTTTCACTTCCCATTCATCGCCAATGTTTGAGGTTGGGTTTGAAGAAGTTCATAGTGTCATAAGTTACTATACTTTTTTCCATTTTAGGGTGTGTAACCTTTTTATTATGTAATCTGGATTACTTAAACTTTTTATACTAGTTTTCATGCCGATTACTTACACAAAAAGTATTGCTTCTTCCCATTTTGAAAACAGCACTACTAATTCAAAACATACTCAAGTTAAACAAAGCATGGAATAATTAACATCAGATGCACAGATTAATATTAATAGACAAAACAAAGACTTTATTTCCTAATAAGTGTGTGCTCTGGAATATAGCTTCAATAAGGTTACAACTAAGGAGAGAACACAGTTACAAATGGCCAATAGGGGGCATGGCACACTGTGCAGCCTTTTCAAAATGAGTCTATTTAGGACTTTTAAAACTATGGAACAAGAAAATAAACATCGTTATTCGCTTCTACAAACATCAGGGAAGTTTATTTTGGCAATATCTTATTTTGTGAATTGTGAGATCGCACCACAAAATGACGTTCTGCCCCCCCCCCCCCCCCCACTTATTTCCAGAAAAAGATATGAAAGCAAACTAATATGTTTATTACAAGTTTGAAAATGTGAACTATAGTGATAATTAATCTGAAATCTCCGCTTCAGTGAACAGTAAAGTCAAAAAATAAGTTCAAACCCACGGTTGCATGCGTTGTTGGATAAAATGTAAGGAGTATTTATTTTTGAACGATTTAAGTGAATTAAATTCAGTATACGGAGTTACGGAGCTTTCATAACTGTATTTCTAATAGCTGTTGAAGTGATTTTACGAAACTAAATGACATAATTACTAAGACAGATACGCTTATTCGTAATGTTAACCGAAATGTACGACCCCATTTGTGTGAAGTGTAAAATATTACACTGACTTCTTGAAAATAGGTTTTGCATATAATGAAGAAAATTCTTATTTTTTATAAGTAAAGAAACAATGATTTCATGAAGACGTATCTCAATTTTATTGCTGAATTCATGTATTCAACTTACCTCATTATGCGCACTGTTGCATTAAGCAACTACACAGCTGGAACACTGTCTCGCTCTAGCGAACACAAGAGTTATTACTCCTGTCTTAGACTTGATTTGTGGGACTGTATTTCTCTACACGTTTAATTTCTTTCTTATGGTGTAAGTGATTCTGGATTTAATTCTTGAAGTAACCTTTCAGAAAGGAAGAACATTTCAGCATAAGATTGTCGCATGAGTATATGGGGCTTTCAAATCGAGATTGGTCTCAGACTTGGGTTATAACTCTTCTTAAATCCAAAAACCAAGGTGCATATATAAAATACTCAAAATATTACGAGGATAATAACCATAATTTATTTGGTTTCTCGTGAAGCGAAATCTCTACTAATGGTATTCTTATAATACTTACTGTTTAGGCAGAAAAATATAACTGTATTAAAATTTCCTTTAGATGCAAATTTTATTTACATATTGTTAAATGTTACAGCTGTTTTATGTGATATAATTATTACAATAAAACTACTAATAGTACATTATTAAGTGGTGAAATAGGTAAAATCATAGAGTTGCTATTCCTGTTTCTTTCTAAGTCCCTATACATATTCTAATCATTTAAACTATTTTATTTACTGTTTTATTTGGTCAGGGGTATGATACTTATGAGTCAATCCCAAAAATTATCGTCAGTAGAAGATACCTTTCATAACATCCCTGATACCCATCTCAAAACTAAACTACCGAAATATTCATGGTTCTTACTTAGTCTTAAGCTGGATGCTAGATATGTTTGACCTTTAGGCCCCTTGCTCTTATTCTCCTTCTTCATGATGACTTTTTTATAAACTGATACACCTTTAAACTTCTGGAACACGAATTAGAAAAATTAGAAGCAAGGATTTCATAATTAACTTGAGTCAAATTGAAAAATTTAATGCCACGGCTGGGATTTGAACCACCGATCTCTAACCCCTTGAGCTACCATGGCAAACGTAACGATGTGACTTTAATCTCCCCAATTGACTCATTATATTTTGCCCGGTAAACGACTTAGAGCTCTCAAATTTGAGTTACACAATTTTGGCGACTTACTATTGTAAGTACCTATATGCCAGGCTTTCTATCATTGAACTTTTAATGTTAAGTCTATATTGGGAAATTAATGAGTCAATTGGAGAGTTTAATGTCACATCGGCACGCTCGTCATGGTAGCTCAAGGGGTTAGTGCGACTGGACGGAAACCAGGAGATCTGTGGCTCAATTCCCGCCCGGCCATTGAATTTTTCACATTGATTCAAATTAATTAAAACCTTCATATATAGAAGTTATATTTAAAAGGATAAATTCTGATCATTTAAGAACGGATTAATTTCACACACGATGTCCTAGCTTCATTGAATTGTCGCACTCAGGAACGCACATTAGACTCATCCATGGTACCATGATCACATGCCTCACTCAACTTGCGATGAATTGTAATTGATGTCACACCACGAACATGGAAACGTCGCCATTTTAAGTATAAGTACAGTCCTATTTCTCGTGGCTGCCACTAGAGTTCTATGCACTGTACAGTGCTGCCATCTCACTCATTCACAAAGAGTCCACCTGTATTCAAGAAAAACAGAAGTTCCTATCAGGTCCCAATCCTGAAACACACCTCGTACATAGCTTATTTTAAACCTGTTCACTTTGGAACACATCCACTTTACTTATATTAATGCCAGTGTTGTATTTATATAGGCAATTAAATATAAAATACTTAATTATTGTGTCTTCTTTCAAACTATATAAAATATTTCACATGGCTTTATGGAATCGCTTCACATTTTTATAAAATATATATGATATATAAGAACATTGCGTACAGAGAATATGTAATTTATAAATACCACTGTATTTGTTTAGGTATTCATTAACAGGTTTAATTAATAGTGTAAAACGTAGTTATTGTGCCTTTTTCATCGTTGTCCAGCTGATATGAATTCAAGTAGAGTAACGCCCTTTACCCTGTCTGAGATGCTTCAAATTTTTATTCATTTATTTACTACCTCAGCTGCATTACAGATGAATCATTACAGCATCGATAGGCTTGGACATTTAATGTTTTTCTTGTATGACAAACTGATTTGATATTTGGCTTTAACTCCAAAAAGAAGAAATTATTTCACCTCTTCTAGTCATCAATAGCTTTGAATATAATTTCAGAGATATACAATACTTCAAAAATCTATATATTTTACTGTTGTCGGCTTAATTCTATAAATGGCTCGCGATTTTCAGGCTGAAATCAGTGTCGAACTTGGCTACTACTTGCAACAACAAAAATAATTTTTGAATGTTTCGAGCATTTCATGAGGCAATTCCTACTAATTGTGGGTTGATAAAAACAAATATGACAATGACAATTTTTTATTAGCTCTAGTTGCTATGATATACACAAGCTGGAACTATTACATATTAACGGATTGAGAGAAAAGGATACATTTTAATTACATACATGCTAATAACAATGAAAGTGTATTTGATTTTTTGAAAGTGCTAATTACATGCTAAGAGCTATAAATTGCTGAAAAAATACTTCGTAGATAGTCGTGTCTGAAGAGAATCATATGGTGGCCTAATGACCTCGTCGTCTTTTAGCTTTCCTGTGATGTGGTTCCGCAGAGTCCCTATACAAAGACCAACAGTAATCCACACGCATTACTTCATTCCAACGGCTCTGATATCTTTGTTCTATAACAGAAGTGTCCTGATTGAATCTTCCACATGTCCATCACTAACATCTTCACAACTAGGAGGGAAAAAGTCTAGGTGGGAGTAGAGAAAATGGATCTTAAGGGACATGTTGCATCCAAGTTTACGGTATTTTTGCAGGAGCACAGTCACCAATGCTTAGCTATCATCTACGGTTTTGAAAGGTGTGCCAACTACCCCAAAATTTCCCCCAAATTTAAAATCTTCACTCTAAAAAATGAAATGTCACTTTATCTTCAAAACAAGAACTAATCTATCATTTTTATGGTGATTTTTGAATTCAGCAGATGGAAATACATGTAAATTCACTATTTTAAGCCCGAAACATTTTCATTGTTGCTCAGTGATTTTTACAGAGAGTTCAAAAAAAAAAAAAAAAAAAAAAAACATATTAGGATTACTGTTTCACAGAGTTTTAATCCATTATCTACATTTTAGAAAGCTTATCAAATCTACTTTCAATATATCTCATAAATCTGTGCAGCATTCAAACTCAGTTTGGTTTACCAATGAGATAAAGTTGTGATATTTCATTTCATTCCAATGATTCAGTGCAGTTTTCTAAACTCAGTTTGGTTTACCCATCAGATCAAATTAAGGTACTTAATTTCATTTCCAATTCAGAGGAAAGAGTGTCATAGAGAGATATTGGAGTTTAAATAAAATTGTGTGGATATATCTCAACTCACATATTTACTGCCAGACACTTAAATGAAAAGTTGCTGTTTTTCGAAACCTGAATTTCTAGTATCTCAAGCGAATATAGTTTCCAGCTGTATTTTGAAAATAAACAAATAATGCTACGTGGCACAAAGACAACAAGGCTTCCTAAAATGTGT
Organism: Mantis religiosa; assembly: GCA_030765055.1. Taxonomy (NCBI): domain Eukaryota; kingdom Metazoa; phylum Arthropoda; class Insecta; order Mantodea; family Mantidae; genus Mantis; species Mantis religiosa. The sequence continues at coordinate 147,900,365 of CM060952.1, read as the reverse complement.
GTAATAAAATGACACTTTTAAGCAAAGAAATTTCAGTTTAGCAATAGAGTTTTAGAATTGCGAAGTCAAATAATTTTATAATTAGGAAAAGCCGTGTTAATCATTGTTTCATTCATTCATTCTCATCTTAATAAATTAAATTTTCACATGCTTTTGTGATCAACCTACGAAATTCTAAGCCTTAAAACAGTGATTGAAGAAAGCTGAGTTGGAGTGCAAAGTATATATTGGATTTTAATACAACTAATAATTAATAATTTCAAAGCAATTGCTTAAAGTCTTATTAATCATAAATAAGCAAAAGTAATCATACAGTTCCAAAAGAATCAAAATCGAGATGCTTCTTCAAAACCAAAGTGATGGTTACATGTGAAATGAGTGAGTTATACGAGTATTGGAGACAAAAACGTATTGAGCAGCGCTGTACTGCTTTATCCAGTGACGTCGAATATTACACCCACATGCCAACTGCACTCTCCAGATCGGTTAATCCGATCATTGCCCGTCATTGATCCTTGGTCACTGTTGTATACATTTATTGTATTAATAACGGTTTGAATGTAGACATATTGAGGGTAACTGCTTTAGAATTTCTGAATTATGCATGCTATATTATACTAAGTAATCAAATATAACGTGAACCTTCTATCATCACTGCATTATATACATATAGCTCAAGAATGCTTAAAATTGAGCCAGAAATATTCAATGTGTCCAAGAATGTACTCATAATTTCTATTCGTGAAAACAAACTTCTACGATGGAACGAAAATAAAGTGGCAGAAAAGAATATGAATGTGCAGTATTTCAACTTTGCCACTTAGGTGATGCTTAGCAAAGAAGCTGCAAGTTGGGATACTTCGTAAAGTTTAATGCTATGATATATATCTACTTGACATATCTAGTGAACATGAAAAGTTTCCTGTTGTAATCCATTATTAAGACTGCAGTGGTTGTACAACATGTTTCAATATTCAATGAAATGAAGAAGGGTGGACAGAAAATTTCAGATAAAGGTTCAAAATTTGCGTGTTGGTTTTATATCAATGAGTTATGTGTTAATGAAGCTCCTTAAATGAGTTTCCAAAAACTAAAATGTTGTGGTTAATGTACTTTGTAAATGGTAACATGAAGTGCAAGGACTTTGATATATTTGTTGGAATTACTGGATTAAATTTCAAGTTGAGCATTCTGCAGATCCTTCTCTTTTTAATTAAGCTGCTCACAATATAGGCAGAAAGATATATACCTTGCGTATGTTATATCAGTTTCTTCTAAAACAAATTGTTTTGGGAGAAAATATCATTTTGAAATCATACCATTCCTTGAAGTATCTTACTTTGAATCTCTGGAGCGACTCCTCTCACCAACATACATGAACACTATAAAGACAAATTTGTACTGACCTAATTCAAACTAATGAAACTAAAACGAATCGCTTTCAGTGACCTTCACTGTGCATAGGTTTTAGTTTCGTATATTCCATGAAAACGAAGTACTAAAAGGTTTTCTGATTATATCTCTCTAATGTAAAATTATCATAAACCTTGAGGAAGTAGACAGCTTCTTATGTAACATGCATTTTATATACACGTTTTTATGGCACATTTATTAATGCTTTTGTCCTTAGGACTCTTTTGGACAAAATGAGTTTTTTTTCGCTGGATAATGGAACATCAAAAGAGCTCGGAGCTAATGGATGCGTGGGGGAGGAGCACAAAATAACCACAATCAGCATGTGGGTGCAGTAATATTTCATATTACATTCCCCTATTTTGAGCACCTCTGTTAATGATTTTCTGATGTAAATGTCGTCGAGCCTAAAACTGGACCATAGGATATTTTGTATCTCTATAAATCTAAACGGAGCAGTCATAACATTTTATTTCCTAAGAGTCACAATAAAATTAAAAGAATGACATTAAAATCCTGATTGCTGTAAGAAATAATCTACATTCAATGGTTTGAGAGCCATATATAGCTAAGTTAAAATAAAGAACTTTTCACTGACTTTTTCAGGCAAATTCCAGACAAAAATGTACGTATTTCCTTATCTGCATTAAAAGATGAAAAATCTTAGATATCTTAAAGAAATAATTCATGGTATTTAATAAAACAGAGGTAATGCACGCAAATATTCAATATAAAGCTTCGTTTAGGATGTTCAGCCTCAAATTACAGTCTACTTCCAATATGTGTATGGTTTTCATTAAGTTGTCCCACTTTGAATTCAATAGCCCTCATTATGCTAAGTTATACATAACTACTCACAGTGTAATATCTATTATTATATATTAGTGCCTGTATTTAAATATCACCACTGGTGTGTAGTGGAGAAAATAAAACCATTATTCACCACCATGCACAAAGATATGAATCCATTGTTTTATTTCTACTTAGATTACCTGAAGTGTTAACAGTTGAATATTGCTAAATCGTTCAATATGGACCTTCACGTGTAAGAGGCTAATTATATCTATGTTTACATAGGTATAATGAGAGTAATACGGTATTTGGGGACACGTCGCACACTTAGACCTTTGTAGATCTGTTGTGTCTCAGGAGAAAGGATGAAATTTTCAAGCTGTAGGCAGATGGAAGAAAGGCAAGGTACGGAATTTCTTAATATTTTAAGGTTCAAACAACCATTACACACAGTAATGGAGTCACTTAGAAGGAGAAACGATCTGTTGACTAACCACCTCTCTAGTATTCTCTCTGGCATTCAGGTGGGCCACTAAACTTGAAAGCACACTTGCAACATGAAAAGATAACAAAATAAATGATAAAAAGGGATTTGAGGTATTCAGTTCCAGTAGTCGCCTACCAAACATGTATAACTATGAAAAAGATAGAGTGGACGATCGACCAAATGGAAACTACAACATCTTAATTCCAAGCTTTATATTTGAGGTTACAAAATGTTGCATCCAATTAGCAGTCCGCCATTCAGAAATGATAACTTCAGATAAGCATAAACTGCGTCTAAACTCTAAGTCAGATGCAGAATCCCTTCTGCAGATATTTTTAGTTGTGGCTTTACAAGTTGCCTGCTCTTAGTTTTTGACAAACAATTGTTAATATTTTATCTCGCTATTATGAAGATTAATTTACCTACATTACATTTGGTTTAGTTACATTTTCATGTTCTCTTGCACCATTAGCGTTTGCGATCCAATTATTTTCCTCATCAAGTGTTTGTTATTTCTGCTAATTCCACTGATTGTTCTGGCACTTGGGCTTCCTACACTTCCGGCTTCGGTTAGTCTTTTCCCGGGAGGTGGTTCGGTTTCTCACCGCTACATCTACTGAGCGCTGGGATTTCCCAGTCCTTCCTGGGTGTTCTGCTTTAAGCAGAGAGGGTAGTATGTGTGCTCGATTTGGTGTTGCCATATCTTGGGCGACTGTTTCCGTTACGCCTTTTAGTTTTGATGTAAATTTGTCCTTTCAGAGTCTTCACTGATGGTTTTTTTAGCTTTAATTATACTTATTGGTCTAAAAGAAAAATATGGGCCGTGTTCATAGTCAGACTTGGTCCGGACCAACTTGATACTTCCGGTGGACTAACGGTGGACCATCGATTTTCTTATTCATAAACCGAATTAGCGATAGTCCTGGGACCAAGCACGTTGGTCTGGCTAAAATTTTGGTGCGCCTCCAAGGGGTAGATTGAAATGTGAACTGTGTAGTGCTTAACGCCCGCTTTTACTACATACGGCACCGCAGGCGATGACCCTGATGATACATGAGATGAAGATGGAGCACCGGTGGAATGAGATGGCAGGGGAAACCGGAGATCTCGGAGAAAATCCGCCCCAGCGCCGTGTTGTCCATCACAAATCTCACTTTGCGGTCGCCTGGGTTCGAACCGGGGCCGCCGGCGGGCTATATTTGCAACATGGACGACAGTAAAGTGATGAATGTAGCTGTGGTGCGTACAATCCTAGAAATAAGACGACGGAGGAAAACTTATCTACCAAGAAGAAAAATTATAGTGAAGTACGACGAACTAATCTTGAAAGGCAGATACATGTTTAGTAAAGCAAACGCCAGAGAGCTGATAGAAATGATTCGTCCTGACCTGCACATCAGGGACGATAACAGAGGTCCGAATATCTCAATTGACAATCATATCCAAACAGAACTTCGGTATTATGCAAGTGGAGGATATCAAGACAACAGTACTGGCCTGTACGATATTAGTCAGGCATCATTAAGACGCACACTCAGCAAACTCGTTATAAATTTCCCCCCATGCCTCCTATTTTCTCATATTTGTATTCGTCGACACGGATTTATTTTCTATAATTTCATTCCTTTTTGGACTAGAGAAAACATTGGTCTTCCTCTGACCAATTGATACCACGCTTCTTCATATTATCCATATTCACAGCACACCCAGCCGAGCAAACTTTGTCGCCGAACCTCATACAGTAAGAATGATTAACAAACAGCCCTGAAACTGCCACAGAGATTTATATACTTGTAGGTATACAGTGGTTTGTTTAGCACTCTATGGAACTCGCGCATGCTCAGAAGAAACTTTCTACATCGTGTAACATTTGCTCCGTGCTGGTTCACGGTTTTACCTGGTCCGAGGCTTTATATCGCCTATGAATACCAAAAAGTTAGACCGCCTTTGGTCCGGACTAAGTAAGTGGGAAGATAGTCTAGACCAACGTGATAACTTGTAAATCTCAGTGCCAGAAGTCGTTTTAACATATATTTTCTCTTCCAAGTCTGTGGGTATGAAGCGCTGCTAGCTAGGTTTGCTATATTTATAACGTTAAAAGGGAGAACTCTGTTGCTTTACTATAATATATTATGTGCGTTTAATGGTATTTCCAAAAAGTGATCATGTAACTCTTATGGTAGTTTGTTTTGGTTTCGGTAAAGCCCCATTTATCGCATAATGGGTTGCTGCTCAAATTGAATGCGATTACTGTGGATTTACTAACTAGCGCCGCCTTGTTTTTACATTGGTAACTATGTTAGGGGACCTTTTTGTTTTCTCAGTTTCAATTTGAGATTGTGGTTTCATGTGCCTATTTAGTGAACAATTTTAAATATATCTGTTATTGAATGTGATACTCGGGCGCCATCGTTGTTTTAAGGGTCATTTAAAGGGTTATCTCTAAATCAGTTCATTGCTTTCCGGTTCCGCAACCGGGAACTCTGTTTATCCTTAAGTGAATTAGGCACAAAAGGTTTACACGTTTCATCTATTGGTTGGCACGCGTCAGACACGTACAGAGGGTGGTCTCACAATGTTCTTTTTTATAATTTGTTATTGATCGATCAGCAGTACAATGTTTTACAGATCAGAGTGAAAAGAAGGTAACAGTACAATAAGAACAATAACACCCAGGGGTAGGCTAACATGCCGCCTTCTAACTACATTAAGTTAGAACTCCAATAATACTCTGTGAAATTATGTCAATATTGAAGGTGTAAGATAGATATCAAGCACTAGAATCACTCAAATCTGATGTATCACTTAGAAGAAGGTCCTGTGGTAGTCTCCTCTTCAAGTGAGGGCTGGCGCGTGCGGACGCCGATGTTATAATGCACAGCTCCTGGAACTTCTTGCAGCGTGGAAAAGAAACGATGAGCGATCCTGCGAATGTAGTCGTGAAGAGCTAACAGTCCCAGTTCGTGATGGAGCTGCTGATTACGGATGACCCATGGAGAGTTGGTAGCGATGCGCATGAAGCGATTCTGTATGACCTGAAGACGACGCAAATGACATGTGTGTGTGGGCCCCCACACTTGGCAGGCATATGTAATAAGCGGACGAACGAGTGATTTGTAGAGTAACAATGAAGACTGTAGGCCGAGGCTGGAACGGCTATGCAACAGAGGTGAGAGTTTTGAAAGTCGCCCGGAAGCCAGTGATATAAGACGATCACAATGTTCTGTTTTCTAAAGTAAGCTAACACTGGGCAACAATAAATAATTGTGGCAGGTTTCGAGCACTTTATGAGGCAATTCCCATTAATTTTGGGTTCATAAAAAAAATTGGCAATGAAATATTTTTATTAGCTCTAGTTTCTATGATACACACAAGGTGGATATATTACATATCAACGGATTGAGAGAAAAGGATATATTTTAATTGCATAGTTGCTAACAACAATGAAAGTGATGGAAAAATACTTTGCAGATAGTCGTGTCTGAAGGGAATCATGTGGTGGCGTATTTGCTTCGTCATATTATAGCTTGCCCCTTGAAATGGAGTTCCGCAGAATCCCTATACAATGACCAACAGTAATACGCAAGCATTACTTCATTCCAACGGCCCTGATATCTTTGTTTCATAACAGAAATGTCGTAATGGAATATCTCCCCATGTTCATCACTAACAACTCCACAACTAGGAGGGAAAAATCTAGGTAGGAGTGGAGAAAATGGATCTTAAGAGACATTTTGCATCCAAGGTTACGGTATTTTTGCAGGAGCACTGTCACCAAATGCTTCTCATCAAATGCACTGTCATATTTTTGTTGCCTAAAAATCCATGAACAACACCCTTGAAGGCTTCCCAAGCTTCCTTTTCCTTTCCCCTCCAAAATTCGGTCAAAAGCAGGATCCTTTACAAGTTCTCTTATTTGTGGTCCGACAAAAATACCTTCCTTAACTTTTGTATCACTTAATTTCCAAAATTTCTCACTGATTGTGTTTCGTTATTTGACAAAAATATTCCCCCAAATTTAAAATCTTCACTCTAAAAAATGAGATGTCCTTTATCTTCAAAACAAGAGCTAATCTATCATTTTATGGTGCTTTTTAATTCATTAATTGATTTTTTTAATTCATTGTTGCCCAGTGTAATTAGCAAACAGCCTTGATAAACTCACCTCGGGAATTAACTGTAATTTTAAAACCTCCCCATTTCATTGCTTAAAGTTGGGTATTTAGCACAATTTGGAACTTTCCTGTTTTGATCCCTGAAATCACAACATGTGAAATTATCAGCATTGCACAACAAAGGTGTAACACCTACACAATTCCCAGAAGACTCATTTAGATTTGGCAATGTAGCGAATTCAACGTTTAGAGTACAACGCTGGTTGTACACCCAGGGATCGGGGAGCAGCAAGTGACAAAGTGGAGTTATCACCCAGGGTGGCAGTATGTTTTAAACTGTTTGGTATCTCTTAGGGATTGTGCTAATTTGTTACTCTGTGTATGTTTATCTTAAAGCAGAGCTCCTCTATTGTTATAAATGAGAGAATTCCTGTACAGCAGCGCAAATATCTCCAGTGGGTGGCTTCAAATTTCTACCACTTATACGGTTTATTGTAGTTGTCATGTAAACAGAAAACGACCTATAAAAATAATAATTCTATTTTAAAATACAATACATCATAGTCTCAAAAATAATTCATAATGCAGCGGCACATTCTTATTCGCTCTGTTAAGTCTTCTCTTGTGTTGTTGAAGTATGAGACATTTCGATTCTTTAATTCAGGAAACAGAGAAAGAAAGCACCATTTAAGGCATATAAACTGCAAATTTTATTGGAATATTCGTATCTTGTTTCAACTTACGTAAATAATATAAAGCTAAACATAAAACAATTGAGGTAGCTTCTGTTGCGGCATATATAACACTTCCATTGAGAAATAATTGCGCAAATGGTGTTCAAGGCACGTTTACCCATAGAGAAAGAACAATCCAAGTTGTGAACACGTTCTCGCTCGATTTCAGTGCTCGTTTTCACCCAAAGGCTGAATGAGAAATTAATATTCTTAGACACTGGTATCTACATTACAAAATAAAGCTCTTGATGTTGATTAGAAAATGGATGGAGTTCATAGCTGATGTTCTCTTCTCAGAATGCACTTAAGGTGCACTTAACTACATTATAAACCGCTAGAAGCACATGATCTTACCCATTTACTGGCACTGAAATGAGATCTTAAGATAAGTTAAAATGTACTTAATCACATTAAATATATAAGACAGAATGAGAGAGAGGATGATCACAGCGATGATATCAGCCAACACATCATTGTGCTGGAAAAGCTTTTCAGGGTGGTTTAGGAAGCGACCGTCCGTTCATGCGCCCGTCGTCATTCGTGTGTTGGCAGGCTTTATATAGCCTGAAGGCTTTTGCTACGTGCCCACCCATTAAGGGTTTTAGAAAGTGACCATATAACAAACGTTAATAAAAGTACGTATATAGTAACACAGTTTCTCTAACTTTCTCCACTCCTGTAAAAGCTATACTTGCTTGCAATGTCATTATCTACTTCTAACCGAGATATATAATTACAAATATAAACTTGTTACTAATTTTAAGTTTGGTTAAGGGACAATGTGGGAATGTAGTAAACTTTAACCGATAGTCGTATGTTTTAAACCTGATCGATGTACAATCTCTTTGAAAACTGGTTCCCTTTATTGGCCAGTGTTGGAGAATTCACCCAAATAACGGGTATCTCCGAAATGATTCACTCCATACACATACAGACACACACTCTCCACACATAGTTTATTGTGCAGTAAGTTTTGTTTATTTTTAAGTTTTCCGAGTTCCCTAAACTTGTCTCGAATAAACTTCTGGGGACATTTAAAAAAGGTCAACATAGGAATTTGATCTGTTATGAAAATTTCTTAAACAAACGGTATTTAACCCAAATAGAGCTATTTTTTAAGAAAATAAAAATTTTGGATAAATATTTCAAGTAAAAAGAGTCTTAAGTTTACGAGATTTCCTTGAAAATCTTTGTGTGTGGTGGACTTTTTAGAGGCAACAAAAGCTTGTGATCGAATTTTCCAAACAGGTTGCTTATTTGTTCCACATCTGTACAATTACCAGAATCATATGGCGTTATAAGTTATATTGCAGCCGTTTTGTTGAAACTGCCTTTATAAACCGCTTAAGCATTATATAATTAATATTAACTTCAAATTAACTATGTTAGCTTTAGAAACTGGGTAAATAGCTCCAATTATTATTTCGGAAGTGGGGTAGCAAATTATAACAGCCATTCTATTTCTCTCAAATCGACAAGTACATGTATTTGATTACAGAAGCGACCGCAACATGAAACTTGTGCTATAAATTTCACTCACGTCTGGCAGGATTTGCGGTCATCTGCGGACGGTGGATGTTTGAACAATACAATCTTTCAAATGAGTGCAGGGGCTTCGAGGTAGACCACAATAAGCCTAGTTCAGCCACATTTAGAACGATCTCAGGGACTCGTATGACGTTTGACTCAAAATTGGGCCTTTTGCAGGGACAGGCTTGGAATTCTTTCAAATGAGACAGGATCTTAGAGGCAGACCACAATAAGCCTAGTTCAGCCACATTTAGAACGATCTGATGCACTTATCATTAGAAGTTTGACTTAAAATTGGACTCTTTGCAGGGAGAGGCTTTCTGCGAACTTATAAACAATAATGACATTCAGGCAATAAAGTTATTACAATAGAATTTATTCTAACAATTCGAAATTACTGTCAAAAACTATTTTTTGTACTGTCTGGTCTAATGATAAGCCTGTAGAGAGTAATACAGAGGTTTTAGATATAATTCTCGATTGAGCAAGGATTTCCTTTATTTAGGTTTTAGTTAAAGATATGGAGAACCTTCGAACAGAAGCAGAGCATCACATTGATGCAATCCTTGTGCTTCTAGCGCAACCCGTAGAAAGAATGAAGAGAGAAACCCGAAGGGATACTCCAACCGAATGACGAGGCACATGGACAGGGTCCCTAACGTTTGAGGTTAAAGTTAATCAAAGCTCACTGACAAATCCCTAAAGTCTAGGTGTCACGTGAAGGAGAGACTGCATGAGATCACTTGAGGCATTTCGAAGCGTCCAGAGACCGAAACGCACCTTCACAATCCGGCCGCAACACGCCAGATCTATAACTCGGAAGCAGACGTAATAAAGTCATTTTGTAAATGTATAGTGAGAGACTGGAAAGTCATTGTATAAATCATCACAGAACTCGCTTATATACTCGGAAAATTCAAGAAAACCCCTTTGGTCACAGTGGACATCTGCGGAAGTTGAACAAAGGGCCCCTTACATTGTCAAATCTGTTTTAATTAAGTTTACCCCAGTTTATCCTTAGGTATACAATATATGATACAGATATAAACATGGTATAAAAGATATGGAGTGGAGTTTGAAATGTTCTTAATAAATGTCCCAGTCCTCCGAGAAGTAGGTAAAATTTTGGATCTAATCAACCTGTAAATGAGTGGTTCTTTCTCAGTCCACCATTGTATATTGGGCACGGAAGACCGCTTAACTTTTCTCAGTGGCTTCTTTATGAGCTTTCACATCCTTAAGGGTACTGGGAGGTCGATGGGCTTCAAAATATTGATTTTTTGTTTTTAGTGTTAAAAAATTATATAATTCTTCAGCTTTTAAATGACGTATATGACATAGGGTGTCAGCTGGTATGAAAGCCCTTTAATCCAAAATTTAAAGAAGCGCTGCAATGGCACGCCCACTTTCTGGTGTAGTATGAAGGGAAAGATTCTTCCAGATGGCAAACCACTTGCAGGTCGAGGAAGACTAACAGACAGTGAGATTGACCTGCTCCAGCAGTATTATGGACTAGCTATCAAGAGAAATTCAGGTAAAACAATTGCAGAAATGAAATAAGCTATTTGGGACATTTATTTTCAGAAATTAGCCACAGATAGTAATCCACAGTATGGTTTGTCTCCTAAAGCTGAAGATACATGGTGTGGCTTTCAAAGAGCTCAGTTTAGGAAAGACATTTATAAACATAAACACTCTCTTCCAGAAGAGGTTCTTTTGACAATTATACCAGTATTTTGGGAACTTTCTCAAGATGAATTACTGAGAAAGTGCTTCCGAGGTATAATCCAAAACCCAAATGAAAGATTTCATTATATGATATGGGAAAGAATTCCAAAAACTGTGCATGTTGGGCCAAAAACTTTAAAAATTGGTGTATATGATAATGTTATTTGTTATAATGAAGGGTACAGTGGTAGGCATAAAGTAACGACAAAATGGGTTTAAAGATTGGTGAAAATATGAGGGCAGCATGTCTAAAATAAGATGTGCGTCGGCTCTCAGAGGAAAAAAGAGCAGCTCAGTTGCTTGAAAGTAGAGCTAGAAGTAAGAAAAGTAAATGAAAAGATGAGGAAAACCTAACCTAGCAGGAATATGGAGAAGGCATGTTCTGAGAGTATATATAATTTAAAAAGCGTGGTGCTTAATTTTTCATCGTGATTTCCCAAAACCTTGATTTTTCATATTTTAGGTGCATGGTTCTCAAAAACTATGGAACATATTGATACAAATTTTAGTGCCTATTTTTTAATGTTCCCTGAACACATTAATCTAACTTTTATATCCATATGATTTATAAAATGGAGGGAAAATAAAATTCAGTCCTCAAAAATATTATCCTTTTTTAACAAAACTAAATTGTTCATGTGCATAGTATAAAATATGTATGCCTTTTATTTAGTTTAGATTATAAAACTGTGTATTATGTTATTTAGGAAAACGATTGGTGCCAACAGCTTTAAATGCCAACAAGGAGCCTAGACTTGAAGTATAGGTGTAATACTTCTTTTCAGGATACACAGAGTGCCTTATGCCCCTTTTGCAAGGAACTGTAATGAACTTAATGTAAATATTATAAGTTGTTAAATGTACGCATTCTTATACTTTAATCATACCAAATTTCAATTTCTTGCAATGTTTAGTTTTTTTGTATATTTATATTTTAATATTGTTAAAAACTAGTCCTGTCTGGGTAAAAATAACCTCCCAGTGACCACCGAAGTAACTTCCCTTCTGAAGGAAGCCATACAAAGGAGTATGGATGGAACAAATCCGTCATCGGCCGACCGTTTCGTACACAAGTTCTCGGGAATCAGGCTAGCATGTTATCTCCTATGCCATCGAGGACATCACATTGATCTTAAATTTGCGAGCTATTTGTGATAAACTCTCTCATCACCTACAGATGCTTTTTTAAATTTTGTGAATTACATCTATCTTCGAGAGTTTCAAGGAAATAAGTGTTACATGTTCGGCCCCACAGATTCTAAATTACTGATGGTTTGCAACTCTGCGTCAAGAACCGTCATATAAACTCTCCATTTATTCTCTCGCACCACGTGGGCTTCACTTTAATCCTATTCATGAATAACGTTTCGTAAACTAAATAGAGCTCTCATTGGGGGGTAAATATTCCTATAACCCCCTCAAGTCACTTTCTTCGCAAAATTAACATAACAAAATAAACATTTTTTTTTTCTTTTGAGAATGTGTGGACAGTAAGGTAAGGTACGCTTTTCTAGACATTTTTGTTTCCTTCTGTGTCTCCTTTCCCTCTTTCTCTCTCTTTTTATTTTCCTAATAAAAAGTTTTTATGTAACTTTTGTGCTGATCTCATTTAACAAATATATTTCTTAAACTAACATCAACACGATTACACACATATTTTATTAACTCTGATAATAATTGAATTAATAATGCCTGAAACGCTTCAACTCCTGAGATGTTAAACAGCAGTTGCCAATAAGTGCGGTCACCAGTTAAGGTGTTTTGTTTTATCGTGTAAACAGTATGATAGTTTAGAACTAGCAAATAACAACCCGACGCTGAAAATACATCTATGTCAATCGCTCCTGCTTACTTTCTTTCGTAACTCTAATAAAATATCCAGATAAACTTATTTTGAAACGATTAAATCCAGTAACATGTAAAAGATATAAAAGTTAGTCTTACAATAATATTCTTAAAGGTTGTAGAAATTAAACAGTATAAACAATAGTGGCTACACACACAGACACAAAGACACACATGTCTATTAGTTATCCTTTATCAAAAGCAGCACAACCTCAAAAGTCATCTTCCTTATAGCGTCTATCTACTTACAAATTACACTTAATAACGTATTATAGGAACGTTACTTCAAAATAATATCATTTGCTGATGTTATCCTTGATGTACACAATGAAGATTTTGGCTCGTTTCATAACGTAACTCTTTCCCATAACAAAACTTGTTACTGTGTGGTTAAAGGAATTCAGTTAATACTTCTAAACATTTTTACAGATTATTGATTTGAGGACATATTACCTTTTATTTCAAAGTAACCCTTCGTATTATGTAATAATAAAGGATATTTGATAAGCTTAACACCTATGAATGAAGCGGTGAATTCGTCTTCTCGAATTTCTTAGGACACAAGTTTACAAGGTGTAGAGGGAAGTTAATAATTGATTAGTTGGTCTTAAATTTGTTTTCCTTGAATGTTCCAGGCTGTGGGAACGTACTGATGCACTCCTATGTTCATTTCATTATAATGACTTTATTGTCAGTGTTTGAATGTATACGGCTATCATATGAAAGTTATTAAAAACTATTGTCCTATTTCTTAAATGTCAATATGTGTCTTGGTACGTCAGGTTCAATTTCTTTCCTGCGATAAACTTATCGAGTAGCGTTGAAGCTGTTATCTAGTGGCGAGTATCGCGCCGTACCTAGACCCGCGAAGGTTGTTTAGCAAGAGAGGTAACCGAGAGTTGCAATTTACCTTCTCCGTGTCATAACACTGCTTTTTCTTCCGTTTATTAACTTTTGTTACTCAGGTGATATTTTCCATCAATCTTATTCGCTCTGATTGGATATTTTGTACTTTGCTATACGCCAACTTACATTTGAGTTTCTCACCTCGATCTTTCAGAGGTGAAATATGACACGTAGGATTCGAACATAACCTAATCCTTAAACTGTATGTATTAAGAAGAGGTAGCTCTACAAAAGCATTATAACTTGCCTTGCTGAACCCTGGTCAGTTCATTTATCCATACATATGCACTGCTATGTATGTACAATTAAGCAAAGCTATGCTATTTCTAAGAAGTGAGGAAACTTGTTTGCCATATATCATTTTAATTCTATTGCTCGTAATTATATTCTTAACTGTTATAAGTTGTATCGTCCAATGAACGTTAAATAACTGTATACGATTATTGTGCAATCCTAACTATAACTATAATGCTACATGCTACAGTTACATTGGATTACTCGGAGGGGATTGTTCGGAGACCAACCGAAGTGCTGACTGGCTGTATAAAGCCAGAAGGTTTTTGCTGTGTGCCCACCCGATAAGGGTTTTACCGAAGGCAAGGTTTCTCTATTAGGCAAATTGTAGGATGTGTTGTGGGTTTTGAGGTAGAAGTTTATTTTGAGGTTACAACTTTTATGCACCTTCAGGTTGTGAGAATGAATGCAATACCTTGCACCCTGGTATTTTAATTTTAAAATTTGTGATTTGGTTGGAAACTGTTGATGCCAAACGGCTTAGAAGAGTGATGTGGAACTCAGCTTTAATTGCTGTTAGTATTAGCCCCTGGGTTATATCGGGTGCCCACAAGCCATGCGGGGTACCCGGAACTGTTCGGAGTCCTCGATCAGACTGGTCTTTTACACATGTGCCCCAAGTGAGGCACCCCCGGGGGGAGGAACATTGGGCGGCCAACCTTAAAGACTCACTACAGTAGAGAGGGTGGTGTCCCTTCACTTTATCGGATAAAACTCTCCGGTGGTCCAGAGGAATCGGACTTCCCGAATGAGGGCTACAGAAGAAACTGCCAGACCAGTTCCTACTGAATGTGTTATTAAAGAAAATAATTGCTCTTATTACCTCTGTTACACCTGCTATGCACATAAAGAGCAGTGGTTCCTGTTTTGCCTTTTTCTAGGCCATATCAGTTCAAAGTTCATTGGATCATCCATTTTACGAATAAAATGTTTGGGATACCTAGGTCACGATCTTCCCATTTCTACAGCTTTAATATTATTCATCCCTTAGGTCATAAATTTCAATGTTTTCCTCTTGCATCACACTCTTTTTCCAGTAAGATTTAATATCCGAGTATTCTGTGTAATATCGTTACCCCTACGCCACATTGAACCGCTTAATTACATTATGAACCAGCTCTACAGAATTCCTCAGATTATTTTCGCATAGGTCAGGTTTAGGAATTAAAAAAACTGCAAATACTTAAACGAGTTGGCTACATAAAGCATGTTATCCTTTTGACAGATAACAGCAAAGTAATCCGTCCTTAGAAAATTTAGGTTATTGTTTATATTTTGTATAAACACGTATTTTAAAAACAGAAAGGCATAAAAAAGTGCTGGTGTTATTTTATAAACAATCTAATAACTGCTCAATTTCTTCTCGGGCAGCAAGTCAGGTGAAAAGACGATTAGAAATTGACGTTTCGGGAGAGTGCATCCCTCCCATCATCAGGATATATATTAAAAGTTATAATCACAAATGAAACACTGCTTAAAACACAAATATAAACAAATAAAAATCACTATCAAAATTTGCATTACTGAACAAAGGAGTGTTTTTAGTAAGTTAAATGCCAGGTCAGGAGATGGCGTAACTATAGAAAATTAATTGATTCAAGGAAACGTAACTACATAACTTCATTATCAAGCTGTCATTGATATTTGCTTCTTAAATCGACGGATTTCCATTTTAAGGCCGGTTTCCAAGAGCAGCTGAACTTAAATCCAGCATCACGGTTGAGCGTGCTCTTTTTAGCGTAAATGTACAGAACTCCTCCCATTTGAAACTCATAATGGTATTATAGAATTTTTTTTTAATTTACGTCCTCCAACGCTAAGTCATATCGGAAGATGAATGAAATGGGTGAAATAATACTCAGATGAGCCCGGGGTCCATGGAGCTTAGAGTTTTTCGACATTCGTCTTGAAGGATAAGGGAAAACTCCGGAAAAGCCTTATTCAGGTAACTCACTCTGCCCGAGATTCGAACTCGGGACCTCTTGAACGTGAGGCAGACACGCTACCATCTACGCTACCAAGGCAGGCTTATAGAAAATTGTCACATTATTTAAAAGTGGGACATATTTTATGTTGATTATGAATCGCTGGCATGCTTTAATTTATAAGAATACTCACACAAACTAGTAGATATTCAAATTTTCCTCCGAAAACATTTTTCTGTCGCCATTGTGACCATCTTCAGCGGAGTATGCTGCAGCTACTGAATGTGGTCAGGAAGAGGAAGAAGAAAGACCACATTCAGCAGCTGCAGCATACTTTGCTGAAGATGGTCACAATGGTGACAGAAAAGTGTTTTCGGAGGAAAACTTGAACATCTACTAGTCTGAGTGAGTACTCTTATCAATTAAAGCATGTCAGCTATTCATAATTAACAAACACATAATAGTGTGACATATTTTGACTGTTTTCTAAACTGGCGCTAATACCGTTGTCGATCGAAACGAGAATAATCGATACTTGCGCTTTCACAATGTTATCTGGCCACTTCTGATTGTTCAATACCAAATCTTTAACAGGTGTAATTTAATGAAGCCCATGAAAGTACTGCTACCAGTAGTAATTTGTAATTAGTAATTTAGTTCTCATCTTTCCTTTTACATCACCAAATGGAAATACAACAACAAGAATACAGATACAAAATCCATACTGAAAAATGCCATATATTCCTAAATCCTGAAAATCCTATCATGTTGCGCACCATTGACTAATAATTTGGTCGCCATACACCTAACCCTAGGTTTTTGTGTATTGTAGGCCCTCTACTCCTTTTTACACATTTTGCCATTTCACCTATCCCACTCTATACTTTTCTCTTAATTGTTCTTAGCCATCTCTCTTTAACTTTCCCTAAATAATTTCCTATAATTCTCCTGTTCTTTTCCCCTTTTACTGACAAAATTGTCCTAATTACTACTTCACCCCCAAATTGTCCCATTTACGTAGCCAAGCCTGCTCTCTCCATATCTTTGTTTGACTACAATTTAATATACAAAGGAAATCTGCATTCTCTTCTCCACACAATGGACATTTATCTAGCTCCCTCTCTTGACCTATACCTTTCAAGTTTCTCACTCCTGTTCTCGCCCAAGCAAAACCTTCTCGCCCTAACTTACTACATTTATCTATATATCTTTCCCTCCCCCAGATAGTTTTTATTTCTCTATATAATCTCAGTGAGCTTCTGTCACTTGTATTGACGAAAATGTCTTGTCTGTCAATATCTTCTAATCTTAGTTTAACTTCTTTCCAGAAGCCTCTATACCCATACTCTGCATTTATCCAAGAATGACCCATACCTATTTACTTCAACACGTAATTCATTTTATCCGCCCAAGACCCACCCCAGTTACTTCTCTTTTGAATATGAAAGCATTCTTTAATAATATTGCCATCTTCCAAGTTAGTGATTCTGTATAAATACGTCATTTCCCTTGACAATATTGTGATTTTAGTAGAATGCCTGCCCAGTTCCAATTGTGCTGCCCCATAAGGTGGTGCTATAGGTAATCCCAGTATATATTTACAAAAGGATCTATGCACTCTATTAGTCTCTCTCCAAGGCTCATCTACTACCCAAACCTCTGATCCATGTAACATTCTATTTCCTACTATTGCTGTATAAATCCTCTCCAAACATTTGACATTTATATCTGGCAGTTTACTGTAGCATGATCTTATCACCCTCATGGCCATTTTACCTTTTACCACACGCATCCCTTTTTGTTCTTTCCAGCTCCCATCTGAACTCAACCTTATCCCCAAATAATCAAATCTCCTTACTACCTCCATTTCTCTTCTATTAACCTCCCATTTCTCATCCTTACGCAACCTGTATCCTTTTTTGAAGACCATAATCTTTGTTTTGTTTTCATTCACTTTCCAACCCCATTTATTGCAATAAGAATTGGCTGCCTCTTCTCAGCCCTCCACTT
The DNA here is from genome assembly GCA_030765055.1 of Mantis religiosa. Lineage (NCBI taxonomy): Eukaryota > Metazoa > Arthropoda > Insecta > Mantodea > Mantidae > Mantis > Mantis religiosa. The sequence goes on along the minus strand of CM060952.1, from coordinate 147,882,586 downwards.
GATATGGACCCAACTACTAGATCATCTGCAAACAGTAGCCCCAGGATTCCTTTATTATTAATAACTGGTGAATGTAAACTACAACTTGATATCTCCTCTAAAATTCCATCGATATAAAGACCAGTAGTATAAATACTAAAGTTTCGCTTGGTCGAGCATAAATGCATATTATAACGTTCTAGAGCACATTTATCAGATTTAATGCATAGATGCATGCATTTATTCATACTTTATAGTGCATATAAATCAAGCTCTAATTATCACTGGTGGATCAAGTGGAACATAATACTGAAACATCCTGCTATACTTGAATCAGCGGCGATGGCCTAAACTTATTGGGAATTCGGAGTCGAAAGAACGCATTGGAAAGACTGGCAGAGGCAAACACTGATACTGTCTCAGAAATGTCGTTAAGAAAAAAACAGTTATTTGAAGTGTGTTCGGACAAGCAATTACCTCATTTTCAATATTATACCATTAAATTCTATGGTATTGAGCCATTGTTCAGCGAGGGTTATCATCCCACGGTGGTAACAGACTCTGACTTTTGATCGAAGAATTCGGTGACACCAACTTACACGGCTTCAGTTTTGTCAAAATTTTTTCCATGGATCGAAAAAGGTGATAATCTTATTGTTCCAGATCAGGGCTGTATGCTGGGTGTGGAAGGAGTTCGATTCCTTCCAATTCTTGACTTTTTTTCCATGGTTGTATGGGGTATTTCATTGTCTTGCAGTAGAACTCCATTTCGCTTAACTAACGCTGGTTATCTCAAAATTTCATGAAGCTCGTTCCAGTTTCTGAGAATAAGAATCCACATCAATCGCCCACCTGTTTGGTTTAAACTGCCAGTGATTCACACCTTAAAAATCCCACCAGACACACATTAACTTGGGACAGAACTGCTTATTTTAATAATGAATTTGGCAGGTTGTCAGGGATGAAACCACTGTTCCAAGGCATGAGGGTTTGGGTAATATACCTATTTTTCATCACAAGTGACAATTCTTCCCGTAGGGGAGGGGATCCGTCCCCTTCAGCTGCCGTGGTGCGGGCGCTGCGGACGCTTTGCACTCGTGGTACTTTTGGCGTTACTAGGGGAACCTCGGGCCGAACTGTCGAGCCCCTCCCGTCGGGGAGTTGTTCGGATTGGGTTGGACTCGAGGGGGCAGTGTGTTCCCGACACCCACGGGGAATTGGGTACCTCCAACCAGGCTACGGCTACCCGTAGGGGGTAGAGGGTTGCCTAAAATGTCCCGGGTACTAGCCTGCAGAGCTAGTAGAAGGTGTACTACATCACCAGGCGGCCCCGCCGAGATTTTCGGTAGTCTTCCCTGTGGGGTTGAAGCGCGTAAGTGGCGTATCCACTTCCTTACCATCTTGACGTTGTGCTCAGCTGGGGGATTTTTAAGAAATCAGGTATTGCCCTTTGGAAAGAGCCCTGGAGTATCCATCACTCCCGGGTAGAAGAAGACCCGGGTCCTTGGCCCTACGGGTCCAGGACTAATGGGAGTAGTACCTCTGCACTTAACTAAAGTGACAATTCTCCTGACAAGTCTATCATCTATGTGAATACGGATAAGCTGACGATGGGTATCCACCCTATGTTCAGCCTGTTGAGGTGTCAGTTCATGAGGTCCAGATATACAGCTTCTGTATGATTTTCAAGTTTCTTAATGCGGCGATGTATGGTATCTTTTGATGCACCAAGTTCTTCTGAATGTCTGCAAGCACTTTTACGAGGATTTCCTCGCAAAATTTGCGTGTATCCTCAGTATCCCATATTTTATGTTTTCCAGAACGTGGTAAATCTTCAGTGTTTGAGTCTCCATTGTTAAGATGTTCGAAACATCTTTGTGCCACACCTCACTAACGACACCTTCCCGACAACTTCACACATTTTTCTAGCTGCGGTAGAGGTTTAATTTTCCAGTTTTCAGCAGTATTTTAGAAGGACTTGAAGTTCTAACTTTGTTAACTTTGTGATTGTTTATTAACAAGTGAAGACTGATACATGCAAGGAAGACAACACTAGATATGGAATCCTGTAACTAGTATTGACAAACGGAAGAAACTCAATGATCTTTCCAATACACCAAAATAAAAATAAAAACAGACTTGACATATGAGACCTAATATATGCAGTAGCGTCTCTCCAGGCGTGATCTGGAAGCACTAAGGACAATTATTCAGAATATTTTGGAATTACCATTCTCTCCAAACGAACATTCTGAAACGCTATGAAAGTTTCCAAAACCTATGTAAATGAGCACCTCGCAGTTTAGTAGATTGACTGTGGATCTCTGATGCGAGATCTGGTGTGGTACTAAAAGCACGCTTTTGACGCACAGTTGGCGCTGCTTTCACCGGATTAGATATATTTTATATTCAGTTACCTTCTAAATTCTCACCTCTGTTGCATCGCAACTCAGCCTACAGTCTTCATTGTTACTCTACAAATCGATCGTTCGTCCGCTGATTACTTATGCCTCCCAAGTGTGGGGGCCGCACACACATGTCATCTGCGTCGTCTTCAGGTTATACAGAATCGCTTCATGCGCATCGCTACCAAGGCTCCATGGTTCATCCGTAATCTACAGCTCCACCATGAACTAGGACTGTTACCTCTTCACGACTACATTCGCAGGATCGCCTGTCGTTTTTTTTTCACGCTGCAAGAAGATTCAGAAGCTGTGCATTATAACATCGGCGTCCGCACGCGCCAGCCCTCACGCTTGAAGAGGAGACTATCACAGAACCTGCTTCTGAGTGATACATCTGATTCGAGTGATTCTAGTGCTTGATGTCTGTCCTACATATTCAATATTGACATAATTTCTCAGAGAGTATTATTGAAGTTCTAACTTAATGTAGTTAGGGGGCGGCCTGTTAGCCTACCCCTGAGTGTTATGGTTCTTTAATGTATTTTTCTGTTACCTTCTTTTCACTCTGATCTGTAAATCATTGTACTGCTGATCGATCAATAAAAATTATATAAAAAACTACCTATAAGTGAAATATCCGAAAATCGCGTTAATTTGAGTTATTTTATTACGTGGCTGCAATCTGAATAAAAAGGAAGTGACAGGGAAAGTTGAGTCAGTTACGTTAGTGAAGTAATAGATAAAACTAAATAAATTATAGTAAAACGGAGCAGATCACAATAACGAAGCGTAAGCTATGAAAGTCAAAGCAAAATTAGAGTAGATCAGATTAGTGAAGTGACAGGTTAAATGTAATAATGGACATGAAATCTGAGCAGTAGTAGTTAACTTGTGTGGTAAAATTAGCATGTATTACATTTTAACTTTAACTTGATAAATAAAGCAAAAGGAAAATGCACACAGTAATATTATATAGAGTGCATAGTTCTTCTTGCTTTCATTTCTTATCATCATTCATGGTTCAGAGAGCAAAGAACTCTTGACTCTGTAAAGGAAAAGTCGGAGACGGTCTTACAAAGCACCTGAAGGTAGTTAGTAGACTACATTCCCCTTTGGGAATGGTCTCGGAAAACAAATAAAAGAAAAGCAGGAATAAAGGCATACCCACACTGAAATTTCCTGCAGTCTGATAGATCTCTTGCACGGTTGTGACTCAGTTGCGAGCGCCTTATGTATATAGAAGGGTTGTACAAAATTCTCGTGAGCGGAAAGAATAAATTCATACGAATGGAGAATAAACTTTCCTAAAGGGGAGGATATAGTTCTGAAAAATAGTATAATTCTAGTTAAAGGGCTTGTAATATTTGCTGCCTGTTAAGTTCGCACTTTTGTTTAATTTTTCACCATAGGTATTTTTCATAATAGCGGAACTTGTCAAGATTTAGTTACATACAACTCAAAATAATAAATCATTAATTGTTAATTTAAAACAATATGGATATTTCAATATTGCTAGAAGGGTTCCCAATTCGCTAGGATAACATTCTGGTTTTCTGCCTAAGTCCATAGTCGTTTGAGTTGATACCCACTATTACTACTACAATGTGATTAATTTAAATGTTTCTAATCAGTTCACATTTCTTGATACGCAGCCGTGAAATAGAATACCAAGAGTCCCTTTTTTGTTCCATTTGTAACCCCGCTTTTAACTGCAATGGTCATATCGGCGGCCGTTCTCCTTTGGAACATATCGAAGGTGTTAACTCGTATTCGTTGGGTTTTTTAATCATTAGATAACGCACACAACATTATACTTCCAGACTCTGGGGAAGATGAGGAATTATCTTGGACGGAGAAAAATCCCCATTCCCAAGGCCGGGAATCGAATCTGGGACCCCTAGCGCGGCAGGCAGGTGCTCTACCGACTGAGCTACGGGGCCAGCAGAGTTTTGTTCTGGATGCTTCATTCCTGGTAAACGATTAAGTACAAGGCTTCTTAACCTCTTGCAGTAACGACACCCAGTGCGGGACATAGCAGTTCTCACAAACTCACTAGAGAACAACAGCAACATTTGTTACGCCAGAAATGCACTTACTAACTCAAGCACTCCTCCTGAAAGCAGCTCCCTAATATATCCATTAGAAATTTCCACAGTATATCCCAGAATATTCTGAACTCCCGTTCTGGGCTGGGCGAGCGAAATATTCAACGGTAGAGAAGTAATTTAAAAAAAACGAGCAGCAATTACGCCGTTATGGTAAGTTTTATTAACATTGTAATACTAAGGGTTTGAGACAGAACCCATGTTTACACTGTAGTTTTGCGAAAATAAACGTTTTCTCTATAAATCTGAAGAAGAAATATTTGGAAAAGTAGGGAAGTCTTTGTAATGATTCTGACATTTTATTAGACTACGTTAGATGAGATTAGGAGTTGTGTCCAGTTAGTTCATTAGTAGAAACAAATGTATGTGAACGTTGAACATTTAAGGACAACTTACTATAATAATGAGTTTATTATGCTCATGCAATGATGGAAGAACACAATGGAACTAATCAGGAAAAGCTAGGGAAGTTTACTGGTATATTGGATTAAAATATACAATCTGGGAAAAGGGTCAAGCAGGAAACACTTTTACATCTAATATATTAAGATTACAAAATTAAACAAGTTCAAAGTGTACGCTATCTCTGAAATACAGTAAACAAAGTCCTGCATATACTTCAAATTTCGGCCTGCAGTATGCTGGAATAAAGGAAGGGAAATTAAAAGTACTTGCAGCATGGTAAGACACCTTTCAGAAACTACGTTTTCTTAAAATAAATTGAGATCTTATATTTTCACAGGGGTATATCAGTAAGATATTCTAAGTTTAATGTCTGTTGTGGAAAATAAACATTACAAAAAAGACAAGGAAAGCCGAAGAGAATCCAAGTAGAATCCATCTTACACAACCGAGTGAGATGGCCCAGGCTGAGGCTTTTTAGGGCAAGCGAAGTTTCGATTTGTAGTCTTTTAGGGACCCTATCCTCTGTTATATCTCCTAGGTCCGACCCACGCTACTACCCCCTCTCCCCCCCCCTCCATTTCATCTCCATTATCATTTCACATCATCTCTCAACCGATGGTCTCTTTCAGGATAGAAGTGTCGGCGGGTGTCTCGGCACCTTGCGTCGGCCACCCTTAGTCTCCTCTCGCCTCATCCTCCTCCCGAGGATACCCCACGTGGGGCTTAGGAACAATAAATAACAGGTTTCGGTCAGCCCGCCTCGGTAGCATAGATGGTAGCGTGTCTGCCTCACGTTCAAGAGGTCCCGAGTTCTAATCTCGGTCAGGGTGAGTTACATGGATAAGTTTTTTTCCGGAGTTTTCCCTTATCCTTAAAGACGAATTTCGGGTAGCTCTAAGCTGTATGGACCCCGGGCTCCTTTGAGCGTCATATCACCCATTCCATTCATCGTCCGATATGAGTTAACGTTGGAGGACGTAAAATTACACAAAAAAGACGGTGCCAAAGTGGTAATCCTAATTCTCACTCTTCACCTCTATTTGTCACTGTTTCATGCTCATATAAGATCTTTTATAGGTCGAGGTGCAAAATCTCCCTACGTACCTTGTCACAGGTAAATCACCGAATCTTATACATATCCTGGTATTTTGTGCAAACAGATGAAAGAAATTTAAGGATGACAAACCGATTAAAGATTAGAATTTCGTAATGAATCACCTTTACTGGTATATTAAGTATGTGTGCCCTAATAAGAACCATTTTGCTGACGATGTAGCTGTTTTGTACGAAAATACAACTACAGAATCTACTAAGGCAAACCTCGAGCTTGTGGCTGGTATAGTAAGACAATAGTGCAGTGTTAATAATCTCAGCGTAACTGTTGGGGAAACAGTTGAACTCACACATTTCTCTTAGTCGTTTAGTAATTGATTCGCATAGATCAGCGAAATATTTGGGTATTTTTGATGAATTTGATTTATGTTGGCAAAGTCATATTGAATACACATCTACTGAAATTGGCAGAAGGCTATTTGGTCTTAAAATCCCAAAAAAAGTCTTAAAACTAAATCCTTATTGGCAGTATAATATGCAAAAACGTATAGCCATTTTAGTTATGGAACAATTCCCTGGAGAAATCATATTTCTGCATTTAAATTATTTTGTTAGAAAAGAAAGCCGTTAGAAGTTTTATAGTGTACCAGCCTTATCTCACCCAAGCCTTCTGTTCATCTAACTTGGTATATTGTCTTTGCAGTCAATGTTTCACTTGAGTTGTTTATTTTACGTGAAGAAAAACATTCACAAATATATTGTTCTTCAATACATAGTTATTCCACTAAAAACTGCACAAATATCTAATTTAATAAAAGTAAGTACAGTGTTACACAAAACAGTTTTAATATTCATAAACGACACACTTTTAACCCTCACTTCAAAGCTCTTACGTTAAACTCTTTTAAGTCAGCAATCAGGACTTATTTGAACGGCGAACACTCTGTATAAGGTAGATGAAATTCATAGCTTAAATAAATAAATATATATATATATATATATATATATATATATATATATATATATATATATATATATATACAGAGTGTTACAAAAAGGTACGGCCAAACTTTCAGGAAACATTCCTCAAACACAAAGAAAGAAAATATGTTATGTGGTCACGTGACCAGAAACGATAAATTTCCATGTTAGAGCTCATTTTAGTATTTCTCTTAAAATGTAAATTGAAATCATTCGTGCAGACAATTGTCAAAATACCCCATTGTGGTTCATGCACGATGGAGCTCCTGCACATTTCAGTTGAAGTGTTCGTACGCTTCTCAACAACAGATTCGGTGACCAATAGATTGGTAGAGGCGGACCAATTCCATGGCCTCCACGCTCTCCTGACCTCAACCCTCTTGACTTTCATTTATGGGGGCATTTGAAAGCTCTTGTCTACACAACCCAGGTACCAAATGTAGAGACTCTTCGTGCTCGTATTGTGGACGGCTGTGATACAATACGCCATTCTCCAGGGTGGCATCAGCACATCAGGGATTCCATGCGACGGAGGATGGATGCATGTAACCTCGCTAACGGAGGAAATTTTGAACATTTCCTGTAATAAAGTGTTTGAAGTCACGCTGGTACGTTCTGTTGTCATGTGTTTCCATTCCATGATTAATGTGATTTGAAGAGAAGTAATAAAATGAACTCTAACATGGATATTAAGCGTTTCCGGACACTTGTCCGCATGACATATTTTCTTTCTTTGTGTGTGAGGAATGTTTCCTGAAAGTTTGGCCGTACCTTTTTGTAACATCCTGTATATATATAAATATATATATATGTATATATAACATTGTTTTTAGTTTGTATTTGACGTTGCTATGCAAATCAACGTTATCAGCAATAAATGATATATCTGTCTATAATTACAAGAAACATTTAAGTTCTGAGCATGTCCAGTTACAGGTCACTAAGAATTTGAAACCTCATGGACACCCTTGACGCGCAATCAGCCACACTGTGCATGTCATCGTACTGCTGAGTTCAGATTCAAATGTAAACCCCGTAAGTCTTGATGGAAATGCCTGTAAATTGGCAAGGGATGAGAGGTTTGTTATTACTTTGACTCCGGTAATTATACCCAGCAAGGAGCCTCAAATATACCCGACATGATGGCTTTACAGTCGCATTCAGGATTTCCAGGGTTAGATAGCTGGTACCGCTTGTCTGGCCAGAGTCTGTTTTTTCTCTTTTTTTCCCCAGTTTCTCTAGGTTATCAGCCAAATGCTTGGTTGGTTACTTTTTTCCGCAACTTCCCGTAACTCCATTTCGTTTCATCACCTTCAGCGCGTGTTTTGAATTGTTTTACTTCAACTTTTGCAGTGTACGCGCACTGCCGCTTTAGTAGATGTTAGACGCGCTTTTGTCTTCACAGTCAGTAAGTCAGTTGTTTTTGAAAGCGACACAGGCTGACGTCTGTCCTATGTTGGTCTACCACTGTAGACCATGCACCTAATCGAATTGCGCATTAGGTAGGTGTTATATGTTTAGTTTATGTCCAGTTATCCATATCGATCTCGAATTACTGTACCTTTTATTAAGAATACACCTTTTATGAATCTTCATGTATGTTGTTTACAGTTTAACATGATGACGGCTGTAGAAAAATTGTTGCATCATAAGAAACTAACTTATGTTGGCACTCTTCGAAAGAATAAAGTTGAAATTGCTCCAGAATACTTACAAAATATAATTATATTATATTATTGGACATTAGATTGGATTTAGAGAAGACTGTACCTCAGTATTCTACTGCCCTAAGAAAAATAAATTAGTTAGTTGTATCCAGCATACCGCGGAATCGCTCAGGCGGTTTCGTCTGTGTCCCGCATTCGGGAGTCTCGGGTTCGATTCCCGTGGCCGACCTACCTAAACGATGGGTTTTTTCGGGAGGTTTCCAGGTCGATAGGCGAATGCTGGGTAGGTTAATTACATCCCCCGAATTTCCTGTCCCTCCATTTTATCTCCATTATCATTTCACATCATCTCTCATCTGGTGGTCTCTTTCAAGTTACAAGTGTCGGTGGGTGCCTCGGCGATGTATGGCATGATGCTATGCTCAGAGTAGAACACTTCCTCCTCCGGTAGGTCAGTTCCCGGTCTCCGACCTGACTACTGAGACCATCTTCGAACCACAGTACGGGGGAATGTCCGTTGTCCCGGCCTGCCGGGGAAGGTTCGGAGTAAAATGTAGATACCCTGCCCTCTGCACTATAGTGGCTCCTTGGGAGGGCCGCCCTCTGTCTCCTCTCGCCTCATCCTTCCTTCTGGGGATACCAATAGACCAAGACTGGTGGCAGTGCAGTTCTCCTCCGAAAAATAAGCCCATAGCTTAGACATTGTGTTTCAGTATTACAACAAAGACATTTTAAAAGAGAAAACTACAATCAAAATTAATTTTTGTAAATGAATCTTTGTACTCCACGGTGTCTGGAAATACTCTGACCCAATGACAATGGAGGGGAAGCAAGGAAAGACGATTTGATTAATTGAAGAGGTTTTGCTGGAATATTTTCTGGAAGTTAATGTGCATAATATATGGTAATAAGCTGATATTAGGGGCTGCAAACCACTTCGAACTAATGCTTCAAGAGCACCACTTACCAGTGGTTAAGAGGTTTTCCTATCAAGCTAGTGCTCTTTTAAATTGAAACAATATTGTTCTAAAGGAATGTGTTCATTTGCTGAGATTTTGGAAACCGTCGGAGCTGTTCTTATTGATGAGGTTATTTAGAGTTAAGTTGAGTTGAAAACTCAAATCATAAGCAAGAACCAAACCATAAGCATTAAGAGCTGCGGTCCAGCTTTAATTACACATAAAAATCGATCACGGTTTTAATTGCATAATAAGTGAAAATGTATTACAATGATATTAAGATATAAGCGGCTGAAGTCACATATAAACTTTTGTGCAACGACTTTGGAACTTAATGAACTTAGGAGTTATTAAATTTTAAGGCAGGTAAAGAAGCTATGCATTTCCTTCAAAACCTTTATGTAGAGATTTATCCGAAATAACACTTTGGCGTTCTCAGATACGCCTCATTCCTTGTCCCCCATCGCTCTCTTCTGTGTGGACAGCACAACTAGAAATACGATATTGGGTAAAAACAAAACCTTGTTTCGTAATCCAGCTTCTTCCAAGGGTGTGACAGCCCAATAAAGGACTTTGAAGTTCCATATCTATAAGATATTTATAGACAAATAACTGTGAATGTTAAAATTTCTGTGAAAATCCGGTGAAAGACCTGTCATTCTGAATAAGTGTAATAAATAGACTAGTAGTTATTACACATAAAAATGTATATATTTTTAATATACGAGGGCTGTTCAATAAAGAATGATCACATTCATTTTGACAACATACCTTTACTCATCCTCATAACTTTGATAGTCACTCTCAAAATAGTTTTCCCTGAATGCGATGCACGTGTCCCAGCGTTTCTTCTAGGCTTCAAAGACATGTTGGAAGCCATTTTTGAGAGATCCTTCAAAATCGCCTCCGCAGCCTTTACCACTGCTGCTGATGATGGAATATGCCTCCAAAGAAGCCGTTTCTTCAAGTTAGAGAATAGAAAAAAGTCACATGGGACTAAATCCGGACTATAGGGATGGTGAGGGATGTACTTCACGTTGATTTTTGCAATATATTGATCAACAACATTGGCAATATGCGGCCGCGCATTATCGTGGTATAGCATCCAACCTGCTTTATGGAAATGTGGTCTTTTGCGCCTGATATAGACTTGCAATGTTTCCAGGACATTCCTGTAGTATTGTCCAATTACTAATATGTGTGCAGGTACAACATGCTGATAAACCATTCCATAAATATCAAAGAATGAGATGACCATAAAGTTCCCAGCAGAAGCAACCACTTTTGCTTTTTTAGGGGTTAATGATGAAGGATATTTCCTCACTGAGTTTGCTGTTTGCTCTCAGGATCAAAATGATGTAGTCAAGTTCCATCAGCAGCGATTACGTTTGATCTTCCTCTAACATCAACTTTAACTGCATGTTAGCTCCATTGCAGCGGTAGGCGATAGTGAACATGTCTGAACTTGCCTGGTTCTCACAGGCGGAAAACAGGAGTACCAACAATGAAGCTACTACGGTGTGTTTGTTTCATATTAAGCTAACAGAATGTAATAAGATTGAAATTTTAGTGAAAAAATTATGACCGTAAAAATTATAAATTTATTAAAATTTATTTAAATATTTAAATAATAAAATTTATTAAAATATGACCGTAAAATTATAATCCTTCTTAATTGAACAGCCCTTTTATATCGAATCTTGCGACGTGTTCGTTAGTAATAATTTGAATTTCATAAAACATATTTTCAAACTCTGAATCATAGCTGAATCACCATTTACAGCTTCAGTTCAGTTTTCTGTCTACCTGATATACGTATAATACTTAAAAATATGAAACGGTGAAGGTTTTCTTTCACGATTTATTTAAAAATCAGCTTTTACCTAACAGTGATAACATTACTACATTACATTTACATTACCATCGACGATAAGTTCCAATTTGCATGTTCCGATGGTTTATTGGAGACGTGCAGCTTATTTACAGGTTATATGCGCAAATGGAAAAACGCCTATTCGATTAAGAAGTGGTAATTCAACTTTTAATGGACAAAACATTGGCACAGAAATCTATCGCATCTGACCTTGAAGTATCGAGTTAACCCAGTGTAAGCGACACATGAGTTTCTACTGCCATGCCATTTCCAGTAAACGCACATCAGCTGTTGCCAAGGCGCGCTGTTCTCGGAGTGATGTGATTGTGAGTGCTAATTCGATATTGCTTAGTGAAAGTGTAATTGAATGGTCTACTGAAACCAAATACGATTCACATAAGCATATTGCCATGCATTTAATAGTAAGCCATAAAATCTGCTTGCCCTCCTAACCGGTGTTAAAAAACATGGTTTCATCTTGGAAGAATAAAAGGCGATACCAGCAGCAAACAGGTATTAATCTTTCTAAAGGAAGCTTTCCCTGATATTAATATAACTATTAAAAACTTGAATCTAAAGCATTAAACAGTAGTTTTAAACTGGGTATTGACTTTACTCACAAGGATAGTTTAATGGAGGTCGATGTGTGATCACGCAATGTCACTATTCGTCATTTTTAATTCATACGTCAAAAAGGTGAGCTCCCTTCTGTAAAATAAATCATATGAAATATTCGAATTCAAGCACTAATTACAATAGTGGTCATTTTAGTCTTTTGCATGCTAATGTTCAAAGTCTTAAAAATAAATATTCAGTTTTCGAAAATGAAATTAATTGGAATGTAATCTGTATAAATGAATACTGGTTAACTGTTCAAGAAATACAGTATTATATTCCATGTATGGCTTGGGTAGTGCATGCTGTCGCACATTGTTTCAGAATGGTGGTATTTGTATATATTTAAAAAATGACCTCAAATTTGGTTTACTTGATATTTCCAAATTCTGTATGGAAAAATGGTGTAAATCTTGTGCTCTTATCTCAGATGACACAAACGTAGTCATTACTTCGTTATATAGATCTTCTAGTGATGATATTTTGAACTTCTTTTCTACTTTTGAAAATCTTTTGAATTACTTAACAAAATTTAGCACATATCATAACTGCCATTATTCTGAAACTAGATTTCAATTTGGATTCTAATAAAGTTATGTATTGCCAGAATATATTACGATATTTTAATCCTCATGTCACGTCCTTGGTTTCTACTCGGCAGGACACTTGTGTGGATTATATTTTAACCGACCTTGACCAGAGTCTTTGTAATATCAGTGTAATCTATCTTTATATAGCTGATCATTTTCCCCCTTTTCTTTTTTAAATTTAATGTTCAACAGTTTAAAACATGAGCAGCCCATTTGTACGCTTTCTACGGTCTATTCTAATGATGATGACGATGATGATGATGATGATGATGATGATGATGATGATGATGATGATGATGATGATGATGATGATGATGATGATGATGATGATGATGATGATGATGATGATGGTCGTGGTGGTGGTGGTGGTGGTGGTGGTGACGACGACGACGACGACGACGACGACGACGACAGTAATAATGCTAATGCTTGTCATCTTCATAATAGCCTTAATTAATACAAAATACAATATACTTTTAATAACTGCATCTTTTGGTGTTTCCATTTACCTAAATATGTGGGTTCTACAGTTACGTTATGTGAAGTTTGTTTGAAAATTTAATAAGATCCCTCGAGGTATTTTCTGTTATGATGTCTTTTATATTGGTTTATTTCTGTATTTTGTGAAATACATGATACCCAAGCACTCCGAATGCATTATGGTAGGAGGTGGAATAAATTATAATTATAGTAACAAAGCACACTTTATGGCAATGAGATTATACTAAGTTCTTGTTAACTTTTCCATTTGAGTTTCAATAATAAAACTCGTTTTAATCCCTCAGGACTTAAAACGGAGTATATTATTTTAAAATCAGTTCTAATGTACCATATTAAAATCTGCCCACACAAACTACAACACCACTTAGATATTGTATAACACAGAGGAAGACAGGTTGTGACGTATTTCAGTCGGGAGCGAGGCTGGCACTGCGTCTGACGTCAGGCAACAGCCGTGTAGTACCAAGTTCCCGATATAAATGGGGCAGTGAGTACAGAATTTGAGGGTTCAGGCAGGTTTATCACACTCGATGACAACAATGTAGCTTCCACGTGTATAATGGAACTGTTAAATTTACAGTGCGGCGATTTATTGTAGAACAAATATACAAACAAGAAAGACTTGGCGGATTTTTACAAGAATGTCTCTCAAACCAGATTTCCGATGTTGTATTCATTTGCCGGACAGACATTGTGTATGTTTGGCTCGATATATGCGTGCGAAAAACTTTTTTCTGTTATGAAATTAGCTAAGTCCAAACCCGAAGTACTTTGTCGGATAATAATCTGACATGCAGCCTTCGATTACAAATTTCCTAGACATTACATTTATATTGATAAACCAGTATCGAAAAATGTCCACGTAATTTTCTTCTGAATAGGTCTCCTCTAATTTGCACAGAAAATGACTTGATGTTTTATTTACTTTATAACATGCCTGTCCTTCAGATAAACTACGAGTTTGAAGTTTTATATATTTTCTCATAACACAGAGCCAAAATGTAATTGTTTATAAACTGTGACCAATTGTGTGATTAAAGCTGTCAGCATTAATATTGCAACACCCAAGATGTAAGTTCTACATATTAACACCCAATACGTTTCCTGTCTTTCCTACCTACACACATCACACTATTCCTTCGCCTTCGACAGCAGTAATCAGCGTGGTGACGTCACACGCTAACCTGCCTTTCGTTCGGGAGTTTATTTGCGGTGAGAGCTGGCACAGCTGGCACAATATAATAAACACCTCCATACCGTTCGTACTTTGATTGACCTATCAGTTACATGAAACAAATGATTGCTTGTACTATCTTGTACAATAATAAAATCTTTGAGATGATATAAAAGATGTAAAAAAAGTTTTTTTTTCGATTGAAGAATTCAAGAATGTCTTTTTAGTGAAGAAAAGATTTTAAGATTGCTGTTTGATGTAAGTATCCGAGGATTTTCAGATAAAAATTTCCATTTAGCTGAACATAAGGAAGTAACTAAACCTTGATACCCATTACATTTATACTTCTCCATTATGTTTGCTGGTTAAGAGACCCAGGTTGACTTGAAAAAATGTGAGAAATGTATACCCAATTGCTTTACTCTGGGAATGCTTGTAATTAAAGCTCATAATTTCAGAATGTGCGATACATGGAGATCATTTTTCTGAACAAGGCTTCCAATCCACATTTCGCTGTGCGTTCGGAATGAAGATCAAAGCACATTACGGAAAATAATGAATATTTAACATCACCTATCCCTTTTATACATGTTGTGCCTAATGAGATTCTTCATCCTACCGTGTCTAGCTATTCCCATTTACGTGCAAAAGTCAAAGGGAATGCAATGTAGGTGCCTCTGGTTTGTGCATACAAAATCACAAATAGGTTGTATGAAGAACGTTTATTAGTCCAATACTGAAATCTTTCTATATTTTTGCTTAATTTGTTAAATTTGTTATTTTACTATCATAAAATTATCAAAGGAGCCAGCCTGTCCACCTCGGTAGCGTAGATGGTGGCGAGTCTGCCTCACGTTCAAGAGGTCCCGAGTTCGAATCTCGGTCAGGGTGACTTACCTGGATAAGGATTTTACGGGGGTTTCCCTTATCCTGATAGACGAATTTCGGGTAATTCTAAACTCCACGGATCCCGGACTCATTTGAGCGTCCTTTCACCCATGTCATTCATCGTCCGATATGCCTTAACGTTGGAGGACGTAAATTACACACACATACAGACACACACACACACACACACACACACACACACACACACACACACACACACACACACACACACACACACACAAAAGGAGCTAACATAAAAATTTTGATTTTAAAGTGTGGACTAATAGAAAAAAGGGGAAAATAAGAAATAGGTCTAAAAAATGCCGCAGATATAATTTACCTTAGGGCACGTAAAGAGTGCACAGTAAGTAATAAAATGGTTATAGGCAGGCTTGTGCAATGTATTCTAAGAGGGGCTTATGTTAATATTTATCTCATGTTACTCGAAATAGGCTTTTGTAGAAATGTTCTTTAGTTGCATTTAACTTTAACTGCAATGGTCATATCGGCGACCGTTCTCCTTTGGAACATATCGAAGGTGTTAATTCTGTTTTCATTGGATTGTAATCATTAGTTCACGCACACATTCGCACTCTAATTCATACTTCCAGAACCGAGCAGGATGGTTCAGGCGGTTTCGTCTGTGGTCCTCGTTCGGAAGGCCCGGATTCGATTCCCGTGGCCGACCTGCCTGACCTATGGGTTTTTTCACGGGTTTCCCCGGGGTCGCTAGGCCAATGTTTCATATCATATCTCATCTGGTGGTCTCTTTCAGGGCAGAAGTGTCGGCGGTGCATAGTGGGATGATACGCTCCGAGGGAAATTACTTCCTCCTCCGGTAGGTCGGTTGCCGGACTCCGTTCCTCTGCTGGGACCATTTCGTGACCACCAGCCAGGGACCTGTGAAGCTCGGATCGCCTTCCTGGGACCATTAGGGCTCGGCTCCTGGGCTCGTTGCCGTCCCGCTGTGGGGGAGCGAGTTCGTTGTCCAGGCCTGTCGTAGGAAGTGTCTATCCAAGTAAACTGTAGGGAACCTGCCCTCTGTATTGTTTTGGCTCCTTGGGAAGGCCGCCCTCTGTCTCCTTCGCCTCATCCTTCCTCCAGGGGATGCACCTACTTTGAGGCCCAGGAACAATGGGCCCAGCTTGGTGGCTTACGTACCGAAACCCCTCCGCAATGGAATCCCCAATCCAATACTTCCAGACTCTGAGGAAAATGAGGAATTATCTTGATCGGAGAAAAATCCCTAACCCCACCGCCGTGAATGTATGTGTAGGGTTTAACGGTCGCTTTTACTACATACGCACCGAAGGCGGTGACACTGATGATACATGAGATGAAGATGGAGCACCGGTGGAATGAGATGGCTGGGGAAACCGGAGGTCCCGGAGAAAACCCGCCCCAGCGCCGTGTTGTCCACCACAAATCTCACTTTGCGGTCGCCTGGGATCGAACCCGGGCCGCCCAGCGCCGTGAATCGAACGCGGGGCCTCTAGCACGGCAGTCAGGTGCTCTACCGACTGAGCGACAGGGCCAGCCATAAATGTTTTAGTTCCACATTTCCTTGTACGTTTTTATTAGATAGAATGGCAGTAATAGAATATAGTGGAGGAAGAGCTCTTCGTTATATTATGACCTCGAAATTACTTTCCCTTTCCATGAACAGGGGTAAAAATAAAACAAAATAAAAAAGAATGATCACTTGAAATTTCACACCACATATGCATATGAAGATGTGCTCCAGGACGGAAAATATCACAAATGGTTCACTCAACCAAAGAATGAATTTACTTAAAATGTGTGCTTTAACCACATTAACACCATTTTTTCTACAGCAAGACTTTTCTTTCCATTTATAGGTATTGCATAACTGGTTTAGATGGAAAAGGTTTGAGGTTATCCCATAAAATTTCAGGTATACATTTTATTTGTCATAAAAATAGTTTGAACATACGTAATAAAAATCCATTGGTATCAAAGTTTCTCTTCCAACCTGGTCCCAAGCAGGTGGGGTGAATGCAATAAATTCGCCCACTGGCAAGAGAATTCGAGTAATGTACAAGGGCTGTTCAACGTACCTTTACTCATCCTCATAATTTTGATGGTGTTCTCCCCTGAATGCGATGCACTTGTCCCAGCGTTTCTGCCAGTCTTCAAAGACATGCTGGAAGCCATTTTTGAGAGATCCTTCAAAATCGCCTCCGCAGCCTTCATCACTGCTTCTGATGAGGAATAATGTCGAAGGCGTTTTTTCAAGTTATGGAATAGAAAAACGTCACATGGGACCAAATCCGGACTAAAGGGAGGGTGAAGGATGAACTTCACGTTTATTTTTGCATGATATTCAGCAAAAACATTGGCAATATGCGGTCACGGATTATCGTGGAGCAGCATCCAGCCTGCTTCACGGAAATGTGGTATTTTGCTCCTGATATGGACTTGCAATGTTTTCACGACATCCCTGTAGTATTGTCCAGTTACTGATGTGTCTGCAGGTACAACATACTAATAAACCATTCCATGAATATCAAAGAATGAGATGACCAAAGCTTTCCCAGCAGAAGCAACCTCTTTTGCTTTTTTATGGGTTGGTGATTGAGATTTCCACACTGAGCTTTGCTGTTTGTTCTCAGGATGAAAATGATGTAGGAAAGTTTCAACAGCAGTGATTACGTTTGAAAGGAACTTCGGATCTTCCTCTAACATCAACTTTAACTGCATGTTACCTCCATTGCAGTGGTAGGCGTAACTGAACATGTCTGAGCTTTCTTGGTTCCCACAGGCGGAAACCAGAAGTACTAATAATGAAACTACTGCGGCGTGTTTATCTCACATTAAGCTAACAGTATATAATAAGATTGAATTTTAGTGCGAAAATGTTTGAGCGTAAAAATTATGATCATTCGTTATTGAACAGCCCTCGTACTTATTGAAAATAGTAATGTATCGATTGGAAAATAAGTTGTCAATTACTAGGGTAAACAACATATTTTTCCTTCAAAACTAGTCCAGATTATGTGGACATCTGTGTTAAGGCAGTTCGGGTTATACAGGTTTTTATTATATTCACATACTTTCTCTCTCATGTACTTACAGTAAGTTGGTAAAGTAAATTTGCATTCCACTGAAAAAATTGTTACGGGATTTTAATGTAAATACACGTTTCGAGGTCTCCTAAATTACAGGATTTTGTGTGTGTGTGGGTGTGTGTGGGTGTGTGTGTGTGGGTGGGTGTGGGTGGGTGGGTGTGTGTCTGTGTGTGGGTGGGTGTGTGTCTGTGTGTGGGTAGGTGTGTGTCTGTGTGTGGGTGTGGGTAGGTGGGTGGGTGTGTGTCTGTGTGTGGGTGTGTGTCTGTGTGTGGGTGTGTGTGTTTGGGTGTGTGTGTTTGGGTGTGTGTGTGTTTGGGTGTGTGTGTTTGGGTGTGGGGGTGGGGGTGTGGGTGTGGGTGTGTGGGATGTGTGGGTGTGTGGGGTGTGTGGGTGTGTGGGGTGTGTGGGGGTGTGTGGGTGTGGGTCTGTGGGGTGTGTGTGTGGTGTGTGTGGTGTGTGTGTGTGTGGTGTGTGTGTGTGTGTGGGGTGTGTGTGTGTGTGTGTGTGTGTGTGTGTGTGATAACATATCTGAAAAGCGAGTTAGTTACCGAAACTCGGTATGCATTTTTCAAGGGTTTGATGCCATATTTTCAAAAAATTGTTCTCATCCAAGCTAATCTTTACTTAGAAAATGTGTTTAAATCTTAGATGTTCTCAAAAAATGGCTCAACTGATTTAAGTGAACTACCGTATGTTAACATTTTATCGTAACAAATGAAAGTATATCTTGAATTTCATGTGATTTTCCTGAAAGTCCTGCAAATTCTGGATAACTTCAGCACAAACTGTAAAGGTTAAAATTTCGACTACACAAAAATAGAACTTAAAACACAAAATGTATATGTTAATACATTTTGGGGGGAGTGAAACGTTTCAGATATACTTGAAAACTTGTCTAAAACGGACTCTTACATAACGGAAACTTGGAAAAACGAAACAATAAATTTCGGAACGGAGCTATTTCCACATGTAAATTTTACTCTAAGCCGAAAAACTGCCTACCGCGGAAATGGAAATGTTTTTCAGGAACAGTTTGCGTAAATAACCTGATTAAAACATATTACAACGTACGCATTTTAAAAGTGCAATAATTTGAGGGTGAGTGCACTTGTACCGAAGTGCTATGAAGCATGACGTCATAAACTGTAATCCTTCCAGGAAACGGGGAAACAAACCATTAACTCTCTCAACTCTCTTCCAACACACATGGTAAGGGCACAGCAGTTTTGTACTGTGTTGGTCCTCAGTTTCATTGTTACAAGTGACCAAGCATGAGTAGAGGAACATTGTGAACTTAGATGATTTGATTTTTAAAACATTGTTTGTACTCAAATCATGTAATTATAAGTACTAAACATGAAGCATCATTGGAAGAAAAATTTCAGGTTATTGATTGGCACGTAAGGAACAAACGTCCAACTAAAGAATTGCCTGTGTTGTTTAAAGTGGGGAAAACTCAGATTTATGAGCTTTTGAAAAACAAAAATTTAAGTAGAATAGCTAAATGGAATAGCAGGGTGTGTAAAACGCATCATATAATTTAGGGAGTGTAACGAGCAAATTCGTGCTGTGTTCGAGTGGTTTGTTAGTGTGCGCGCTAAAGAAATTCCCATTTCTGGACGTTTGCTTCAGACTCATGCTTTACCGACAGCTAGGAAATTATCAAAAACAATTTCAGAGTTTCCAATGGATGCCTCGAGAGTTTCAAACATCGCCATAATCGTTTCTGAAACCTGCATATGGCGAAGCAAATGATGTTGATGAAGACAGTTGCAAATTCGAAGGGAAAATTGAAAACAGAAGGAACAAACTAGACAAACTACAATTATTGTACGTAGGCTGAAAATATAGTCCGTAATAAATATCAGCCTATTATTTACACTTCCTTCTATACTATTTCTTCTCTGTAAAAGTGTGCGACTATAGCTTCTGTGGTTTCCTTATATGCAAACACAACACTGTGGAAGACGAAACTTGAGTAAACGGAAACATAAATGCCGCAAACATCGCGTTCCATTGTAGAGGTTTTAATGTATCAGTAAAAATTTTACTATAGTTCTATTTACCCCAAATCGGAAGCTATTATTTAATTTTAAACCCTTAACCATGCAAAGATAACGGAATTTCAAAGGTATTACCGATTAGGCTTTAATGATTTGACTATTCTTTAAAGCCTTCTGTATTCCAATATTCCCTTTGCATAGACGAATAAATTAGCTGTAAGCCAGCTGTATCTTGATTAACTTGAAGCACATAGAGAAATAAGCTTTTGCATTAATAGTTACACAAGAGTAGAGAAACTCGTGTGAGTGATACACATCAGATTTTTAAGAATAAATTTATGATTTAGCTGTATCTTGAAAAAGGAAAATAAGGTTGAACTTGGGCAAACAATGCACTGTAAGGAATGATTGTAATGGTCCTTTATTTTACTTTGCATATTTACTTATTCGCAGTTGGCTAGAAATCTATGCGTTGGCCACACGAATTTAACGTTTAAACTTGGCTATGCCAATTGAAATGTCGTAGACTGCAGTGAGCATCTGAAGTTCTTTGGTAGTGAACGGCAATGGATTGCAACTGTTTTGTAATGAAACCCGAATCTTGCATGTGACCACTGATTTCTCTTACCTTGCAAACTAATGACGAGCAGAACACTTGATTCAAAGAGATCAGACATTTGTCAAATTTACGAATTTTTATAACATTTAAAATAAAGTTACGAAAAAAAAAAACATATTACAGAATCAATTAAAATGATGTTAAAGTACATGATTCACTTCCAATGCGTTTCTCTTGCTCTTAAATTTTCAATACTTATACTTTTATAATGCTATCGCTAGTTAGTCATTCCTTGTGAAGTAATTTCAAGGCCAGCTCTGTTTGTACACTTAATATTAACCATCGATTGAGTTTATTTTTCCCCTTCTATCAAAAAACCAAAATTATGATGAAGCTATTTTATACAACGTTTTATATCCGTTAATATAAAATAGAGAGAAAAAGAGGACTTTGAAATTATATTTGTAAAAGTATACAAAAACAAACAAAGATGGATGGAAGTTAATCTGAATGTAAAGCAAGGGGCGTTTTATCAAATCAGTACAGGCAAAATTAACAGTACCATGTATTCCAGGCTTTCAAAATAAAAGCAATGAAATCACGAGGAGCCTGATAGTTCTCAAATTTATATTTGAAACCAAAGCATGTTTCTACAAAAAACCGAACAGTGGTCATTCCTTTTGGAACTCCTTTCTACATTGATGCGCAATTCTTACCTAATCGTTTTGATCAAGGACGTTGTACTGCTCTTGCCCGGCGTTGAAGTAGACCTTGACCTTTGTTCCTATTGCATCTGGTAGCATTTCTCAGGATCGATCCACAAATTGTTAATTGCTTACTGAAATGTTTATGTGACTGCATTAGAAAGTGAATAAGGAGGAAAGGTACATCGTAGGCACACTGAAATAATGTTTGGCACTTATGCTTCATAACACTGTTAATTGTGCCGAATTCCTACAAGGTTATTAATTTTATATTGGTTTTCTCCGCACATCACAATCGCGCATCATTGAACCCGGGATCTTTCACCTCACCGTGTTAAGCTGTTCATTCCAGATCTAAGATTCGACGAATGTTACACCTCTCTCTTCGGCAGAACAATGTGTATACGTGATGACGGCTTCAACCTGGTGTCTATTTACCCTTGCAAGGCATTCTTGGCGGCTTCTTTATTCTACTTGAATCTGCAGTTCCGTCTGCCAGGTTAGCTGTTGTACATACTGCGTTCGCTACTCTCAATGGAAACTCAACGTCCCTACGATTTTAATTCGGCTCTAATCTTGCAAAACCTCGGTGCTTTTTAAGCGATGTTTATTCAATTCTATTGTTTTTTGTTCTACAGAAGTTTCAACATTTTCATGTTTTTATATGAATTACATTATTATATTCAAATTTTGAATTATTGTTTCAACATATATGCTGTGGCATATAATTTTATCCTTCTAACTGTTCTTGCTCTTTAAAAGTAATACTGCAAACTATAACTAAGCATAAAATGTATTATGTAAACAAATTAGCAGAGCTGTTTCGCATTCATGGACAATGAACTTCACCTCGAGCAGATGTTAACGGCAATTAGGTTTAATTCATACGAGATAGTATAACAAACAGCTAATTACTGCTTTTATTTCAGCGGAATATGCGGAAAGTTTAGTAACTCTATTCGATAATGAATTCCCTTAATTACAGCTGTTCGTTATGTTGCCGTTTTATTGAACTGTATATGTTATTTCCGATTGTAACTTTTTCTTCTGACGTTGCCCTAATTTCATTAGAACTCCAGAATACAAATCGGGGGCAACCTGAGCAGTTCTGCACAAGTTGCACAATTCTCACATGCCATTTTAGCATAAGCTTTTCTGTTTCTTGACTGTCTATGCTTGGATTATATAGCTATGAAATTTAGAAAATAACAATGCAGACTCTTTTTCGAAAACCGATGACGTTATTTGACACCTTAAGTATGATGTGTCAAATTTATGGCTTACATCGTAATTTAAAAATTAATATTTGGCTACTTAACCTTAATCAAAATATTCCGTATGATTTACATGCAGTTTAGAGCGGCTGGACGGAGACCAGTTGATCCGTGGTTCAAATCCCGGCTATGGCATTGGATTTTTCAGTCTGGCTCTATCCTTTCATAGTGCGACCTACACACGGCTAGTGTGAAAGAACAAATAATTTCCATTAATTGTACCTAATAGTGGTCCGAACTATAACACCCGTGCATTAAAGTACTTACAGTATAGTAAGTCGCCGTTAAGGTAGTTGTCTCATGTGTTTATGAGAACTCCTAGTGGTTTACCGGGAAAAACACGAGTCAGTTGGAGAATTTAATGTCATATAGGCACGTTAGCGATAGTAGCCCAATGGTTTAGAGCGGCTGAACGGAGACCAGATGATCCGTGGTTCAAATGCCAGATTTATCCCGTCTTATTATTTTACCGTTAATTACGTATATTACATTTTATTTACGATTCTAATGGATATTTAATCTTCGGGGTTTCCATGCTTCTTATGTGCCATTTTATTCCATCTTACGTACCACAAAAATTACATACTGTTTAATTCTGAATAAACTTTTTAAAAATTTCCATTACATATTTAAAACATAAAAATGTTCTTTAACATTGGCGCAGAAATTCAATAACCATCGCATAGCCCTTATCGGTTAGAAACAATCAAGGTGGACTATCACCCAATTGTGGTTGTTGCAAATATTTTGTCATTTTTATACATTTTTGCTTTTTATTTTGTGAACTATAAATCTTACAGACCATGGAAAATTGCTACATTATTATTACCTTTTATAATTTTTATTTTGTTTAACCAAGTAGGTAAGAGCTAAGTAGCATCAATAAAATAAACCATGTCCCTAACAACTCAAGTATATTACAGATACGATGTTGTATGCAATAAAGATGGGAACGAAGTCGATTTAAGTTCAACAGGGATGTCAATGTTTGGATGGTTCGCCGCAGATTGTGTGTTGGAGTTCTCAAACTTACTGTTCTTTGTATTCATCAAGCTTAAATGTTCAATGAAATATTTTTCCCTTACTCTCGAGCAGTTCAGCCCAGTAAATACCCTTGCTAGCCCTCTGCTTAGATGACAAAGTAGTGTAGCCGTACTTCCATAAAATCTCCAGTTAGAGGGAGTGGTATGGGTGACGGTTTCCTACTCTAAGGGGATTGGGGAAGCTCTGTTATCATACAAATATTCGTCTGCTTCGCTATATTCATCGCAAAAGTTAAAGGCGGGCCGTAGTGCGGACTCCAGGGAATCCAGCCACATGTGGTACACGCACCTCACGCGCCTAAACTGACATTGTGTTAAATAATTACGCCCGGATAAATGTTTGAAAAATGACAGTTGCCAATCTCATAAGAAAGAATTTTATTTTCTGATGATGACCGTACAAAAATACTGTCTCTACGATACTTCGAACACGAGCGATACACGTTTTATTTTCACATGATTATAGATATATATTACGGATAATTGTTTGAATATTACAGATGTCAATCTTATAATAAGAACGAATTTTATTTTCTGAGCATGACCGTGCAAACATACTGCCTCTACGATACCTAGAACGCGAGCGGTGCACGTTTGATCTTCAGATGTTTCTGGTTACCCAACATCCATTCATTCAACACAGATAAGCCTGAAAAACAACACCATTCCTTCCTCACAATATCTTAAGCAAAGTAAATAATGCGCCTATTATGAAAGCAGAAGTCACGCAGTTAGAAATAAGAGTAAAATTTTAGTTGGTTTACAGAGTAGAAGTGTTACTTTGTTAAAGTGAATGGCATCGTTAAGTAGTGTGTTGAACTCGAGCTGAAATATTGTTAATATTACATTAAATTATTATTATATACATACTGGGGCTGTTAAATAAAGAATGATAACTTTCTTACGGTCATAATTTTTCGCATTAAAATTCCTACTTATTATATTCCGTTAGCTTAATGCGAAACAAACACACACACCATAGTATTTTCATTATTGATACTCCTGGTTCCCACCTGTGAGAACCAGGCAACTTCAGACATGTTCAGTATCGCCTACCGCTGTAATGGAGGTAACATGCAGTTAGAGTTGATGTTAGAGAAAGATCCGGAGTTTCTTTCAAACGTAATCACTGCGGATGAAACTTGGCTACATCATTTTGACCCTGAGAGAAAACAGCAAAGCTCAGTGTAGAAATCTCCTTCATCACCAGCCCCCCCAAAAAAGCAAAAGTGGTTTCTTCTGCTGAGAAAGATATGGTCATCTCATTCTTTGATGGATGGATGGATGGTTAATTGGGTTTAAGGTCGCTCAAATACAAGGTCATCAGCGCCCTTCTCATTCTTTGATATTCATGGAATTGTTCATCGGCATGTTGTACCTGCACACACATAAATAACTGGACAATACTACAGGAATGACCTAAAAGCATTGCAAGTCCATATCAGGCGCAAAATACCACATTTCCGTGAAGCAGGCTGGATGCTGTACCACGATAATGCGCGGCTGCATATTGCCAATGTTGTTGCTGAATATCTTGCAGAAATCAACGTGAAGTGCATCCCTCACCCTCTCTATAGTCCGGATTTAGCCCTATGTGACTTTTTTCTATTCCCTAACTTGAAGTAATGCCTTCGTGGGAGGCATTATCCTTCTTCATAACCAGGGGGGTGATTTTGAAGGATCTCTCAAAAAATAGTTTCCAGCATGTCTTTGAAGACTGACAGAAACGCTGGGACAAGTGCATCGCATTCAGGGGAGACTATTTTGAGAAAGACCATCAGAACTATGAGGATGAGTATAGGTACGTTGTCAAAAAAAAAAAAATCATTCTTTATTGAACAGCCCTGTGTCTTTTTTCCAGTGTTTGTGATCCGAGTGCGTGAACCTGTCCCTCGAAGCTGGGACAAGTGATTTTTCGATCAACAAACGTGAAGTGATTCATTCTCAGTGCAGAAAAATTATGTTTAAAATGAATAAATTTTTACAAATATTTTTAAAAAGACACTTGTGCTGCGGGTAGTGTGCACACAGTGTCACAGATTTGTATTGGAGCATCTTCATCCCTAGAAAAAGGAAGCATGCCTGTGTTTCAATCTCCGGGAAAGACCCAAGAAGTTGGAAATCAGGATACTGGTTCAAAACGTGCTTGCTGTTCCACTGTTGACGTGTGTCAAGGTACAAATTTAATGGTTTAGGCATATTTAATGTGTTGTTTAATTACGGGAAGAATAACCAAAATCTTTGCTGTCTGGTAAAACTGCTCTTACCTACAGATCTTCTGCACTTCTGCAGTGCACCTACTACCTTGGCAACAGCGCTCCGCTTGAGCGTTGGTCAGCGTTCATATGCCTTTAGCTTTTGCAAGTGGTGTAGTGTAAGAAATAATAACAGTCTCACGTGATAATTTACCAGCTTACCTCTCTTAAATAATTTCCCCGCATTCCGCAACCACCCAAAGCCTTGTCCCGTATACTACTTTCAGCTCTGCAACCAACAATACACTGACTTTGGCGCGTGCAGGTTTGCGCGTGTGAAGGCTGGACGGTTTGCCTATTGGAATCGCCGCCATTGCCAGGGACTTGATGCTGCGGACCCCTAGCACTCGTGGTACCTCTGACGTTACTTGAACCTCGGGCCGAACATTCGAGCCCCTCCCTGATTGGGAGTTGTTCGGATTGAGTTGTACTCGAGGGGGCAATGGTTCCCGGAACTCGTGGGAGATCGAGTACGTCTCCGTGCGGGGTTGAGGGAAGCCATTAATATCCCCGCGTACTAGCCAGCATAGCTAGTAGAAGGTGTGCTAGATCTCCAGGTGGCCCCAACGCGGTCATATCGGTAGCCCTCCCATTTTGGAGTTGGCACGCGTAAGTGGCGTATCCACTTCCATCCCGTATTGAGTCCACAGGACCAGATGGGGGGACTTGTTAGTCTCTAGGTCTTGCCCTATGGAAAGCCCCACGAAGGCGCTAGGCGCCCTTTTGGGACAGCTTGGTAACTCCCTGGTCGAAGGAGGCCAGGGTCTTTTGACCTACGGGTCCTGGACTAATTGGAGAAGAACACGTGCAATTAACTCCACTAAACTTGAGCTGGCAGCTGAGTAAAGCTGTACACTAAATAAATTAGTCTGTTGCCAATCCTGAAGACATTTATACATATGGAGTAGTTGATATATATACCAGCAATGGCTCCAAATGTATAAAATCATCTTCAGTCTCCTTTCAGAATTGGTAACAGACTAACTCATTCATCTGGTACATCTTTAACCAGCTGTCACCTCAAGTTAACTGTAGTGTACTCCGAACCATCCCTACATCATTGCACTGGATAGCATTGTTTAGGTTGCGAAGATACAATATCGACATGCCAAAGGATTTTCCTGAGGTTATAGGCAGAGAAGAATACCCTTTAAATTCTTTTGAGCCTAGTAAGCCACTTTTCTTGAATAAAACCCTTGAGAAATGCTCCCTTTTGATCATGAACAGCCAAATCGGATATCCAGAAGCGGGAAATGAGGAACAAACTTCAAGACAAAAAACATTAACCTTATTTATTCATGTACTATTTGGAAGCAAGCGCTGCAACACACCACGATAAATACGCGTGAAGTCTTGTTACTTTTTGAAATACAAAGACCGGATAGTGCTATAACTATTGTAATCGCTTTCTCAGGAATATAACGGATTGAGGGTTTAAAATGGATTTTGTGTAAACAGAAGCTAGAGAGTTGACCAGATAAACGGAAATGAATCGCAATAAGCCTGTAACATGGACGTGAATAAGCCTATGATTGGTTTCCAGATCATGTATAAAGGTGTAGTTAGACAATTCAAGTTATATTAGGCTTACACGGGGGAGATGCGCCCAGCGCCGCACACTTAAGCTTTTTTTTTTTTATTTCAAAATTTAAAGAAATTGTAGCGTGTTACTATTATCATGAAGCTAATAACATACAGAAACAGCTTTATTAATGACCATTCATGAAGGCGAGTCATGTTGTCTTTTAATAAATAAAGTGGATATTAGTGACAACTGCGCATCTCAAAAAGTGTTTCCCAGTACCGGACAGACGTAAATAAATACATGTCTCTAAATAAAGGAAGAGGAACTGCATAATAAATCACAATTTAATTATTCTTGGCATAATTATTGTATTTTTGAGATAAAACAGAACACGGTAACATGTTAATATATTTTTCAAAACGTTCTCTAGAGATTATCACAACAAAATAATGTCTTAGAACTAATGAAATACTTTTAAATAGTAATCACATCTATAAAAATCAATGATCAGTATGTACCCAACCTTTGCGCGATTTGGACATTGAACCCAATCCTCCTATGTGATTTTTAAGCAAGTGATACCCTTTTAGAACACTTCAATCGACACTGGTTTTGGTTCCAAAATTTAATTTTCTTTTAGTCTTCTAAGGTTCTTCACTATTTCCAGTTTCTGTTGGATTAGAGCTAGGTTCTCTATTTATAGTTTTATTAATGTTAGTCTTCCGTCCCTTTGCTATTGGTTTGTTCTTCCGTTTTTGTACCTCTTCCTGCAACATCAACTTATACAGTGTCGATGTTAATGTTTCTATTGCTACTCCCAGTTTCACTGATCCTTCTATCACATTCTTTATTGCTTGTTTCGTATTTTCTTCAAACAATTTCTCCTTCTTTTTGGCCTCCATGTTTACAGAATTCATATAAATAAAAATTAATTTATTTTCAGTGCAAGTTCAATAGATAAAAGTATGTATACCTTCGCGTTCGGTACTGGGAAAATTGCTGTTGTACGGTATAGATCAACTGACACGTAGGTATATATAACGTCATAGCACGGCCTGATTCTTTTAAACCGACACTGTATTTTGTGTTTGTATAGTCTACTTAATACCAAATAAAATGAGTACAAATACTTAATTAGTTCTTCAACGGACAAGTCAACAGCAATGTCAGCAAGTTATTAACAGCGCAGCTCCAGTTCACTAGACGTCTTCCCAGAACAATAACTTCTGATCCAACCGTCAAAGATAAGGGAAACATTTCCGTTGGTAACAAAGTTGTTTGTCTAAATACACAGCA
Organism: Mantis religiosa; assembly: GCA_030765055.1. NCBI lineage: Eukaryota > Metazoa > Arthropoda > Insecta > Mantodea > Mantidae > Mantis > Mantis religiosa. The sequence continues at coordinate 147,853,643 of CM060952.1, read as the reverse complement.
TGAACTTCTGCTATTTATCAGCAACTACGAGATACTAACACCGTGTGGTACTGCACACTGTGTGGTACTGGGCGTATCTCGCATACGCTTATTCCCTAGTACCCTAATGAACCAATTTTAGCATTATGATAAGACAATAGTATAAACAGAGGAAACGTATGTGAGCGAGTATACGCTATTTATTATAATTTCATTAATACTTTCTTATAAGAACTGGACCTTAGAATATTAAATATTTAACGTGGATATTAAAATCATTTAAGAAAGCTTCTTTTAAGATGAATTTCACTACTCAAGTTGCTTCTAACTGCAGAAAGAATGTGTATAAAACTGCTAAATATAGCATCCAAGGCTTAGAGAATTTCTAAACAAGCAACCAGAAATATATTTTGGTCATAAAGTAATGCGTCTATATATTTACACTATGTGTCATCCACTGTTGTTTTTTATGTAATCTATGAATTATTTCAACTTTTTTACTTGAGAACTAGGAGGTATTCCTACCTCAACATTTAAATAAAGTTAATTAGTATGCTATGGGTTAACGCCTCGGGATAATATCTACAGCACAATAAAAGTTACAAGCACGTCATTACACTCGAAAAGAGAAACTGAATAAACGCAGGCCAACATTCAGCATGTGAGTCACCCCATTTGAAAAATATGCTCAGATTCGTTTCCTGAACATTTGACATAATCAAACTTTGCTTAAGGGGCTCCGCTGTAAGATTTCTTCCAACGTATAAAATCGTAAGGGCCATTTAAATGAAAAATGCGTCAATTTTTCTTTCTCTTCCAAATCTGTCATCACACCATGGACCTCTTTCTTCCTCGTGATTTTTAAAGGATCCGTATAATGAGCACTAGGAGAAATGATCATACTTTGTACTTAGCTTCATTGTTTAAAGTAGTCATAGGCTTAATAAGTAAGAAATGTTTCAGTATACTTTTTACACGTAACATTGCTCAATTCTTTGAGGTAACCACCGTCTCCAGGGTTAAATTCGATATTATTTCTGCTAGAGGGCATGTGCACCAGAAGTCAGAAGTTTCTTGTTAGTTAAAGACTTAAAAATGTTAGATACTAATTTTGTTGCTCTTTATACCGTTTTCACCCCCTGTTTCTTTCTTAAGAATTTATTAATTTACTTTTCCAGCCAAATACACTACAACGATCAAAAGTACACTGTTCGGCATGGACAAAAAATTGTCAAGTGTAGCATTTGATTTTTGGTATGGCTATATTTACTTATATACTGGAATGGATAGCCACGTTATTAAGGAAAAATGTACCTTAATAGAACCGTTAAGTAAAAACAAACAAGGAGGTCAGAAATAAACTCAATGAAAGAACACATTGAAAATACGATCCGAGGTTTAGGATAAAAGCCTGAAAATTGGAATGTAGTTTGTAACAATTGTGCTCTGTTCTCTGCTGCTATTAGCTACGCATTTTTTTTTATTTTAAGAGAATACATGGAATGCAGAATTTGCATAATCAATCCTGCAATAAAATTCGCAGCTACCCTGGATAAAATATTTGCAGATAGGAACATTTCTAGTTCTTTATGTTTATATTTGCTAGATGATATATTTTATAAATATATTATGCAATATATAATGCATGCTGAAACTTTTGGAAAGTATTAAAGCATTATGAAAGAACTGTGATGGGAACTGCAACTCTATTAGAGGAAACTAAAACAAAAGAGAGATGAATAAGGATGGGAGTTCCCCTCTTTGCTATTTAAACTACTGGTAAATAACGAAATGCAATATTGGAAAATATCTATTATGTGTTTCAAATGGGAAAGTGGTTGTCCTTCAGCGCAACTAGATGAGCAACCAATCGGAGTCCTGCGGTGTTGTATTTCATTCCCGCTAACTGGTGTGTGATGAGCGCCAACCTAATCAATTTGTATGAAATACTATTAGCGGTAAGACAAAAATTCAGATTTTGCCAAACTGATCCATGTGGAAGGTAGATAGTAATGTATTTAACATAATCATGAAAACGCCATATTTTTAGCTCAAATGGTTTTCCTAATACAAATAAATAAAATAGATACCATTATATTTTAACATGCATTGCGACATAAGCACTGTAATGAATATCGTTATTGGTTGGCATGTATGCGTGAACGTATATTTGAAATTACTCAGAACTGAAACGTAAACATTTCACATGAAATGGTGAAAGAAATATGTACTTTGAATAAGCCAAGGTGTTTGTTAAATTCGATGAGAGGAAACGATACAATTCTTGCTGATCTGGCAGAACGTGTCTGGTCACATTATATATTTGTTTATGAATGGTTTATAATCCCTATTTATTCTAGAGAGTTCCAAGCAGCAGAGTTTAGTAGCTCCGCAATGTTTCAAGTCAAGAACTACAATAGTTTAAATCTATGGCTAGTTAACTTTTCCTGTGCATTTTGACCCAGTATCCCCTAACTGAAAATTTACTCCAATAAGTTTAAAATTTTAGATGCTTTTAATACATTTCTTTGAAATTCTTAAAAAGTTTAAAATGGGCACAGTCATTACAGAGTCTCATAATGCTACTTTTGGTAAAGATCTTCAGTTCAGAGGCGCACCACCTCCACTAGCTAAACTTGCATCCCGAACGAAATCTAAATTTAACAATAGTGGGGTGTTACTTATAAGCTTAATTAATACTTTAAATCTGCTTAATTTATTAGTCGAAAACTAAAAGCGCTGTCTGTAAAATTGGATATATTGTAACACGGAATGAAGCTTTAAATCAAAAGAAATTTGTAATCCATCGGATACATATTTGTTCCATTTTCATTTTTTACACTAAGAAGAAAGTAACAGAAAGTGCAACAGTAAATTCAAAAAGCAATTATTACAAGCATCAAGCCACTGGTAAGTGAAGTTTATTTTGTAATGTTAGCAGGGAATTACGGACATGCATACAAGCTGAGAATTGTGATCATTCACAGTTAGAGTACTGTATTACTTAACCTATATTCTTTATTCAAACTTGATTACAGCTTCTCTTTATTTGCTTACCAAAGATCTGTTTGTAATTAAAATGCCATACTATTTTTACATCCTTTCATTACCCAATCTCAGCTCTCCCTCATTAACTTCAGTCTCTTGTTCTTTGGTGAACGTAGTTACGCTCTTCCTTCATTCCGTTTGGTCTCTTTTCTGCCTGGTGTAGAGCTATCTAAAGAAATTTATAGCTTCCTTTATTTTTATTCATCTTGTTTTGCTCGTCCGTCTTTCTTCTCGGATATGCGTTCAAGGTTCATAAGGCTACTAGGTTGTAACTAATATGAGTAATCATAAACTAATCAGAAACGTTAGAATTTTGAGAAAAAAGAAATTCTCTCTCACCAATACTCGCAAGGACATTGGGATATGTCACATTATAACGCTACATCATTACGAGATCATTAATAACACTGGGCGACAACGAAAATGTTTCGGGCTTTAAAATAGTGAATTTATATATATATATTTCCAACTGCTGAATTCAAAAATCACCATAAAAATGGTAGATGAGCTCTTGTTTTGAAGATACAGTGACATTTCATATTTTAGGGTGAAGATTTTAAACTTGGGGGAGTTTTTTATGGGAGTTGGCACACCTGTCAAATAACAAAATACAACCAGAGAGAAATTTTGGAAATTAAGTGATGCAAAAGTTAAGGAAGGCATTTTTGTCGGACCACAATTAAGAAAACTTGTAAAGCATCCCGTATTTGACCAAATTTTGAAGGGCAAAGAAAAGGAAGCTTGGGAAGCCTTCAAGGCTGTTGTTCATGAATTTTTACGCAACAAAAGAGATTACAACCTCAAACATCTGGTGACAGTGCCCCTGCAAAAATACCGTAACCTTGGAAGCAACATGTCCCTTAAGATCCATTTTCTCCACTTCCACCTAGACTTTTTCTCTCCTAGTTGTGGAGCTGTTACTGATGAACATGGGGAGAGATTCCATCAGGACATTTCTGTTATGGAACAAAGATATCAGGGTCGTTGGAATGAAGTCATGCTTGCGGATTACTGTTGGTCTTTATATAGGAATTCTGCGGAACTCCATCACAAGAGGCAAGCTATAAGACGACGAAGTCAATAGGCCATCACATGATTCTCTTCAGACACAACTATCTGCGAAGTATTTTTCCAGCAATTTAGAACTCCTAGCATGTAGTTACCAGTTTAAAAAATCAAATGCACTTTCATTGTTAGCATGTATGTAATTAAAATGTATCCTTTTCTCTCAATGCGTTAATATGTAATACTTCTACCTTGTGTACATCATAGAAATTAGAGCTAATAAATTTTTTTCATTGTCATATTTGTTTTTCTCAACCCAAAATTAGTAGGAATTGCCTCATGAAAAGCTCGAAACGTTCAAAAATTATTTTTTGTTGGCCAGTGTATTTATTGTTATAATTTAATATACAGAGATAGATAATTAATTTCTGACTAAATTCATAGCAATGTCAAATACAAACTAAAACAGTACTATATAATTAAGCTATAAAAGTCATCTGCCTTAGAGGGAAGCTTGGCTTTCAAACATGTGCTGATTGCAGATTTAACAGAGTTTAATGGAAGAGCTCATAAGGGAGTTGAAATACAGTTAAAAAATCTCATTGGTAAATATTTAAATCGGTTTTGTGTAACACTATATTTATTTTTTAAAGCATATATTTGAACAGTTTTGGTGGATGCATTGGAGAACAAGGCATCTTGTGAACATTTCTGTTCACATAAAGTAACAACTCAAGACAAACACTGACGGCATAGTCAGTATATCAAGTTGGATGAGCAGAGGTGTTCTGTGGGACATGGTTGGTACACTATATAAAATTCTAACAGCTTTCTTTTGTAATAAAAGCAGTTTAAGTGCAGAGGGATGATTTCCCCAGAGAATAGTTCCATAAATAAGATGGCTATAGTTTTGGACATAGTACACTGCCAATAAAGATTTCATATTAAGGGTTTCTTTAAGGATTTTATGACTAAATAACGCTCTATTAATTTTAGTAGGTATGTTTTCAATATGACTGTGCCAACCAAAACCACATTCAACAAAAATATCCAAAAATTTTGCAGATCTATTTCAATCAGTTACAGAACGATTAAGAGAAATGTTTAGTTACCTGTCTTCCAAGCATTTAGACTGAGATTCTTAACACTGCGCTATTGTTTTAATATAACAGACACAAGCTCCAGGTTTGCCGTAATAAATTCTTAGGTTTACTTTCACAGAAAACAGCTATATCTGCCCGCCTCGGAAACGCAGATGGTAGCATGTCTGACTCACGTTCAAGAGGTCCCGAGTTCGAATCTCGGCCAGGGTGAGTTACCTGGATAAGGTTTTTACAGGGGTTTTCCCTTATCCTTCAAGACGATGTCGGGTAACTCTAAGCTCCTTGGAGCCTGGACTCGTTTGAGCATCATTTCGCCGAATTCGTTCACCGCCCGATATGACAACGTTGGAGGACGTAAATTACAAAAAAGAGCTATATAATCAGAAAAGAAGTACTTATTAGGGTACAACTTCTTAATTACAAAAGGCAAATCTATTACATAAATAATAAACGTAATTGGACTTAGAACAGACCTATGGGGGTCCTCCATCGTTCTGTATCTTATATTAAGATTCAAGTTGACTCCTTTATATCTATTAATAAGATAAGAATATATAAAGTTTCCGCCATTTATACTAATTCCATATCTTGTTTTACAAGGATCTCTTGCGGAACAGTGTCCAGATTAGCTTTGTGACTATAGGATAATATTACCACTGTACTACGGAATATGCCAGATAAGCATGTGACACTTGAAAGTCTTAAATATCCCGCCAAATGCGCGGCAAAATGTTGAAAATGCGCAAGACACAATTTTCTGATCGGTTGTTTTAATATTTCAATAAATTGAGTTTAGAGTGTGAACGCTAACCAAATAGACTTTTGTTAAGCTTTAGTGAGGGTTGTAGAAATATTAAAATATATTGCTATATTTTATAAGTCTGAGTAAACAATAGTTATTAAGAAATAGCCATAGAATGATGTGCAGGCATTATTTATAAGTATTGTGACTTTGTGGGTTCGTGAAATAAAAATTCCAGGTTACAAACACAAAAAATTTCACTTTATTTCCGTAGAAACACACTTCGTACACATACACAATACAACTTGCAAGGTAAACGACCAAAACAATCACAGCTGTTTCCGCTCACGCGTTCAACTACCAAGTGACTCCTGTGGCGGGCGAGGTGCCTTTTTATAGATTACTCACATTCCAAAAATTTCTCAAACAATCGAGACGCGGCTAGAACAAAGAACTAGAACTCTCGAGAAATCCGTCTCTTTCTTCCCCCGCCGATTCGGCGAGCTTTCATCTACAAACTACAGTGCCCCTCCCTTTGAATGCCGTGCCGCCTCGATCAACAGTAGACTCGCAACAGTATGAAACGTCTCTCAATTCAAATAGAACTTTCTGAACTTCCGCTTTCAGCTAGCATATGTCGAAGGTGTTACGCTACAGCGTTAACTTTTCAAAATAAATTTTCACCCAATCTAGAATTTTTGGAAGCAGTAATCGGTTATGATCTCATAAACTGCAAAATCGAAATCACAGCCATTTCCAAGTATGTAAATACGATTGGGCTTTGATAGATGGTAGGTGAGCTGAGAATAATTCATAATTCTGATGGACAACCGGAAATTAAGATTTGTGATGCGCCAACACAATAATACACAATAATGTAATCTTGTTACAGTGCCAACTGCATCAACCGGAAACCTTGCAAACGGTTTTCCGACAATATACCTGAAAAGGTTTTGAAATTCAAACTGAATTTCAAATGAGCGTAACAATGGCAAATCAATCCTGAACTTTATTTTCTTAAAGTTATAACGTTTAGCCATATTAATTTTATGAGTAACAAGTTGATCTCTAAAATATTGTTGCTGGAGAGGAAATATTTTATTTATAAAATTCAAAATTCTCGTTCCGACATCTTTAATCATAGTAAATCGCTTAATTAGCTCTAGTTCAAAATGTTATCCCAGTAAATATGCTATTTACAAGAGAGTGTTTTACCTAGAAATATAATGTTTAGTAAATGTAACAAAATGAGGTTCTAATATTTTAGTTAAATTGCTGAAAACAGCTGAAATATTAACAAAATATTCGATCCCCTTTCATTTATAATTGGCAAAGAAAACTACATTTTTACGAGATAATAGTGGAGGCACGAACCCGTTATATCTGGCATATTGTGGTTTGCATCTGTGCATATCTTAACATTACCTTAAAATGGGCTTTAACAGCAAATGATCTATAATAATTACTATACGCTGAACATTTCTGCTATTAACACGATGATGATCTCTGCGATCTTGGATACAGAAATTTCATTAAACAATTTTAGGTATATTTATTTTTACCAGTCTATCCCCAAGTTCACTTACAAATAAACTTGCTGTACAATTTGACACACTAGTTGTGTGCCAAAAATCTGGTGCAAAGTACAGTCACCGCAATCTAAATCTTTACATTTTAAACTCACAGAATGCACTCAATTTGTTCTTCTCCCACTACTACAAAAAAGGTGGGGGCGGACAGAGCTACAAATCACGTGATTCTCGCGTGCACACCAGCAACTTCCTTTCATTAGCAGCCCAGGTTTCAGTCTGCCCCTGGTATTTGCGTACAGCAAGTTGTTTATTTTGCGTTGTTGTCATCCAATTTTTGATCTCAGTGGTGTTTTTGAAGATGTGTATATCTGCATCCATTACACAAAATGGGACGTAAGAAGCTCACTTAAAAAGCGCAGTAGCATCTTTGCCATGTGGCACCATACTAACTTGAAAAACAGGCTCAGGTGGTAAAACAGAATCTTCTCCAAGGACTGATGACCTTCTAAAACGTGAAGTGATAGCTAATCCATGGATTACAGCAGCAGGTTTAAAAAACAATCCTCCAGAGCTGCTCAAAAGTGTTGCAATACAGACTATTCAGCATCGGCTTCAAAAAGATTTAGGTTTACCAATTCGGTGTGCTGCCAAGAAGCCTCTTCTAACTGAAGCTATGATAAAAAAGAGTACATTTCTGCAAAACATATCAACACTGGGCATCAGATGACTGGCGCAGAGTAATGGTTTCTGATGAAATCACTTTCAAATTAGTTAGAGGAAAGTCCAAAAAGGTGAGAAGACCAAAAAATGTGTAACGGTATGATCCAAAGTTTACGGTCAAAATTGTATAACATCCAGAAATTGTGATGGTATGGGGTGCCTTTAGTGGTAATTGTGGCAGAGGTCGCTTGTACTTTCTCCCTAAAATGTAAAAATGAAGGAAAGTAACTATTTAGAAGTGTTGCAAAGGCATTAGGTCACATGTTAATCAATTCATCAGTGTCAGTTCTTTATGCATGATGGTACCCCTGCTCACAGAACAAAGATGATTCGGTAGTTCCTAAAAGAAAATAATATACCTTTACTTGACTGGCCTGGTAATTTTCCTGACCTAAATACAAATGTTTGGAATCAAATGTAAGATAAAACTGAAGAGCTGCAACCATCAAATATAAAGGAGCAGCATGAGGCCTTGAAGAAGTTATGGATGGAAATGGACAAAAATATTTCGAAAATCTAGCAGATTCGATGCCCAGGAGACTCATGAAGGTGATACTAGTTAAGAGAAATATGAACAAGTACTAATTGTACAAAGAAGTTCAAAATAAAACCATGTAAAGCCAGAATTTGTTGTTTTTATTACCATGTAAAGATTTCCAATGCGGCCACTGTATAGCGAGAAGTACCCGAAAATGAGCCCGGAATACGTCGAAACATACAGGCATAATGACAGAGCATTGCACGGGATGGAATATTTACCCTTGCGGGCAGTGGTCTACATACAAGCATACCTGAGGAGCGCCTTTAAAGAGACCCCGAGGGATGTCTGTCAGCTACTTGCAAGTGGTTGCATGCGACACTCTTGAGGCTTCAGTTTGGGGCGTTGCGGTTCCAATCCGCAGCATGTTTTTGGCACACAGGTCACTTATAAAGCGGAGATGTCATCAAACACTCAAGCGAATGCAGGTATGCGTATAGTGATTGTTCCCTTTTAAGATTTATGAACTTGCAGTTAGTATGTTAGCAGGAGATCTCTTAAGAAATTTTATCCACAGGACACTCAAACCCAAAAGATAAGCTATAAAAGTGTAAAATTGCACAGGGTGGAGTAGTCCACTTTTACTTAATTACATTTTGCTATACTACTTAAATTAAAACAGTCATATAACAGCATGGTTTGGTGTAATTATTTTTGCCAACACTGAATATTCAAGACTCTAGGTTATGCCACGAATAAGAATTATTTTACTACCAGGGAGAAGCTGTAAAATGGGGAATGAGCGGTGAGACTAAAGTAGGAATGCTAATTCTTGATCAGGACGAGGTAAGCTGCAACCAAGGGGTTGTAAAGCCATTCGGTGTTTTATAGCGAGAGAACAAACAACGATCACTCAGGGACACACTAAGCTACCTTCAAACAGAAATGTGGCTGGCCACAAGCGAAAGAGCAGATCTCTCTTTCGACCTAACTACTAAGACCCTGAGGAATATGGACATCAACAAATTATCAACAAATCTTGTAATCATAGCTGCAAATAAATTAATAATTTATTCCCAGTCTCAATTTATATGACGAAGTTTCAAAGATTTTATACAGAGCTTTATGTAATTCAAAGTTATTAGTTCGTTGAAATCATGATACATTTCTGGGCTTCCAACTGTGTAATGCATACTTACAACATTACCTGACATATTTACCAAAGTGTTTTAAATAGTAGGAATATACGAGTAAATGCTTCTTAAAATGTCTTACTTGGGAAATAAATACTTACACTTCAGAGTACACCTCTTAAACCGCAGAAATATTTAAATGAACAAGAAATATTTGTGAAATGCTGTAAACCAAGATGGTTACAAAAATATATTTCTTTCCTTATACCGTTCATGCAGCTCGTTAACCTTTCTGTAATGTTATTTACACAAAAATGGCTACTTCAATAGCTGCTATCAACAATGTGATAGTTAAAGTTTGGTAAAATTCTTATATGCATTTGAACAATGAGTTGAAGGAGTCTATGGGATATATGTCGCCAGGCATTGTTTCCAGCCAGCCCGCACCTTGGCGAACGCTGTGAGAGAGAGGGGGAGAGAGAGAGAACAAACAGTAAACTTCACGCCGGCCTGTAAGAATGCTGGAATGCCAAAGCATGAATCATCACATTATATGTTTCTTTATGAATGGTTTGTAATCTCCACCCCACTTAAAATACACCGGTCATTCTGCAACATCCACATCCCGCCACTACGTGGTTAAGCTCTTCCCAGAGCAGGTACAAGATTTGACCACCCTTCGGGCTGTTCCAAACAGCCCGCCAGCATGGAGTTGAGTTGTAATCTCCAATTTACTCTAGAGTTTTCAAAGCAGTAATATTCAGTTACTTTCCCGTTTAACAATGGGTGGAAAATGTATCAGCTGCAACAGCTTAAAATTGAAATGAAACATGAGGTAATCCGACTTTCCACTGCCAGAAACTTCCAATTGAGTTAATGTGGGCTTAAATTATGTTGCAAACATAAATAATACTTTTAAACTGACTGACGATAGACGACTTATTCACGTAGAAAGTGATAAGGTAACACAAGACTGGGAAAAACTGCGTGGGTCATGCAGATACACTACAAGAAGAGGAATTTTGGAAAGAAATAGCATGTGACGAGACTTTGGATTCTATCATCATAAATTTGCAATACTCGGACGATGAAGACAATGTAGAATTTTCTCTTGACAAGTGAGATTTATATCGATATGTATGAATCACTGGCATTTTCGTTGGATTAGAAAAATGTACATAATATGCGAATATGCATATTTCAATTGCTGCATTATAAAAGTTTGGAAGATTCAGTTTGCGTTCCCTTACCTCTAGCGCCCAGAAGCCTTGCACATGTGCGAGAGATAGGAAGATATAAGGTGAGGGTAAAGAGCTGGCAACGCTGAATGCTCTAACGCATCCGATTTGCTACAGGCCAGAACTCTTCCCATTTGAAACGTGTACTTCTAACAGCTTTAGTATTAATCGTAATGGGTTGTTTTGCTTAAACGTATTTATTTGGTGGGTTAGTTTGTTTAAATACTCTCCTCATGATATTTGGCCTTTTTAGTAGCATATAGTACTCGTAATATTTTTCTTCTTCAAATTGTTATTTTTCATCCAATAGAAAAAATCAGGTATATCTGGAATAGAGTAAATTGTTCGCCCTCGAGTTGTGGATTTGTGCATCTTTGTAGGCGGACTAGATGGCTGTTTAAATCATGGTTCAGTTAGTCGTATTCAGGGGCATTTTTCTACAACTTAACAGGCGGGGTAGTTCTTAGTTCTTTGCTCGTACCATGGATGTAGGATGCGGAAACAACAAACTATGATGCTATATTTTGCAGGCTTAATGATCAATAACGAACCACTCATAGCCAAATACATATATGTTCGTAAACATTTAGAGATTTTGACAGAGGTTGTACCATTACATTCGTCGAGATAAGTTCTTTTAACAATATGATTAACCACACAAAGTGGCACCCGCCTCGGTAGGGTAGATAGTAGCGTGTCTGTCTCACCTTCAAGAGGTCCCGAGTTCCAATCTCGGCCATGCTGAGTTACCTGGGTAAGGTTATTTTTCCTGAAAGACGAATGTCTAAGCTTTATGGAACCTGGGCTCATTTGAGCATCATGGATATTAAATGGGAGTATTACTCCACGCGAAAGACGAAGTCCCCCCACTGCATAGAGATAATATTGTGAATTTGTGGGTTCGTAAAATTAAAAGTGCAATTTGCAGAAATTCAAAATTCTCTTTATCTCCGTAGAAAGGCACTTGCTCAATTCTGATATCAGCAGAATGACATAAACACACACGAACGTAATCTTCCAGGCTCTCTGCACACTACTCACTAGCAACTTCATTCCTTACGGCTTCCTGCCGGACTGTCGAACTAGAGCCAAGAGCAGCAGACCAGCAGAAGATGCGAATAGCCCAGGTTTACTTGGGTGGGTTGTTTGCCGCCCAGCACCTAGCCACTTAGTGCGACTTTATCTGGGCAGTATAAAAGAATTGCCTTGTTTCGCAGACGGCTGTCTGGGCAGTGGTATATCTATCCATATGTGGTCATAAGTGCCCCAGGGGGGGGGGGAGGTGTGCGCCTAGTGCTGGCTGTACTCTTCCGCCTGCCTTAGAGGCATCTGAGCACAGCTCGCTTGACAGGTTAGAGGGAAAGGAACTAATGTAGAGATATGGGTTTTACCAAGCCGATTTCTGGGCTTGGGGTTATAGAGACAGGCGAAAGTGTCCCTACTCAGTTTAGGTTGCCCAAAGCGTCTTTGGGTAGCCTGTAACCTGGTGGTTTGCGGCGAGGAAAACAATGGTCTTAACGGTCAAGAACATTCACCAGGATATTGAGGTGGGCGTCTAGCTTATTGTAGATGGAACGGGATCCCTCCCGCACCACGTCCACAATCTATGGGACTCCGGAGTAGGTGTGAAGGATATGGGACGGGAATCTATGTCCAGTATCGTAGATAATTCACAGCGCCCTGTTCTGGACGTGCTGCAGTCTGCGAATAGTGTTCGGACCAGCGGATCCCCAGACTTCACAGCCGTACAGAATCAGAAGCGGGATAATCGTCCGATACAGGCGTAGTTTAAGTAATAGGAGGATTTAAAGATAGGATACAGCTGCCTAAGTGCTGCATGCCCTTCTCCGGCTTTGACCCGGACGTGAGGAGCGTAAGTGAGGCCGCGATCGAGGAGGACGCCCAGGTATTTGGCAGAGGGAACCCAGGGGATATGCCTCTGTCTCAACCTCAGCGACCAATCCGGTCGCCTAGCTCGGACCTTAGCCAGTAGAAGAGCGGAAATCTTCCCTGGACTAACGGTCATCCTCTACCTCTCACTCCAAAGGCCGATGGCTCGAAGCTGGCGCTGCAGTGTAGAATAGCAATGATCCGGACGTGAGGTGCCTAGGTGAGACCGCGATCGAGGAGGACGCCGAGGTACTTGGCAGAGGAAACCCAGGGGATTTGCCTCTCAGCGACCAATCCGGTCGCCTAGCTTGGACCTTAGCCACGAGAGGAGCGGAGCTCTTCCCTGGGCTAATGGCCATCCTCCACCCCTCACACCAACGGCCGATGGCTCGGAGCTGGCGCTGCAGCGGAGGATAGCAATATCGTAGGTTCTTGTTACGTGCCATTATGAGGACGTCGTTCGCTCGTGCTGGCTGGCTGTAAACAGCCAGAAGGTTTTTGCTGCGTGCCCACCCATTAAGGCTTTTACCGCAGGTATGATTAATATTGAATCATGTAGGATGAAGGTGATGTAGGTTTTTGTCCAGCGCAATCGCTTTTAAACACGAGCCATTGGTTGGCAAAGTTTCTCGACACCTCCCGAACCATCACGGTCCTTCACGAAGCGGTAGGCGAAGGAGAGAGAACCGTCAAGTCCCTCTAGCTCTTTCTCACTCCACCCCGTCTTTCCTCGCAAGTGATTAGCACAGCGCACCCGCGCTGGGCGATCTGTGGACGTGGCTTGGGTGCTGTCTCTTTCACTCTCCGCTTGAAACTCTCTTGGTGCTTGACTACAAAGTTCTGCGACAATGTGAAAGAAATGAGAATAAAACTGAATGGCTTAAAGATTTCATTGACAGCGATAAGTGAATCAAAGCTGTATTTTGATTAATGTACGTGATATGTAGTAAGAGTTTATTTCGGATGATGAAAATGATATAAAATTGTAACATTCAAATTCTACTTAACAAATATAGCAAAAGAAAACCACATAGCCCGCTAAAAGGGTAACATTCATACAAAAGCATAATGTTACTTATATGTAGGGTTGCCAGATGTTCCGTTTTCCCCGGAATCCTGCGTTTTTTCTCCTAAATGTTGTTCCTGCATTTATTATTTACCCGGAGTACGCAGTTGTCCGTTTTTATTTGCCTACTATGAAGTACTGAATTATGTATAATGACTTACATATTCTCATAAAGTTTATGCAATCTTTGGAAAATGGCACTTTGTTTTGTTACATTTCGCGAATGCAGGCTACAGAAGTGCCTTCTAAATCAACGTAGAATACATGTGTGTGCCGTCATGTAGCAGCAGCGGAGCACGTTCCTGCCCGCGTTTATAAATTAATTTAATGTCTCTCTGAGTTTGTCTCGCAGTTGCTTTCAGTTCCACTTCCCTTGCCGCTCTACTCTATGTTGTAAATATATTTTAAGCGGGGTTGTTGGAAGCTAAGCCTAAATTGTTGGTGATCGTGTACAACGATAGTTAGAAAATGTTTTGAGAGCGAAGGCGATCCATCTAAGACTCGTCCACGGAAAAAAATTGAAGGCACAACATAATCAAACATATCTCAAGAAATGGAATGATATATTTCCGTGGATAAAGCCGGCATTGGACGAGAATCGAGCATTTTATACCACGCGCAGGAAATATTTCAGCATTTCACATGGTGCAAAAAATGATTTGAGGTAACATCAACGTTATAAGGGGCTGCAGCTGAAAATCAACTTCTGAATTATTTTGTTAATTTGAACCATAAACAAGAATATGACAATATCACAGAGAGTGAACTCAGTTTAGTGTGCCATGCAGTAAAACGCCTAAGGCAGAGCTCCAGGTGACAGTGAACAATGAGAATAAATCCTGTTCAGAATTTTATAATTCTGCAAAATGTGAAGTGGAGTTATTAACAAGTTTCAAGAAATGAGTGAAGTACAATTAAATGTAGCGTGTTATATTGAAGAGCGGTCGGAATGTTAATAATGTGCATAAGTTAATGCTTATGTAATTGGCACAATATGTATTTGCCAATTTATCTTTCTTAGCTTAAAACTGTTAAAAAAATGAGTAACTTCCTTTTTTTCTCCTTTGAAATCTGGCAACCCTAATGGTATGTAAAATACTTGCTTTTACTGCATGTCAATTTAAAACATTGATTCTTAATGAATATTGTTATTGTAGTAGTATTACTATTATTACTAATACCGCTTCTGTATGCAGTTTTAGCAGCCGAGACCAAACAAATTTGTGGGAGTGTGCTCATTAAGTAGAACAGCCTTGGTGATTTGTCTTAATTCACAGAGGAGTATGTTTAGCACTTGGAAGAGCCGGCTTAGCCAAATCTGGTCGAGGGCTAAGCGAGATTCACCGGTCTGCATAGTGATATATTAAGAAGTTTCCAGCCTGCAACAAAATAAGGTGGTATAAGTATTACTCGCGTGACAGTGCGTCTGTACAATATACACATTCATAGCATTTAATAATCATCTTCGTATATGAAACTAGACAAAGGCGATATAATTTGTGAGGTATGGACAGCGATCCACTGTGGATGAACAAGAAAACTTGTGAACGTTGCGTCAAGATATGTTTTCCTACCTGAATTATCTCCGACAAATGGTAGCGCATGACAGGATTTGAGAGAGGCCTTGTGATTAATCTTCTGCTTGGAAATTCGATACCATGGTTCTGGGACATTCCCAACAGTTGAATGGGACAGCTTTGAGTGAAACAATACACAATCGAGTAAAATTTTTCACTCTGGTATCCTGGTGTAGTTATTTTTTAGGATAAATGTGGATTTCAAATTGAGCATCTGGTTTGCTACAAAAATTTGTTTCAGAGGATCATTTGGATTTAAATTGAATCAGTTCACATTGATCATTGCAAGCTTATTTAGAGGGTTCAATTGTAAAGTATTGTCTTCATGGATATCAGACACATGACAATTTATTCATCTTAAAATGTGCTTTCCCCTCTTTTGTTATGTCAATGATATCGAAGTTACAAACAAATTAAAACCATACATATTTTAATATACGTAATGAAACACATTTTGATAGTATTTACGCATGCTGTACAGGTGGGAAATTATTTGTGGTAATAGGTTAACTGGTTCCTCTTTGTTATGTGAATCATATCGAATAATTTATGTGTAATGCTGCAAACTTTAACCACACAGTGTTGTTTATGGCTATTTTGTTGAAATTCACGAATGCTTTTCATATGCAAAAGTGTTTATACATAGCCTCTGATCCAAAAATCCGTCCGTATGTTTTTCTAACTCCATATTGTGTCCAACGCCGGTTTTCTATGGTGTGTAATTATACATCATGTCATAGTGCATACAGTTAATCCAAAAAGTATTGGTCTAATGTTTGAGTAATATTTGTCTAATGTTTAAGGATGTATGAATAAAGGAAAAAATCGGAATAAATTGCAGCAAGGACACTGTCTTATTTATTGGTTAGTCAAAAAGAGAATGCAATAAACAAACATAGAGCATCTATTCATATAAACATAGCTAAACATTCAAAAGTAAAGATATGCAGTATAGGATGCAAAATAAGTATTCGTCTGAATACTGAAAATGCTGTAGAATGTTACAGTTAGGACTTAGTAGGCCCTCCATTCCTCTTTATAATCTCTAGCATTCTCATTGGCATGGATTTCATCAAATTGTATTGTTTCCACTGTAATTTTACGCCATTCCTCTAGTGGAGGGTTCTTTATGTCGCTTATATTAGATATCTGATGATACCTGATATTTTTTGTTCACTATACTCCACAAATTCTGTATTGGATTCATGTCTGGGTATTGCGATGGTGTCGGCATCCATCGTGGAGCATTATACAGCTTCTAGAGCTGTCTGTTTTGGATCATTATCTTGTGTGAAAATATAATCCTCAGGAACACCCATATTATTCACACTTCTGTGCAGATGTGCTTTTAGGATGTTTATATAAAGTTTATGGTTCATAATCCATCATTAAAACACAAATCCCCCACACCATTTACACTCGTGCAATCCAAGACATGTAATGAACCCCGCCTCCATGTTTAACTGAAGCTGTTATATTTTTCTCCTCAAGTTCACAATTCTTTTTCCTCCACATTAATACTGGACCTTTTGAATTAAAGAGCTCAAATTGGGTCTCGTCAGTAAATACAACCTTCTTCCAGAAATCAAACCCATCGTATTTATGTTCTTTTGCAAAAGAAACTCGCTCCTTTTTGTTGATTTTACTGATGTATGGTTTTCTACGGGCTGTTCGGCCTCCATGCTCAGCTTCATAAAGCACGTTTCTTATAGTTTGTGTTAAAATGGACCTCCCTGTGTCTGTTTGATCTGCAATAGCAAGTTTTGAAGCACTTAGCTTAGGATTTTTGTTGACTTTACTAAGTAACTCGTTTCTCCACTTCGGATAGACTGCAGAACGACCGTTTCTTGATATATTTTCGTAAGTTTTGTTTTGATCAAACTGCATACAACAGTCTTCACTGTACTAGTATGTCTTCCAATGGTTTGTCCAATTTTGTGAAAATACTTTCGTTTTTAAATAACTTGATGCAAATTTCTCTCTCTCTCTCTCTCTCTCTCTCTCTCTCTCTCTCTCTCTCTCTCTCTCTCTCTCTCTCTCTCTCTCTCTCTCTCTCTCTCTCTCTCTCTCTCTCTCTCTCTCTCTCTCTCTCTCTCTCTCTCTCTCTCTATCTCTCTCTCTCTTGTAGTTTCAGGACGTTTTGATTCCATATTACTTAAATAGCAGTGAAAGGCTTTAAAAACAGATGGAACTGTCAACAACCGTGGATGAAACACAATTGCATAAGAAAAGGGAGGGGGTGTGTGTCAGCAAGGCACCATACCTGGGATCTTGTTTACTAGACGAACACTTGTTTGAGATAAAATGGGAGATGATTTTAAATAACGTAGATCTGTTCACTAACTAAACAATATATGAACCCAAATTGTATTTTATTTTTAAACCTAGATATCAGCCTATGTAAGGTATTAGTTATTGGTCGTTTCGTAACTATATTTTTCTTATTTTTCTTGTTATATTCTATGTGCTATGATTACACGAATACTTTTTGGGGTATCTGTATATTTAGTTTCGTCCTAGATTGATAACACACTGTGTATTGTTTAATATATTTCGTGCATATCCACATAGGTAATCCTTTCTTTTTTCGCACACTGTAAGGTGTGCAAAATGTTGAGTCCCATAACTGACTCATAATTGTGTCTCAGTTACTAAACGTGGACAGACAGACAGCATGTATTAGCTAGACCTAAAAACATTTTAAGTTTTTATTGTAGAAATACGAAACGTGTATTAGGCACATTGAATGTAACTTCCAATTGCTAAGATTTACTTGGGTTCATGACATTTATGCGCATACATAAAAACTGAAACACAATACTCTGTTCTTAACCCTTTATTTGGCACAGTTGCTTATAAGCAACATATACTTTTTATGAGCTTTATG
This sequence comes from Mantis religiosa, assembly GCA_030765055.1. Classification (NCBI taxonomy): domain Eukaryota; kingdom Metazoa; phylum Arthropoda; class Insecta; order Mantodea; family Mantidae; genus Mantis; species Mantis religiosa. The sequence goes on along the minus strand of CM060952.1, from coordinate 147,835,245 downwards.
CAATAGATGGGCATCCAACCTGCTATTTGCTGGCAACGTTGCTCTGCAGCAACTTCTGTCTACCAGCTCTGATCATTAGTCAATCCAGCAGTTACGGGTTCTACCACCAGATAGCACCCTCATACAAGGTTGCCATAAGATTGTGAATGGTTGTGTGTGCTGCTTGCTTTGTTATTGAATAACGTGTGTGTTAACACTTGATCTGCAAATAATTCTCCTGTATATTGTTTTGTAAGCATATGAAGGTGAGTTTGCACATAAAATACCCCTGTTCAGAACAACTTTTATATGTCTAAACTGCTTTTGAAAAAGCTGTTGCTTGGAAGCATCATTGCTCATAAATCAAGGCACTGCTGTTACAAGGTTATGTTAGAAGTATGTAAATGTTTCTTTTACAGCAGGTGGTTTGCAATGGATCCTGCAATCTTTTACAACACTAGAGAAAGAGGAGTTGCTGTTCTTCCCCCAGTTGACCCTACTTTGTCTGATGTGGATGCTTCTGATAATTCTGAACCGGAACTCTTTGCAGACAACAGTGATGATGACCCTGACTGTACACCAGAAATTCGGAGTAATAATGGCCTGCTTGTCATACCAGAGACTGATTCAGATTCAGATGATAATTCTTTAGAGAATGTACGTAATAATGTACCTACCGTTCCATTAGCAAGCACCAGCAGTAATAAAAATAAGGATTCAAGAATATTCAAATGGACAAAACAGGATTTTGTCACGTACACAGAAAGCACACCAAATGTCTTTGATTTTCAAAATAACACTTCTTTAGAATACTTCAGAAGATATTTTGATACTGAATTGGTAAAAATGATTGTGAATGAAACTAACCTGTATTCCGTGCAGCAAGCTACTGTTTCTGTGAATACAAATGTAAATGAAATGGAACAATTCTTGGGTGTTCTTATTTACATGGGGATTGTGAATATGCCTTCCTATTGTGATTACTGGTCACATTCTACCAGCTGTGAAAAAATTACGGAATTATTCAGTTTGAAAAGGTTTCAGAAATTGCGTAGATATCTTCACTTTGTAAACAATGAGAATGCAGGGAATTCCAGTGACAGACTTTATAAGATCAGACTCGCTCTTGATGCAATTGTAAGAAATTGCTGTAACCAACAGCAGGAATCGGAATTCTCAATTGATGAAATGATGGTTCCGTATAATGGCACGAGAGCCCTTAAGCTACGAGACACGTAACTTTTGTGGTGACTTCCTATGCTGTAAGAACTTAAGACCCAGTCTTCATAATTAAACCACTATGTTTTTCAGGTAAATTGGTCGAAATAGTCATTTCTTCCACACTAGCCGAGTGTAGGCTAAGGTTTGAATGAGAAGAGCCAGATTGAAAAATTCAATGCCATAACCGGGATTAGAACCACGGATCTCCCGCTCTCCATGCGGTTGCTCTAACCAACTGAGCTACTATGGCCAAGTGCCGACATAACATTAAATTCTCCAACGGAGTCATATGTTTCCTATACTTACAGCTTAGAAATTCGCCACAAAAGGTGCGTGTCTCATAGCATATGAAAGCACCTAGTGGTCTACCGGGAAACATACGACTCAGTTTGAGATTTTAATGTCTTGTCGGCATGTTGGCCATAGTAGGTCAATTGGTTAGAGCAACCTCACGGAGAGCTGGAGATCCATGGTTCAAATCCCGGCTATGACATTGAACTTTTCAGTCTGGCTCTATTCATTCAAATAATTAAAATAGACATGCACCGCAAAGCTGCGAACTTAGGTTGGTCTATTTAGATACACGTGCGTTTTACCGCTGGGGTGTACATGCATACGCCCTAACGGCAAAGCCCCTCTCTGTAGCGCCCCTCAAAATCCAACCTCTGCGGTCCTCGTCCCGAGGGGTGGGCAACAGGAAGTAGGGGACTGACTGATGGGGTGATGTACGGTGGGGACTTGGTGTACCCCACGACCGCTACGGCTGCCGAGAAGGCCCATCAGTAACCCCGAAAACTGGCAGAAGAGGCTCTGGTGTAATCTCTCGATTGGGTTCCTCCGCGAGGTGAGAGTGTTCCTCCAAACGCCCAACTATGGTCCACTTCGGTGTTTGACCCCATTTATTTTTCCCTTTTTTTGTTTTTCCTCCCTGAACACATGTCTGACGGGTAACATAGCGCGGGTGGTCGGAGAGGGAAGCGCAAGGGGTGACTGGGTAACGCGTAACTCCCAGCCCCTTGTTACCATGTAGGACTGTGTTCGTATCCGCTGATAAAGGTCAGTCCCGGGGAGGGGCCATTGCGTGAGCTGTTACACTCCTGAAGGCGATTGGATCCCTCTGTCTTTACACTGGGAGGTGTGACCCTAAGGTGAGCAAGGTCCAAGCCAGGACTCTCACCTAAGCCGGGGTGGCGCCCAGGATGTGAGCACGTCATCGGAGAAGTTCGCAATGGTGGAGGACATTACCGCAATGGTGCACTCTTCTAAATCTAAAACTGTGAAGGTAAGTGTAAAGGAAGTAGTTGAGTCCGTTGGTCCTCGCTACTTAGTAATAACGAGAACAGAGGAAGGAAAGAACTTCATGTCACTGAACCCTTTCATAATCCAAAAGGGCCTTGACAATATTGCTGGTCCGGTTAAGTCTTGTACTCGTTCCAGAAATGGCACGCTCCTGGTGGAAGCTCATTCTGTCTCCCAGGCAGCAGATATATTTAAGGCGAACCTGTTGGGCAGTTACCCGGTGAACGTCAGCGTCCATAAGAACCTCAACTCCTCGCGCGGTGTGGTTAACACCCGCGCTCTGGATGGCATGACGAACGAGGAAATCGTAGAGAACCTACAAGATCAAGGTGTGACGGCTGTTTACCGAGTGCAGCGTCGAGAGCGAGGGGACCTAGTGCCTACCCGTACCCTGTTCCTGACCTTTGATCGGGTAGATCTCCCACAAAGGATTAGGGCAGGGTACGAGAACATCGAGGTGCGCCCATATATACCAAACCCGCTTCGATGTTTTAAGTGTCAGCGATTCGGACACACTAGCGCCTTCTGACACGGCATGGCCACGTGTTGTAACTGTGGGATGTCGCAGCATGAGAGTGCTTGCACATCGCCAGTTAAATGTGTGAACTGCGCTGGAGAACATCCATCCAGCTCTCGAGATTGCCCGCGCTTCGTCGAGGAAAAGGCGATCCAGGAGATCCGGGTGAAAGAGAAGGTCTCCTTCTCGGAAGCCCGGAAACTCTTGCGTACTCGACTACCATCCCTCCCGCGGTCCGCTACCTACAGCTCGGTAGCAGCTAGACCGGTGCCGCGGCGAGAGATCGCCACTCAGACAAGCGATATACGAGAGGCCACAATCTCAGAGAAAATTATTCTGCCATCGAAGCCTGCCAAAACACCCGTGTCTTCACCTTCCACGCCTAAGCCTCCGCCAGGAAGGAAATCGCCAATACCGTCACCATCGAAAGCATCAACCTCCGGCAAGACCAACAAGCCAGTTGTTTACGATGCCCCTCCTAAACAGTTTAAGACGACTTATACGAAGTCCGATTTCCTCAAGGTTACCAACAAACCGGCTAGCCGCAAGAAGAGTTCCCGGACATCTAAAAGTTCTTCATCTGAGGAGTCTTCCGGGGAGGATTCAGATCGACGGCTATCGTCCTCGTCGATCTCAGTCTCCAATCGGTTTGGGGCCCTAGAACCGAAGTTCTCTATCGGTAAAGGGGCCTCTTCCGTAGAGGAGATGGAACAGGAGGACACAGACCACACTACCAGGTTGACTTCCAGAAAAAGACCAGACAACTCGGACGTTAAAGGGGTTAGCCCAAAACCCAAAAAGAAGGGCAAACTTATTCGGCCACCGTCGAAGTCGTCATAAGGTGGAATAACCTTTCACCTTACAATCCAAATTTCTAATGACGATCCTACAATGGAACATACATGGGCTTAGGGCACACCGCGCGGAGCTTAATGTATTACTCAGTAGGTACGATCCATTAGTCGTCTGTTTACAGGAGACTAAGCTACGCCCTCTAGATTCCTTCCAATTAAGGCAATATACTCCCTTCAGGCGTGATCTGGCTCCTGAAGAGGGCATTCCTGCGCACGGGGGCGCTATGGTGCTGGTCAGAAATGACGTATATGTAGACGATATACCTTTACACACTACCATCCAGTCAGTCGCTGCACGCATAATAGTGCTGAGGGTACAGTTGGCTATCTGCAGCATCTACATTCCACCGTCAGACGACCTCTCGCTTACTGCGCTACAAGCTCTAATTGCTCAGCTACCCACTCCCTTTCTGTTGGTAGGAGACCTCAATGCTCATCATCCTCTTTGGGGTTCTGCTCGAGCTTGTGCGAGAGGCAGAGCTCTGCTTGATTTCCTGGACTATAATAATCTGGTTCTCCTGAACACCGGAGAACCAACATTTCTCTCTGATACAACCAACACCTTCTCGCATCTGGATTTGGCAGTATGCTCCCCGCAGTTAGCAGTTTCCCTACAATGGAACGTCATTTCTGACCTACACTCCAGTGACCACTTCCCCTGTCTAATTAGTCTCCTGGCACATACCGTATGTTCCACACGCTTGCCTACCTGGCTTTTCGATCACGCCAACTGGGCTCTTTACACCCAATTGGCGGTTTTTAATTACAATGAGCACGCTTCTGTAGACGATCTCGTAGAGCATCTTTGCGCGCGGATACTCTCCGCTGCAGAAGGGTCTATTCCCCGATCGACTCCCAATCTTCGTCGACGTCCTGTCCCATGGTGGACGGATGCCTGCCGGAATGCAATCCGTGCTCGTAGGCGTGCTCTACGTGTTTTCCAACGCCACCCGACACTGGAGAACCTTATTGAGCACAAAAAGATGCGTGCGAGAGCTAGGCAAGTTATTAAGCAACGTAAAAAGGAATCTTGGATCGCTTTTGTGTCTTCCTTTAATCGCCATACGCCTTCTTCCGTAGTATGGGATAGGCTCCGACGCGTGGCCGGTAAACCGACTCACATGCAGATTGCAGGTGTGAAAACTCCTGTAGGAGTCGTTGTGGATCCGTTTGACGTGGCTAACACTCTCGGCAGTGCTTTCGCTCACGTGTCTAGCTCCGATCATTACGCACCTGAGTTTCACGGAATTAAGAATCAGGTGGAATCTCAAGGTTTCTGCTTTCGTTCTGGCAACCTTGAAGACTACAATCGCCTCTTCACCATGGCAGAGCTAGACCACGCACTTTCATCCTCGCGATCATCTGCACCAGGACCAGACGGTATACATATACGGCTTCTACAACATCTTTCTCCCGAAGGGAAAAACTTCCTCCTTGCCGTCTATAACCGCATCTGGGTTGACGGCTGTTTTCCCGAGAAATGGCGCGAAGCCACCGTCATACCGATTTTGAAGGCTGGGAAGGATCGTCATCTGCCTTCCAGCTATCGGCCTATTTCTCTCACCAGTTGCGTCTGCAAGGTGATGGAGCGAATGATTAATTGCCGTTTGACGTGGTGGCTTGAGTCCCGGAACCTCCTGTCGAACTTCCAGTGCGGTTTTCGTCGTCGCCGTTCCACGGTCGACCATCTAGTCTCTCTCTCCACCCAGATCCTGGACGGCTTTCTAAGAAAGTACCAAACAGTTGCAGTGTTTTTTGATCTGGAGAAGGCTTATGACACTTGCTGGAGGTATGGCATTCTACGTACGCTCCACGAGTGGCATTTTCGTGGTCGCCTTCCTCTGTTTCTCCAGGAGTTTATGCGGGACCGCATCTTTCGGGTTCGCGTGGGCTCGGTTTTATCGCGGTGTTTTACTCAGGAGAACGGAGTACCGCAGGGTTCGGTACTCAGCGTCACCCTATTTGCCATTGCGATCAACGCCATCGTGGACTGTGTCCCTCACGGAGTGTATTGTTCACTGTTCGTTGACGATTTCGCAATCTACAGTAGTTCTCGGCGCACCTGTCTTCTAGAACGCCGCCTCCAAGTTTGTCTCAACCGACTGTACACTTGGAGTATTGAGAACGGTTTTAAGTTCTCAGTTGAAAAAACCGTCTGTGTAAACTTCTGGCGCCGCAAGGCATTCCTTGCTCCTACTCTCCATCTCGGTCCAGGCGTTCTTCCTTTCGCAGACGAGGTCAAGTTTCTCGGACTGGTGCTTGATCGCAAACTTAGCTGGCATTCCCATATTTCGTATCTCAAGGGTAGGTGTGACCGTTCCCTTAATATTTTACGTATTTTAGCTGGCACATCCTGGGGAGGCGATAGGACTGTTCTTTTACGCCTATATCGCGCTCTGGTCCGGTCGAGGCTCAACTACGGTTGCATTGTGTACTCTTCGGCTCGACCATCTGTTTTAAGTCGTCTCGACCCTATACATCACAGAGGTATACGGTTGAGTATTGGGGCTTTCGTAACGAGTCCAGTCATCAGCTTGTGTGCCGAAGCTGCTGAGCCTCCCCTTTCTTATCGGCGTGATGTTCTTTTAAGTAGCTATGCTTGCAGACTGTCTAGTCTGCCGCAACATCCGTCTTTTAAGTTGTTTTTTAATGACTCATTAGATCGCCATTATTTATCCCGTCCATCAGCTCTACTCCCCCCTGGAGTTCGTTTCCGGAGCCAGCTGCGCCTCATGGCCGTTACGTTGCCGGCTTCCCTACCCCTCGGAGAAGCACGCTTTCCTCCGTGGCTCCGCTCGCAGGTTCGCTTTGACTTCTCCTTGCTGTCCACGCCCAAGTCGACCTGCCCGGCTTCGTCTATTCGCTCCTCTTTTCTAGAACTCCAGTCACGTTTCGCCCAGTGCTGCTTCGTGTATACAGACGGCTCAAAGGACGACCGGGGAGTAGGTTCTGCCTTCATCCATGAGAACCGGACTTTTAGCTTTCATCTTTTATCGCAGTGTTCCATTTTTACCGCCGAGCTCCATAGTATCTACCAAGCGCTTTTATATATCCGTAGGCAAGCAATGCCGTCCTGGGTCATTGCCTCTGACTGCTTGAGTGCCCTACAGAGCATTAAATCGCTGTACAGTTACCACCCTCTGGTACAGCGTATCCAGGATGTCCTCCACTCGATCGCTAATGCTGGCGTTAGTGTGTCGTTCGTGTGGGTCCCTGGACACGTGGGGCTGCCGGGCAATGAAGCTGCCGACGTTGCTGCTAAAGGTGCTATTTTAAATTCGCAGTGCTTTAGTTCCATTATTACTTGGACAGATCTTCGTCGAGCTCTACGTAAGCTTATCCTAAAACGTTGGGACGAAGATTGGAATGGGGTTCTGGGCAACAAGCTGCGGGAGCTAAAACCGCACCCGTTACCCTGGTGTACTTCTTCGCGCGGTCGCCGCCGTGAAGAAGTCGTTTTAGCCCGTCTCCGCATTGGACACTGCCTTTTTAGCCACCGGTATTTTTTATCCTCTGACCCTGCACCAATTTGTGCTCACTGTCGGGAGCCTTTGACTGTCCGACATATTTTAACAGAGTGCCGGTTTTTAGCCCCCACGCGTAACTCCCTCCGTTTCCCGAGTACGCTGAGTCAGGTGTTGGCGGACAACCTGAGTGCCGTGGAGCGAGTTTTAGCTTTTATACGCCTTAGCGGTATGCACAGCCGCATCTAGCTCCATGACGGCTTTTAGTGTTTTTATGCTATAGGTTTTAGACTTTTACCGACCCATTTTTACACGCTTTTCCGGCTTTAATGTGTTGATTTTAACTGTGTAGACTTTTTACCTTTGTAAGGGCGCTGATAACCGCCGTAGTTGTGCGCCCTAAACTTAATTCTACTACTACTACTACTCCTCTCTGTAGCATAGCTTTCAAATTAAGACAAAGTGGTATTAAAGCGTACATATTAGAAACCATAGTTGTCCTTTTTTGTTCATACCAGCCGTGTGTAGGCCAAAGTATGGAAAGGTATAGTCAGACTGCAAACTTCAAAGTCTTAGCCGGGATTAAAAAAATTGAAATTTGCAATCTGTATTTTTCCAAAGCGTATATTGTGAACGCAGCGTCAGCGAAATCTTCCGATGTTTTCCGAATCGAACTTTGCTTCTGGCAGCTGTTCTCTCACTTTTTAAGGTATATATGTATAGACACCAATTCCTCCTTGTATTGCAAAGATAATGTATGATTTAATTGTGAAACGATCTAACATTTGACAAAAATTAAAATTCAATTTGTGTTTTCCTTGTCTTAGCTGTTTGAGCTCGTTGGTGCAATTTTCGTAAACAGTTAGCTTAAAGATTATATACTTATATATTTACACAATCCTAAGGACAATAACTTTCCTCATTTTTAGGATATTAATCTAATAATCAATGTTGATCTGGGGATATAAAGCTACCTACTACCTTTTGGAGTTGTATTATGTACAAGTTCCATGCAACACGTCGGCTAATCACTTGATCTGAATTGTTTACACTGAAGTGAATTCTTTGAACTCATTTGGTTTACAATGATTCGTAATATCGAACCTGAGACGACGGGGCCACTAAGAATAACTATTATATGTTTCAAATGGGAAGAGTTCTCGCCTGTAGCGAATCAGATGCCTTAGAGCCTTCACCGTTGCCACCTCATTACCCCCACTATTTCTGCATTTCCCTCTCTCTCTCTCTCTCTCTCTCTCTCTCTCTCTCTCTCTCTCTCTCTCTCTCTCTCTCTCTCTCTCGCACACTTGCGAGTGTTCTTGCCGCTCGACGTAAGGGAACGCAAACTCAATTTTCCAAAGTTTTATAATAATGCAGTTGTTGTAATCTCAATTGCAACATGGATATTTGTATATTACACAAATGTTTAAAATATTAAGTTTAATGTTAATTATAGTTAATGAATTACTTATTTTTATAATCCAACGAAAATGACAGTGGTGCATCCGTATAGCTGTGAATGTGACGTGCGTTACATTGTCATTGTGTTCAACGTCTAGGTACTGCAAATTTATGATTATAGGTTCCAAAATCTTGTTACAGGATATTTCTGTCCAAAAGTCCTTTTCTTGTAGTTTATCGTATATCTCACGCAGTTTTCCCAGTATGTTTGTGTTCCTTGTCAAGTTCTTCGGGAAGTCGTTCAACGTCAGTCGGTTTAAAAATATTATTTCTGTTTGTTACATAATTTGAGTCCGCATTAACTGTATTGGATTGTTCTAGCAGTAGTAAGGGGGAAGGTGGATGGTGTCTCAATGATCCAGCTGATACACTATTTCATGGAAGAGTAACTGAATAAAGCTGCTTTGAACTCTAGAGTAAATAGGGATTACAAACCATTCATAAACAAAGGTAAACGTTCTGCCAGACTAGCAAGAAGTGTATCGTTTACTCTCTTCGAAGTTAACAAACACCTTGTTTTTTTTCAAAGTATATACTTCTTTTACCACGACATGTCAAATGTTTACGTTTCAGTTCTGAGTAATTTCAAATATACGTTCACGCATACATGCCAACTAATAATGATACTCATTACAGTGCTTACGTCGCAATGCATTGTTATAATATAATGGTATCTACTATATTTATTTGCATTAAGAAAACTATTTGAGCTAATGGATATATACGGTTATGTTAAATACATAACTGTCTTCTTCCTCATGGATCAGTTTTTGCAAAATCTGAATTTCTGTCTTAGCGCGAATAGTATTTATTAGAGATTATTTGTCGCTCGGCCCACACCACTTAGGTGGAGTGCAATACGACAACACCGCAGTACTCCGATAGGTTGATCACCTAATAGCGCTGGGACAAACACCTTCAAACACATAATAAGGGTAAGTTATCCAGCAATCCTTTGTTAGACTATAACAACAATAAAGCTTGGTTAGTATTAAATCAAATAGTGATATTTAAATATTATAATAGTTATAAATCTACGTTTCCGGAGGTAATTGAGGCTACGTTCCCTTCAAATATTCCACCTGATATAATTTGGAAATTGCGGGTATAAGCTAAATATGAATGGATAACTTCAATTGTTCCCTAATGTAGTCATTGAACATTCCACATCACAGAAGTGGCACATTTTAAGAACAAACGTAATTCGCTTAAAGCCAGCATCCACTTGATTGTACTGTGTATGCAAGGATAAGAGAGTAATTAAACGTTTTTTTCCCACAGCAATAGGAATATTATTACTTTTTTGTTTATTATTGCGGCATTTTTTCCCAATGCATGAAGCTCATTAATTTACGGGCGCCTCTGGGGATTTCAACACTAATTGAGAGCCACGTGACACAGAAAGGAATTATAAACGTTTTACGTATATTTGAAGGTGAAAGTCCAACATAAAACGTTATAAATTCATCTTTAAGTTTTAAGAGTTAATATAATCTTGAACTCAATTTTTTAGGCAAAATATTAGTTTGGTACACCGCAAATACCCATGACCGCATATCGGATGGTAGTGATGGGTATATAAACAACTGTTTAAGGGCAACTCTTTACACAAAGGTAAAAGAAAATTTGTTTCAGCTTTTAGCCTTTATTTAAGGAAGAAACATTTAATTTTTAATCGTGAACCCTTAAGCGTAGAAGAATAATCAACAATAATTATAAGTATATGGCTGCTAAATATATCCTACATTATTGTTAATCTAATTTTGGTTCTTGCACACCAAGTACTGTATAAATAAACTTCTCTTTACAGTTTTAAAACTACAGATAGCTATTGGCATTTTTAAACCATGCAAGTACTCGATCAGGTCTTTGTAATACCGTGTATTAAATATATAGTTATTCTTATATTCCATTTCGAATTTCAGTTGAATTGTGTTTGTCAATATCTGGGAACTTATTTCACTGTTTGTATTGTGCATCAACCCGGAGAAAAGCGAAGTCATACTTTTCACCAAGCGCCGCTTTCCCGCCAACGTACACTCTTTTACTTATGCTGGTGGAAGGATAGAGTGTACAAATTCACTAACTTACTTAGCGGTAAAGCTGGACTAGGGCCTAACTTTCGGGGGTCACATCCAGGAGTTAGCACATTCGGCATTCGGGGCTTCGACTTCCTTGTACCCCATGATGCGGTCAGGGATGCCGACTCCCCTGAAGTTTCAGGCTCTGGTACTCCCCATCATGCTTTATGCGTGCGAGATCTGGGGAATGGCCGCAGGATCCAAACTGTTGCAGCTTCACCGTGTGCAGAATAGATGTCTTAGGACTATCTATTGTGCATACCGATGCTTTCCCGTGAGATATCTTCACGAATTCTCATCTCTACAATATGTGGAAGATGTCATTAGATGCCGGGCCGTAAAAGTCTACGCAAGTTTGCCTCACCATCAGAGCGCCCTGGTTAGGTCTCTTGGGAACTACCAACCAAATGAACGCCGCTTAAAGCCCCACCGGCTTCCCCGTATGGTTTACGGTCATAACCGGTAACATTAATGTTGTTATTCCATCTTCAAAATTATGCCTACCCGAGAATTAGACTGGATATTTTTCTAATTTAAGCTCTTCCTGAATTTTTGTTAACTAGCGGTGCACACAGACGTTGCATCCGATTCTGCAACCGTTGAGGAGCTACGGCTACCCCATTTCATTCCCCCTACCTAAATCTAAACCAGTATCCTACAAACCCCACAAATTCGTCACCATGTGGTTGTCTTTCTAGGACAGGTACACGCATGACAACGCGCTGACCCTCAGCCGCCAACTGCGTTCATCGCAGACCTGAATCATTAAAAGGGAGTACAGCACTTCAAAGGAACTTCACTCACACATTAACCTCCAGTGGTCCTACATCGTGGAAAAATTAGAAACAAGCGCTTCATTAAAGGTAGGTCTGGATTTATAGCTGCAAGAATTTAATGTAAAAGGTCCGACATTGCATCGCACAGTTTCACTTGACTACAACCGATTGCAGTCATGAGGGCTGGCTTGGTTACTTGGAATGCGTGGAATTGTTAATCAGGAACACTAAAACTGGGGTAGAATAGTAATAGGTTGGCTTTTTCTATTAGGCAGCAGGCAACTTTTAATATCGGGTCCTCTTATTGTTAAATGTTATGGATTAACTTCAGAATGTTCCATTTAGAACAAGTGTCACAAACAATTTATCGCCAACCTGCCTAGTATTCCGGTTCTGGATAATGAGTCACAAATCTGTGGACACCCTCTTTATGACATAAAATGAGACCGAACAGGCAGCTGCCAGGCAAATTGTACGGTACGTTACCGGGTGACGAACCATGGCCCTGCCGGCCCAGTTTTGTAGTAACCTTTCTGTATTTAAAAGGCACGAGATTCATTACCTTCTCTGCTTGAATGTACTTTATATTCTTGCATATAAAGTTAAATGTTCTAGTTGTTAATTATTTACGTCTTGGTGGCGCTAAACGTTATCATCGCTCAAATTCAAAGTCTATTTTGTAATCCAAACAAGACTTTTGTAATTTACTACGGTATATTATCGGAAAATATACTTGTGTTTGTAAGTTTTCTCAAATTACTACAGTGATATTTGCTAGTAAAAAGTTCCAAAACAATGACAAATACTAACATTAGATGAACTTACGGTCTGAAGGTACGCGGTTAGCTTTAAGTTATTCACTTTCAGCTATTTACCTAAGCTATTTACTTTAAAACTGTGAAATATACTTGGCAAGATACGTTTGTTTTATCTTACCACAGGAATGACGCTTGCTTTATATCTTAGCAATTTAAACTGCAGTTCGGAGTATAGCACCATGATGAAATATTTCAAATATGCATGAATTTTTTATTTTATGTCAAAAGTGCTAATGATAGAATCATTCATTATATGAATTATTATTTTCGATAGTAAAACACCTTTTAGTTCTACAGGAGTTTGGCGGTTTTTAATTTTTTGGTTTTTGATTCAAATAAAAACACCATACTTCCAATTATACTTTATTTGTGAAAGCGTTGTGCACTTCAAATTACTCTTGTCTTGTAAGACTATGTATAATTTTCCTATATTCATTTTTGTGGTATCTATATTCAATCTTCTCCCACAAATATAGACTTCGAAATTCAAACATTTTCCAAACTTTTCAAAATGTTTCTGATAAATTATCGGTAACTGTAACATCAGTTATAGATTTGCATTTAACTATAATTTAGCACAACCACGTTCTGTTTTGGAACTTTTTTTAAATTGCTATCAATATATACAAATGTTAATCGAAGAATTGTTTTCAAGGTAACAGAATAAAATTGTAAAAACCGACACGTCTAGGTGAATCTGCCAGTAATGCTGATATATATTGAGATTAAGTTTTATATAATGAAAACTTATTTAATAGCTAATTATGTATGTTGTAGCACTTTAAAACTATCTCGGTTTTGTGCCGGCCAACCCAGGGTCATGGGATTAAATTAAAATCATAAGCCTCTATTAAAACCTTAACATGGATTTATTTTCTTGTTTTTTTTTATTTGCTACACTTTACATTGACCAACCAGACACATAAAAGTAACTATCTACTTCTGGTCCCAATCTGGGAGAAAGAGCCCCATAAAACCACACGGCTCACCAAAAGACAATTTATGAAAAGCCCTTAGAGAGAATCGGGAAACCCGAACATGGAGCACTTACCCTTAGAAACACCAACGCGACACCAACCAGGCACACACTGCCCTGCCGGTTTTAGGGAGCCACCCAAGAAGCCTCGGGCACCGCAGCGCCCCCAGAGAGGAACGGCGGAAAGCCCAAAACAACAAGAGAGCAGCGCCCTCGAACCGGAAGGGCATGAAAAAATGTGCCGGGGAGAAAACAAACGGCACAGTTTCCTCTGAAATGTGTTGTTTGTTCTATTACTTTGGTGAAACAACATTTTCACTTTATATTGATAGTATAGTTGCTGCTTTAAAAGCTAGGCCCATCCTGTCTCTACATTACATGATAAACACAACAGAATTACTTTAGTGCTTCTAACATCACACACCCTCGGTAGTGCATACGTCATCTATTATCATTAAACCAATTTCTGTTAGGTGTAAAATTGTTACCCTATTACAGCAATACTCTGTTACGGATATCTCACTCCACAGCTAAACTTAAAACATTTGTTCTTAAAATTTTAAATTGTCTCTATGGCAAAGTTATTTTCTTCAGAACAAACATTGCCTCCTAAAAGTATTTAATAGTCCCAGAGGATTGTTTTCTTTCTCAACCTGAAATTTTTCATGTCATGTGAAAGCAACTTATTAGCATTATGTCAAGACTTCTCTTCGTGTCAAGGAATTGTCTACGCTTGCTGCTCATCTCCATATTTTTTTCTTCAGCTTCTGTCACTTGTGTTTACAAATATGTCAACTTTTTTACAAAACACACAGGGAGGTAAACGTAACATGCCAGAAGCATGAATAATGGGAGGGAAAATTGGACAGACGTGGAAAACCAAGGGGAAAACGTAATGTCTCCATGATAGCAGTCTGCATATTCATGGCGCTGCTAAATCTTTAAAGCTATTTCTTTCTGAAAATATTCCCCTTGTCATTCCTAAATTAAAAAGAAAAGAGGTTGAGAGGGGAAATTCCTTGCTGAACATAAAGACTAACATACCTCGCAGAATTAGGTTTGTCTCTTACCACGAATTTTTATAACTGAATTTTTTAATTTTTTAATTAAAGGTCTAATGCAACTATGCACAGTTTTGTTGTTGGTGACAGCTTGTTCCACGGAAAAAAGTAAATATAAAATATCCAGAAGCCCTTTTCCTCTCCCTGTGTATTAGAAATCGATATGCTACACAGGAAATTTCGAGAAAGAAAATATAAGCCCTATAACGGAAAACGGAACACGCCTGGAATAACATAAACTGAAAGACTTACGATTCTGGCTTTTGGAATATAAATAAGTAATAAGAACAAAAGTTGTGTTACTATGCAGAACAATAGTAAGGATATAAAAACAGAAGGATATGAATTAGAAAATATATAAGTAGTTAAAAGCTACTAATAGCTAGATTATACAAATTGTGATTTAAGTATCTAAGGAAAAGGAGTCAATAGATTTTGTGAAAGATGCTTGATTGTTCTGAGACCAAAGATATGTTAAATTGAAATGAACCCAAAATATGCCCGCCTCGGTAGCGTAGATGGTAGCATGTCTGCCTCACGTTCAAGAGGTCCCGAGTTCGATTCTCGGTCAGGGTGAGTTACCTGGATAAGGTTTCTTCCGGAGTTTTCCCTTATCCTGAAAGACAAATGTCAGGTAACTCTAAGCTTCATGGATTCGGACGCATTAAGCATCATTTCACCCGTTTCATTCATCGTCCGAAATGACAAAATGTTGGAGGACGGAAATTAAAAAAAAAAAAAAAAATGTATTTCTAGCGGAAGGTCCATGTCCGTCCGATATGACAACGGTAGAGGATGTAAAATTACAAAACAAGGTCAGTGTGCATAGATAACGTAACCGAAATTTACGAATCGAATAAACAATATGACACCTGCACGTACAACATAAAACTTTTATATATGAATTATTTATGTGAGTGTTTAAGTTATTATAACCATTGTCTTTAAAATCTGATATGTTTGAGACACTGGTAAATCTATTAAGTCAAACAAGGATACTGAAAAAATATAACGGCGTTATTAACTTTAAGTATAATATATCAAATAAGATAATTTTAGAGCCCTAACTATTTCCGATTTCTTCTCCCTTTTTACGTTAGGCGTATCGATTGTTCTGTGATTGAATCAAACCGTCTTTCCATATTTTTCTCGGACTTCTTCCTTCCGTTTAATATCCCTCACCATCTTTACCATTCGATTTTTTGTTTTTGCAGTTTACGTCCTCCAACGTTAAGTCATATCGGACGATGAATGGAATGGGTGAAATGATGCTCCAATGGGCCCAGGGTCCATAAGGTTAGAGTTACCCGACATTCGTTTTTCAGGATAAGGGAAAACCCTGGGAAAAACCTTATCCATGTAACTCGCCCTGACCGAGATTTGAACTCGGGATCTCTTGAACGTGAGGCAGATACTCTACCACCACGCTATCGAGGCGGGCTTTACAATTCGATCGTAGACATTCTGTATATATGTGTATTCCACTTCAACTCCTGTCTTTTCACCCATTCATTCACAGGTTGGATCTTACACAAATATCTAATTTTTTCATTTATTAATCATACAGTATCTTTCCGGCTATTTTCCTTAGCACCTTCATTTCAGTTGCTTCCGTCATTCGTGTGTTCTTGTAGTCTCTGCTTTTGTTTCCGAAGCTCTATAAATTTTGACTTCTGTTTATTGTCTCATGTATTTATTTCTCCATACTAATTCATTAACCCATCCATATATATAAATAAATATATATATATATTTATTTATTTATTTACTTACTTTACAATTTGATGGTCAGCTTTTTGGGTCAAATTTTCCTCACAGGTAATATTTATGCCCAAATAATTGAGATGCATAACCTGTTCCACCATTTTAATTTCTAATTCTGATTTTCATCTCAACGGATCTTTACTAATGATAACCACCTTTTAATGGAAATGTTAAAATTAAACTTCTGACATTTATGATGGAACTTGTACAAAATTATTTGCAGATTATCTTCCGTTTCTGCCACAATCATATCATTCTAAACATAATGTATCCAACTTTCAAGTCTGATTTCTTTAATTATTACAACTATAATAAAGCTGAATAGGAATGGATTTAGGTATTACCTTGTCTTTTGCCTTTTTATTGAACTGTTCTGTGATATTTGAGCTTGGACCTTTATTCGACTAAAATTTTTAAAATATATTTCCTATTAATTTAATATTCCACTTGACACATTATGATCGTCTGAAATTTGTAAAATGTGATGTAGTTCCAATGTATCGAAAGACTTCAAGATCCACAAAACACATATATACGGGTCATTTAAATTTTGATGCTTTTTCTGAGAGCTCTTTAATTATAAATATTGCATCAGTACAAGATCTATTACGTCTAAATCACTATGGAATATCAGAAAGTGTTATAAGTTCTGCCAGTTTCTCATGAATTAATCTCTTAATATAAGAATTAAAATAGATTTATCCCTCTGTAATAATCCAAAATCTTCGATTGATAGTCGAAATGAAAAATTCAATGCCACGGCTGGGATTTTAATCACGGATCTACTGGTTTCCGTTCAGCTTGGACATGCGGTTCCATCTTCTTCCAGTTTACACTAATAAGTTTTTTTCCCCTTGTTCCATTTATACCCCGCCTTTAACTGCTATGGTCATATCGGCGGCCGTTCTCCTTTGGAACATACTGAAGGTGTTAACTTGTTATCTTTGGTTTTTAATCATTAGATCACGCACACACTCACACTCTCATTCATACTTCCAGACTCTGGGGAAGATGGGGAATTATCTTGATTGAAGAAAAATCCCTAACCCCACAGCCGTGAATCGAACCCGGGACCCCTAGCAGGTGTGCATAAGTTTTCTACACGTAATTATTATGCGTTTGCGAATTTGAACCCTTCATATTACACCAGCCTATGTAAGAAACTGAATTTCAGTCCAATGGATAGACTTAATCGATTTCACAGTTAATTTAACTGTTTCTCACATCGATAGAACTGGGAAGATGCATCATAACGTGCTTTAGTTTTTGATTCAGTGTGTATTATTATCCCCTGCCAGCCTTGTCATTTATTTTCCTTATTGACCTGAAGCAGACTCATTATGTATTTATTTATTCTTTTATAGTATTCCATGTAACATCAATTACATTTTGTTCTCCGCGTACCAGTGAATACTAATACTATTGTTATCATGAAATTCAAAATTATTCTCTATTGAGTAAATTGACCTATTTTTTACGTTCAACAGAGCACTCCAGTTTTTTCGATAAAAGTGAATACCTTGTCTGGCTCTGCTTTTCTAACAATAATTAAAATTTATTCTTTTGTTCTTTTCGGAAGGAACTGTTAGCCCTCAAATGTGGACTTATGTCCATTCTTCTTAAATGTTATAACCCTAAGCAATATTAAACTTATATGTATGTTTACGACCACTATAACTGTTGCTACTATATGCAGTGTTAAGCTTTAGGTGAATCATAAATGCTATATTATACCCTGATTGCTTAGGCATTGCTACGCATGTCTGAGCTATATAAAATGCAGAAATATTTATTCCTTATAAACATAAGTTAATCAATACCAGAGATTCAATGTACTGACCACTTTCTTCTTTTCTCATTTCTTTAGTTGCTAAAAGTCTCTAAACTAGGAAATTATAATTATTCTGATCAAAGAATTTAAAAATGCTTTGCTTTATATTAATTCATTCACACCTAACATAAAATGTCATTTTTAGTTTTATATGAACATCGTTATATCTCCAAAAACCTCACTCCTAAATGAAGCTACCTTTTCATCATTCATATATTCATTTATATATTATGTAGTAATGCACACAGTTATTAATTAATTGATATTTGTTTGTGTACCTGTTTATTTATTTTTTGCATTTTACTTGTTTGTTTATTTTTTATTTATATATTCTAACGGAGTCAAGGGAGTCAGGTTTTCTCTTCCATTTTCCAATGACTACAAAGAGAATGGAAGAAAAGAAATAGTTTGTTATGTTGTAGACGTGAGAAGGGAGATAACTAAGGAACTACAGCCATTTACGAGGCGTGTCCGTAAAATAAGGACTCCAATTTTAATTAATATAGAAAACACGTTTATTGTCAATGAATATTTCATTGATGGAAATGCGGAACTTGCAGCTATTTTTCAACGTAATAACCATTGTAATCGATGCACTTTTGCATGCCTGTGGCAGTTTTTGTATACCCTTGTCGTAGCACTCTCCCGCCAAGTTACGCAATTAGCACTCAACCCCGTCTTTCAAATCATCGTCAGTCTGGAAATGTGTTTCATCCAGGTGTGACTTCAACTCATGAAACAGATGATAACCACTAGGTGCTAAGTCTGGACTGTATGGAGGGATGGGCGAGGATGTCCCATCCGAACTGGACCAGCAAATCAGCCGTAGCATGTGCAGTATGGGGACAAGCGTTGTAGTGATAAAATCACTTGCTGCGTCAACATTCCCCTCCGATGTTGAATGGCACGTCGCAATTTTTTTAAAGTCTCAGCGTAGCTAGCGGCGTTTATTGTTGTGCGGTAGGCATAAACTCGCTCAACAATACAGCTTTTCTGTCCCAGAACACACTGACCATCATTTTGCCGGTAGAAAATGTCTTTTTGAGCATTCGTGGCTTCGGCGAATTCGAATTCCGCCACTGACGAGAACGTTCTTAACTTTCTAGTGTTGTATAGTGCACCAGGTTTCATCGCCAGTGCCAATTGAATCCAACAATCCCCCGCCCTGTCTGCAGGGCGCTCCAAGAATCGGTGGGCCGCTTCCACACGTTGCCGTTTATGGCATTCGGTGAGCATTTTGGGGACCCACCTCGCACACACCTTGTGATAATGCAAATGTTTGGTCAAAATATTGTCAATCGTAGTCTTACTGACTTCAGGGATAAGTTCGCAAAGCTCGCGAAATGTCACACGCCGATGACTGTCACCATCTACGCCACCGAGGCGGGCACACTTAAGATCTGTTTAAATAGAACGCTCAAACTGTACACCCATTTTATCCCCAATTGAATTGTGCATGCTCTTTCTCTTTTATGAGCACCTCATCACAGAAACAAAACTTCTGGATATATTCCTATAGCCTATTCCACGGATCGGACAGTACAAAATTGTCTTCCTGCATTTGAGATTCAAAGCACCGCATACTCCAGACATGAAATGAGATGGAAGTAACATCGTAACACTGTCAAGGTAGCCTTGACAGATTTCACAATAGACGCGGAAGTTGATGTGCAGTACACGTAAAAGAGCAAGGAGTTTCTTCGAAATTGGCAGTGACGTTCAATAGTAGGATGCTTAACAGCTGAGAAATATAGTGTGATCCACATACACCAGAACCATTTAAATGGGCCATAACCTTTGAACCAATAATAGGCCACACGTGCAACTTTGGCGGAATATAATACACAATTAGGAGATTACATTACACTACTTACACATGATAGAAATTGTTGGAGGTGTCCTCCCCCAGCATCTATACATACGAAGCGGACTATGATATTTGAGCAAAGAGTTCCACGTTGAGGCGACTGTTTGAAGCAATAATAATAATGGGTGGCACACAGTTCTACTATATGCTACAGTTTGATACAAAAAGGTTTAGCTCAGGGTAAAATAATGAGGTTTCTCAAAGGGTATGCGTGGGTATATGTGAGAAGGATTGTTTTAATGACACTGGAATGCCCGTTTCAAGCTGGTTTAATGACTGCTCCTTTTTATCAGAACATCGAACTTGAAGTTGCATACCAAGGATTACCAATACATCACTGTTCAGAGAGACTGAAGGTAGAATGCTTATTACTCGATAAATTTAATTCGTTCTTCACGTACATATGACCGACAAATACCTTCTCTCATCACTTCTGGTCAACCCTCGACCAAGGCACAAGAAGTGGACTGCCCTAATCGGCTCTAATCCACGAACTGTCCTCCACAGCTGCGCGTGTTTATATAGCTTTCACTTTCTAGAAGCCCATTATTCAACCAAAGATTCCCCTTGTGTCTATTTTGTCATGCCATTATGAAGGGTCCAAAGAATACCCCATTCAACAATGTCAAGTGCTACCCTTTATAAATCTGCTAATGATACTGTTTCTTACATTTTTTTTGTTGTTAAAAAACTCAACCAACTGTAGCTGTTCGTGTCGTAACAAACATACAAGACCCCTTTGATATCCATTACCATTCTTTATACATTGCACCCCTTAATTTCGGTATCACATATTTGCACTCGTCTCACCATATTCTCCGAAGTCTTACGAAGAGTATCCTCGCCAATGTTATTTCCGTTCGAATGGATTCCTTGAGAACATGAATTGTCCGTGACCTATTCTTGTACGCTCTATTTTTAGATACTCCCACAAGAAAAATTCGGGTAAGGTTAGTGAGGGAATCTAGGTGGCTACAAACCTTTTGAGATTATTCGATTATCAAAGTAACTGGTTACAAGTTCCATATTGTCATCACTAGATGTATGGCATGGTACTCTAACTTGCTGGAAATAACTTCCTCTCAATTGGATATCATCCAGCTGCTCCATAAATGTCTTGAAGATACCCATATAAACTTCAGTTTCTACAGTCGTATCAATGAAAATGTGATGCTGGTGTAATGTAATCTTCCAATTGTATATATATATATATATATATATATATATATATATATATATATATATATATATATATATATATATTCTCCCGAAGTTACACGTGTGTCCTATTATTGGTTCAAAAGTTATGGCCTATTGAAGCGGTTCAGATTTATTTGGATGGCACTATATTTCCCTTTAAGTAAAGTTTACTCCATTTTTAATTATGTTGATTTACAGTTACACTACTAGATGTCATGCTTAGTAAGTACTTGGACTTAACACAAAATATCTTTTTAACACAATACATAAATAAAAATGAATATATGTATTTTCGTCAAGGTATTGCTTATATGCCAGCTGACACCAATTATTAAATAGGAAATACTTCGCTTTTGCGGGTATTGTGCATAAATATCGACACAAAACCTGTTGCATTTCTAACAGCTTTAACAATGATATTCATAGCAGCATGCAAAGTAGGTTAATCCTGAAAAATTTTAAACAAGGGTAATGTAAGAAATTTAATTAAAATACAAATGTTAATATACACTTGTGTAAGAAAATATGGAGGTCTTGTTGCACCTTAAGAAGACAGTTCTTAAAAATGTTCGACTTCATTTTCCTCTCTTTTTCGGCGTTGTTTTTTTTTTCTTCTTCTTTTAATCAGAAGTAAGTGCCCATTGACGTTCAGACTATGACCCTACTCACTGTAGTCTACCTTAAAGGTTAATTTAACGCTTCGATTGCTACAAAAACCTTTAACTTCTATAGCAAACGCTTACCGAAGTTGGGATTCTTGGAATAAAATTGAGGATGCTTGACTGTGCATTCGTTTAATTAAAATTAGGAAGTTCCTATTCGTCCATTAAAATTTAATGCCTGTTAGTTTTCCCAGCCCCACTACTACATTTACTCAATTAGTAAGATAGGTTGAGCGTTTCAAAATTCAGGAAATCGTTAAGCTACGAAAGCACAAATTGAGCATAAAGATTTTTTGGAATGTTTGAAAGTCTACTCAAAAGACACAGTTTAGCCATGTGATCTTCAAAAAACGTTTGTGGCATTAAAATAAAGCACAAATTATACTCTGTAATGCATATATCGGTCGGGGCAGTCAATGTACTGACTGAATGTGGATTGAGTACCGGCGCCGGATGTAAAGGGGAATCCCCTAGGTATTGTTTAGTGTGTACATATCTCTACTCATCACTAAGTTTGGATGGAAATAAAAAAGGACAGGATCACAAAAAATACAATTGTCTTAAGTATGACTTCAATTGTTGTATCCGCATAGCCGACTGTTTCAAAATGATGACAGAGATAGCCAGCTACAGCGCGTAAATTTCCCTTTCTCTTTCTAGTGGTGTTGCCTACAAAATAGGCAACAATTAAAGTGAATTCACTCTTGCTTCTTCACTATCAACCACCTGAACTTTTATATACCACATATACAGGGTGTTCCGCATAAATCTGCAACCTCCAATATCTCCGAAATGAAACAAAATATGAAAATTCCAATTGGCCTATGTCAGGGTTTCACAAAATAATAAGGTATGCACAATCCATAAAGATAAACAAATAACAATTCCAACACCAAGTTGCGTTTTTTAAATGGAACATATATGTTTGTTCTAGCAAAATGGCACCTAGAACAACAATTAGTGATAATACACTTGATTCCTATTTTCTATAACCCTTGGAAACTTCATTGTTATGCATTACATCCTACATATAATATACACCCACGAAACAACAGTAGCGTCTTGTCCGATGAAACCGTGTCACTTAAACAGATGTTCGAGGTGCCCTCCATTTACATCAATACACTTTTGGAATCTGGTAATAAGAGGGTGTTGCATGGATTGCAGTAGTTCTGCAGATATAGCCACACATGCGCAGTAATACGATCTTACATATCCTCTACTGTCTTTGGCAGTTCTTGATACATTCTATCTTTCACTGTGCTCCAGAGAAAGGAGTTTAATGGCGTCAAATCTGGAGACCGACCTGGCCATCGCAGAGCAACTCCCCGTCCAGTCCATCTATTTGAAAACTTCGCATCCACAACGTCTCTGAAAACTTGCGCATAATGTGCGGGACATCTATCATGCTGGAATCACATTGATAGATGCGTTTTCAATCCCACATCATCCATGAGGTTGGGGTAGAGTTTGTTGCAGAAAATACACATATTTCAGAACGTATGAGGTTTATAAACGTGAAACCAAGTGTTATCATTAAATGTAGCTATAGTTGCCATTTTGCTACAATAAGTATACACGTTCCGTTTAAAAAAAAAAATAACAACTTGTCCTTTTTTTTTTAAATTTACGTCCTCCAACGTTAAGTCACATCGAACGATGAATGGAATGGGTGAAATGATGCTCAAATGAGCCCAGGGTCCATAGAGCTTATTACCCGACATTCGTCTTTCAGGATAAGGGAAAACCCCGGAAAAGCCTTATCCAGGTAACTCATCCTAACCAAGATTCCAACTCGGGACCTCTTGAACGTGAGGCAGACACGCTGACATCTATGCTTCAGAAGCGGGCAAACTTGGTGTTGGAAGTGTTATTTGTTTACATTTATGGATTGTGCATACCTTTTCACTGCGTGAGCCCCTGACATATGTACATTCCTGGCCAACTGGAATTTGCATATTTTGCTTCATTTCGGAGATATTTGAGGTTGCAGAGTTAGGTGGAACTCTCTGTATAATACCATTGTCAATTGTAAATAGTACAGGATGATCCGTCTGAGGTATTAGAAAAGTAAGAACGTACATAAAGTACCTATTTAACTTTGTTGATTGGTGATATATATATATATATTGTGTGAAAATGACAGGAGTTTTGTGTCCAGTTCAATGAGGCAGAGTTCATACCCTGCACCCTTGTTGCGCTAAATGGCTTGCGGAATTTCTGTAGTGATTTGCTGAAAGGCCGCTGAAATCTCCCTCCGAGGTCGGATAGATTCTTTGTTTTTTTTTTTTTTTTTGCATACACCGTTGTTTTTATGTAGCCCTACAAAAAAAAATCTGGAGGTGTTAAATTTGGGCTATTAGGTGGCCATGGGATGGGTCCATCGCGGCTGTACTAGCGATCGTTGAATAGCTGATTTATTCGGTTCCCCACTATGAGAGCTCAATGTGATCGAGCGCCGTCCTTTAATAGATAATTGTCCAGTATCCCATCATTCTCTATATGAGGTATCACAAACTGTTCTATCATATCAAGGTAATTGACGACAAAAAGAATCTACTCCACAACAAAGAATGGGTCATAGACTTTCTAATGCCTCACTTGTCACCACACATTCACTTTGGGGCTGGATGGTTCCTGTTAGTATGAGACTGGATTCTCGGTTACCCAACAATGCTGAAACGTGTGTTAACTCGACTTCTCAGATGAAATGTAGCTTCTTCATTAATATTCCATTGATTTAACCATTGATGATTCGCTTCCTGCCACTCATACATAAGGATAGCATGATTGAGTGGAGTTTCCTAATTCTGATGCGCTAGTGCCTGCATTTGCAGAATATGGTATGCAAAGAGCTTAAGGTACCGTCTAACAATCCTGTGACAAGTTGTGCATGGTGCACTCTGCTCTGCCGATAAGCGGCCGAGTGACTCATTGGACTTTTAAGTCGTGGTTTGTCAAATACCTTCCTCTCTGTCACGCATTTTCAAGCATATGCTGTACCATTTAACAATGTCTCGTAGTGACTTCTGAGAGCTCACTGGGTCGCTATTACACTCGAAAATGTTGCATATCATACGACACACTGAACATGCTGTTGTGGCGTTACGACCATTGCGTTTTGTTACGTTTACTTTGCGCGAAAGCGTTGTTGTTCAACTGGAAATATCATTCCTTTGTTAACTCTCAACCTTACACTTACATTACAGAAAATTGCTGAGATATGTACTTAACTTCATAAGTGCAATTGTTTACTTTTTTGACGTCATAAACGGATCACCCTGTAACTAGTATCCCGTTAAAACTTAAAGGGTGTGGGAATGGCATGCATGTATTCCTATCAGGATTGAGGCAAAAATAGGATAAAAAGAACAAAGCATACTAGATATTTTTGTTGGTATATGGTTCGTCCAGTCCATACTGTGACTTTGTGGGTTCGTAAAAGTAAACGTCCAGTTTGCATAAATTCAAAATACTCTATTTACGTAGAAACACGTTTGTACAGCCCTTAGCAGCAGAATGACGTAACATACACAAACGAAACCTTCAAGGTCGTCTGCTGCAAATCCACAAATAAAGGAATTCACATTCAAATCACTACACACGCACAATTTCCAGTTCTCGACTCCACTTGGCAGTTCAGCTGTCCACACACACACACACACACACACACACACACACACACACACACACACACACACGTACACAATAATCAGCTCACTGGCTCGCAACTGCAACTCCTAGTAGCTCCCTGGCGAATGACTGACGACTCCCTCTGCCCCATTTATATCCGAGCGCTGTTTCTCGAAAGCTGCCGAAGCTTAACGGCCTTTTATTGTGGAGCGAGAACGCCCAGACTATCTCCGTCTCTCTCTACCTCTGTTGTTCTCTCTCTCTCTCTCTCTCTCTCTCTCTCTCTCTCTCTCTCTCTCTCTCTCTCTCAACTGCCCGCGCTCATCGATCCGCGGGCGTGGCTTGGCCGCTATCTGACTCTTTCACTCCCCGCTTCTGTCTCTCTTGGTGCTGTCTACAGTCCAATTAACTTGAGATGGCAGTTCAGTAAGGATGCACACTAAATGGATTAGTCTGATACTAAATCTGAAAGATGGCTGAAGTTGATTTATACATGTGGAGTAGTTGATACATGTAGCATCAATAGTTGCAAATGTATAACATCATCCACAGTCTCCTTTCAGGATTGGTAACAGAGTAATTCATTTAGTGTGCATCTCTACCCAGCTGCCATCTCAAGTTAATTGGTGTGTACGCAGCAGCAAAACAATGCCTTCCTACAATACTTTCCGACGGCCCTTCTGCTAGTGTAGATTTGCAGCTTTATGCTGTAACCATTCAAATACTTTAGTTTGAATAATCTTTTCACTTTGAAATAATGGTCATTTATACGAAAAAGCACAAGCTTTTTTGTAACGTGCCGCTTATTTTTAAAACTGAACTGATTCAAGGAAGAAGTTACCGAAACAATTTACACATACTGATGTCAAAATATCGGTAACGCGAGGATATATTTTGTGATCAGTAGCGCCGTTTTCTCTACAGAAGCCAGAGCTATTGTTTCAAAGGACAGGGCAAGGAATTTATGGCGGAACCTGGATTTTTGTTATTTGATTTTGGATTATTTTTCGGCATTGTGTTAAAGGCTTAAATAGGTAATATAATTGAAACAAATAAAAATATAACGATTAATAGTTATATATATATATATATATATATATATATATATATATATATATATTTTAGCTAACACTGTGAAATGTACCTCCGTTTTATTGCTTATAGTTGAATACCCTGGAAACCGATGACTCATTATTAAGAACAGTTTTAAAAATGAAACAATGATTTGCACTAAGACTTTTTGGAATATCTTCAATAATGTCAAAAATGAAGACAACACCAATTAATGTACTCTAATTCACTGTAGTTAATGGTTAAATAATATAGTGAAATAGCGAATTTAATGGAGAAGTAAAGTATCAATATTACCAAATCTACGTTAATGGTTAATTGTTACGTTTATTTAATTAGAACAGGGACTAACAGTCCTTTCAGAGTGAAAAATGTCCTTGTTCTTTTCTATACTGGCATATCCACTAGTAACGAGGCTGAAATTTCTCAGCACCTTCATTCCCTCGACCGGGATCGAATCCGCTCCTGGAAAAACTACGAAACCAGAATTGCACATCCCAGGCTTACCTGATTTTGATCACAGTTTCGTAATCACATTTGATGAGAGACTTAATTCATCATTAATTTACTTCGCGACAAATAAAATGATGTGCTTCGAAGAAGTCCTGGACATTTAGTTGAGAATTTCATGAAATATTGCGGTTGCTTTAGAGATAGACGGTCCAAATTATGACCCTCAGGTCAAATCCGGACCACAAATGCTTTTATTGCGGCCTGCATGACTCGGCTGAACAGTTTTAACATTCACACAAAACGTAAAGGAAGGTAAGATTTGAAGTTTAAGGCAGTTTTAGACATCCTTGCCCATCAAAGAGTAGTGAAAAGAGGCGATGCATTGTTAACTTTCCACATTCACTCTCCCCTTATCAGCTGTCAAACGGACCTCTAGCAGACTTTCTTTATCTGATCACACCTTTCACTTTGTTGAGGAGAGCCTGTATTTCTCATTAGTAATTGTTTCTTTCCCAGTGGATTTGCTGGTGTAACAGAGCTGCAAGAAGTGAAAATATGTCCAAAAAGCGCAAAATTGATGTCTAGTTCAGAAATATAATTAACAGTGGCTCGTAATTATTTTGTGAAGCAGGGCATGCACGTGATTTGTAACTATGATTTCAGTAGGTAATGAAAGAACCTAATATAAACAAACATTAGGAACCATTCTCAATAGTTGATAAATTTACTCTGACTCCTGAATTGTTGAAGACAATATAGCTCCAACAAAATCAATAGTCATCTGCGATTTATGGTTTTATAAAAATTCGAATTAAATTATTAAAGATTACATAACCCGTCTATTTTGTTTTCGGTGTGGCACGATTATTTAGAGGTTTATTGAATAATATATTTTCCGTATATTCACCTCCTGTATTCTATGAAAATCGTTAAAACAAAGATTATATGAATAATGAAATGTGAAGTACACATATTGCAGTTTAATATGCTATTTTTAATGTTCGGTGAAAAGAAAAAATGGACGCCATTTAGGGGGGTTAGTTTTTTCAAAATTTGTTTTAATTAGCAAATTTTACTTTATAGAAACGGAAAAAATATCATTTTAATCTTTGAAATATTGTTCGTGGAATTTCATTGGCTTCAGAACGGGATTGAAGTAAAACGTGGTGTTATAAATACTTTAAAGGTGGCCCGCAAGGTGATTCACGTGGACCGAGAGTGCTGTGAACGCGTGAGCGAGCTATCGTCTTACTTCCGGTGTTTACCGTTCAGATCTGCATCTATGCATAAGCTGAAACCTCAGTATGTTGTCAACTGCCATTTCGTGTAAGTTCTGAAGTGTGGAAGTTAAATTTCATCATGTCAGATTTGGTTCAAAGGACTTATTGTTGCTGTTTTAAACCATTCAAGATATTTAAACACAGAGTAGGACATAAAAGGTTAAGGCCAGTAACCTCAGCAATGCTCATTAAACTCAAACTGGAATGCGTAAACCTATCTCGCGATTTGAAAGTGTGTGACAATTATCGCCTGAAAAGTTCTAAACTTCCAAAGCAACAGAGTACAAGTGAGTTATGTGTACCAATTGCAAGTGAAAGTGCAGTACTAGAAGAATGTGATAGACTTTCCTCATCCTCCAGTGATGCAGTGAGTATGGACACAAAAGACGCAGCAAGAAAACTGAGTGAGAGTTTAGTGGCAATTGGAGAATCACCTATAAAAAAAGAAAATTGTCGCAAAAATGCTATTCTGGGGATAAGTTTCAGAAAATATCGCAGGCAATGAAGGATAAGGTATTTAATATTGTAGACTCCACTTCAAATGAAAATTTACATCATTCTGAAACAATACAGAAACTAAAATTTTTCTCAATGAAGCTGATGACAAAACTCTCAAAATACAAATACTGACGATTTTGACAGCTGATCTTACAAGAAAATAAAACATTTTGATGTGTCAACTCACATGATACGAATATCTAAACAGGTGGCTAAAGAAAAAGGAATTTTAGGAACTCCAGACACCAAATTAGGAGAAAACCTTGACCCATCTACATGTAAAAAGGTGTCTGAATTTCATAATTCTGATGATGTGAGTAGGGTTATGCCTGCAGAAAAAATGTAGTTTCTGTTAAAGAAAATGGTAAGAGAATCCATACACAGAAAAGATTGATACTTTGCAACCTTAAGGAAACTTAGCTTTAAAGATATGCATCCGGATGTCAGAATAATTTTTTCAAAATTTGCGGAATTAAGGGCTAAGGAATGCGTACTTCTTGGAACTAGTGGAACCCATGCAGTTTGTGTTTTTTGCTTATCACAAAAGTGTCAAATTAATGCTTGATGGTATCAGTATTTTCCGTCTCACTGGAAATTCAAATCCCATTTTAACCAATTATAAGGACTACTTAACACACATCGTCTGCAACCCGCCAACATCTAACTGTTTTTTAAAGACATGTAAAGCTTTTCTAGGAACTGAAAATATAACAAATCATCACCGAGCTTCTGGAAACAGAAATAATAATTCACCTTGTAGGTGATGACGGTAGTGCAACGCACGATACGCGGTGAGCTGGCACACGGTCTGTGTGCTTCTTGACCTCGTCAGCAGCGCTGCACGACTTGATAAGTTACTTAATTTCTCTCTTATTATTTGGAATCTCCATCTGAATTTTTTCCTGAAGTTATAGGACATCATGAGGTTAGTTTTAAAAATTTTTAGGCATCTTTTTTTTTTTTTTTTTTTTTTTTTTTTTTTTTTTTTTGTTTAGCAAAGTGCTAGCATTGATGATGACATTTGTACTCTTAATGCCTTTGTGAGAATAAAAATATTACTCGAAATATTTTTTACTGTGTAAATGAAGTATGCATTTCATTTTAGTAAATGAGCCAAAAATTATATTTTTATGCCAAAAATAATCAGATATATTCACATTAATGTAGAACGATGTGCGCAAAATAGCCATATGTTTAATTATTTTTATTGGCCAAAATAATAAGACCAGATACTAACAAAGAATACGTGTATAATTTTTTCCTACATAGAACATATAAACTCAATATCAATGAAATCGGAGACATGAAGATCAAATTTCTCCGAAATTTATGTGATTTAAGATGGAATGACTCAAAACAGGCATTATCTGGATCAAAAACTGGTCTTAAGCACCCACCGAACTATTTCTTGCACATAAATTAAGACAAAAATGCAATTTTAAACATGTGCAGTCGGCAGGCATTGTTGCCAAATCCAAGAATGAAAATAACATCAGACTTTTGCATGTAGCCAAGAGTGGCTCTATTTAAACATAGACAAGTATTCACTTTCAGTGGGCCCTACTCCATAAACGCAGGAGTACCTCAAGGCAGTGCCTTGGGCCCCTGCATTTCCTTACATATATAAACACACTTCCAACCCTGAGAGGCTACAACCTCTACCTATTTGCCGACGATACTGCCATAACAGCATCAAAGTGTCATCACGTCGCAGTGCAACAGGCACAGATATTCGCGGATATGCTGCATGCCTGGTTTGCGACTTGGCGGTTGAAACTCAATGCCACTAAGTCCCAGGCCGTCACATTCACACGGCGAGCACTACAAGATGTACCTACCCTACATCTAGGTGATGTCAATGTACCCTGGTCTACGAAGGCAACATACCTCGGCGTGCTTCTGGACATGCGCCTTACATGGAAAGACCACGTAACAGCTGTGGCTAACAAAGTTAGTAGAAGGATGGCCATGTTGTATCCCCTCTACAACCCTAAGTCACCTATGGCTCTTCGGAATAAACTGCTACTCTACAAAAAAGTTTTAAGGCCGGTTTTCACCTACACCTGCCAAGTCTAGGGTGCTGCTGCCAAAACTCATCTCTCTAAACTCCAAGTCCTCCAAAACCGTTACCTTCGGTCTGCAGTCGCAGCCGATTGGTACATCCCGAATGCAAACATTCATGCAGATCTATCCTTCCCAAAAGTCACTGACTATATCCTACACTTATCCCACAGTTTCTACTCGAACCTCCCAAACAACTTAAACAACCTGATCCGTGGACTTGGAGAGTATGATCTCGACCCAGGTGAGACATAAGAGACCCAGACTTGTACTAGGACCCCCATAAATACCACACCTCCTTATCTTGCTACTTACTCCATATTTACTTAACCAACTATTCACTTCCTTAATAAAATTACCATCATTCACCCACCATCATTTCTTAACCAAACAATCACAATGCCAGTAAGGGACCTAGTCCCGGTATGGCAAGAGTCGAAGGGCCCTCCTCTGCGGAGGAGGACACTCCTTCAAAGACCACAAGGCTGCTGCTTGCTTGCTTGCTTGCTTTCAGTGGGAAAGCATCCGTTCAGTTTAAGGTTAGACTATAAATCCACTGGTAGGTGTTATACCTCTCGCATTTGTGTGTTTTAGTTCACGCTAAATATTCTAATGTTCAAAAAGTTTTAGCCTGTGACCTTTAACTATATATTTAATCTTTCCCCTTGTCTCATATGTGTGGATATCGGAATTTGTGGTGGTTATATTCCTGTAATGTACAAAAGTGTTGTTCGCAGAATAAATATGCAGGAGAGAGTAAGTAAGTAGATATGTTTAATTTTTTAAAATACAGCCTGCCTAAACTCGTACGTGTTATTTTTGCCAGGTATCTGATAGCTCTTTTCAGTAAGAGAAAAATTCTGTTAAAGTTTAATTTGGAATAAATAATAACTAAACACTAGTAACACAACTTCACTTATCTTATTTAACTCCTGGGAGTTAAATAAGATAAGTGAAGTTGTGTTACTAGTGTTTAGTTATTATTTATAACCTAGTTTACTTCACTGTCAGCAGCTTCAGTTTTTTACATAACTATTTTAATTTGGAAGTTTGTCCCTACAGCTCGATTCCATAAGAAATTCGTGAATATATTAAGGCAAAATATAGGAATTTATTAGTATCTACTGAGAGAAAATTGGCTAAATATCGCAACACAAAAAGTCTTGAGCTTAATTTACTTTCTAGTTTTTCAATATGGTTGTTCCAATTTAACTTATCAAGGATTAAATTTAAAATATTTACACTTTTTACACACTGGACTAGACTATTGCCTATATTAAGCCGAGGTTTGAAAGGACGTCTCTTATAATAAAATACAATTAATTTGCTTTTTGTGCATAAGTACACAACCTGATATCATTAAAATACTGTGCCACGATATTGGAGGTAAAATTTGCATTGATATCTAGATTTAGTAAGTTGCTGTTGCTGAAACGCAGTGTGTCATCGTCTGCATAAAAACTTAAAGCTACCTGGACAATACCAAAATCTGTACCACAGTTTTATATCGTTAATATGCAGAATAAACAATAAAGGTCCCAAGGTCCAAAAGGTCTGGCACGCCAGACTGAACCTCTACAGGTTTTGAAATAAACTCACCTTGTTTACATTTCAGTAGCACATATTTTGTTCTGTTAGTCATGTAGGATTGTATCAGGTTATTACTTAGAACTCGGAGACTAATACGTTCAAGTATATTCAATAGAATTTTTGTATCAACAAAATCGAAAGCTTTTGATAGATCTAATAAAACCCCATCTGCAAAATTTCCTGCATCAATGCTATCAATTATGTACTCAAGGAATGTTTAAGCTGCGGATATGGTAGATTTTCCATGGACAAATCCATTTTGGCAGTCTGATAAGAGGTGAAAGCTGTCAAGGAGAGTAACGATTCTAGAATAAATTACTTTTTCCACCACCTTGGCTAGACAGGGTACTACGGAAATAGGCCTATAATTGTCCATCTCTACTTTATTTCATTTATTGAATACTGGAATAACTTTTAGCTACTTTGAGACTATTGCATTTGCTAGTATTGAGTTAATATCCACTAGAGGACTACCTATGGATTCTTTGAAAACTGTTATTAGTTTTATTGGGATGTTATCGTAGCCAACACTATTTTTAGTTTTGATGCTTCCTATAATGTTTATTAGTTTTTTGTTGGTTGGATATAGGAATAATGAATGAGTTGTTAAATTATTGAATTGTGCTGTTTGAATGCTACCGTTATGCTGCCACAGTTGTGCTTTGGAGATACTTTAACCTACTGAAACACGGTTATTAAACATGTTTGCCAGCTCTGAAGGATCCCTTGTATCGTTGCCATTGGACCTGATTTCAAAGTGAGTTTCTTTCTTCGGTTTTATGTTACCTCTGAAATTATTAATAATCTCCCAACTTGTTCTGTTTTTGTTATCCGAGTCAGATATTCTTTTTACTAAATAAGTCTTGTTTAGCTTTAATAACCCTTTCATCATATATATTTTTGAAATTACTGAAGTTTTCGCGTTTCAAATTACCTGATAACATTCAGTCTTTAGCAATGTGTAAGAGAGTACGGAGTTGTTTTATTTCGGGTGTGATCCAATCAACTATTTTATTACAGCTTTTTTCTACCAGAAACTCGTTATACGTAATCTCCACATAAGAGAGGCACAGAAAATCAAGATCGATCTCGACGGATATCACCGAAACAGAGGCAATGACAACAGGACCAAACTTCAGCTACTTAACCTGAAACACATTTTGCGGTATATTATTGTTACGAAAAATTTGCACTGTGGTACCTACCACGATCCAAGTGACAACTCCATCTGCAAACTATGTGATAAATTATTGTGCTAGAAATATCATTTATTGCAATCCAAAAGCAGAACTGTTCCTAAGTGTCAAAACTAAAGACTGTTGCACTCACAACCAAATGTACATTATCGTTCTTTTCCTTGAATTTCTACACGTTGTGTTTAACAAATGATTATAAGAAGTAGAAGGAGCATGTTAAGTCAAAAGGCCGGTAAGTTTAAGAAATACTTTATTATTTTCTATACTCAAATCATTTATAATATCATTTATTTAATATAGACATATTTTGTCACCAATGATACCGTATTTAGGAGCTCAGACACATGATTTATAATCCTACATACATTTAATTTTTCTTCACATGCAAATTAAGTTCTTATTTAAACAAAGCTTGCTGTAGGATGTATCATCCTTTGGTTAGTAGTACAATGAAAACGATCCTATATATGCTAAATTAGTACGTACTTTCTTTAGAATAATATTGCTTCATGTCATCGCAAATTCCATTATAGGTATAATAACATTCTTCCTGTAGGAAGATCAGTCTAACCTCAGATAACATCTGAATAACTGGGGCGTTAAAAGCATTCTGTGACTTCATGGCTTCGTAGAATTAAAAGTCCAAAATGTTCTTTATTTCCGTAGAAATACACTCTGTACACCTTTGGCAGCTAGAATACGAAACATAAACCAACACAATCTCTCGTCAATTCTGCACACGTAAATAAAAATTCAGTTTCAAAACACAGCTGTACGCACACGCTGTTCCGATTACCCACTTCTTGGCGAGTTGCGGCTTCCTTATATACCTCTACTCATATTTCTAGACTTTTCTGGAATATTCTGTAAGAAATCGAATCTTCATTTCACAGCACAGAGGTCGTTTAAGGGAGTCCTCCTCTGCGAAGGAAGATCCTTCGACTGTTGCCATACCGGGATTGTATCCCTTACTGGCATAGAGATTGGTCTTTAACTAATGGATGGTGGGTAGATGGTGGTGATAATGTTTGAGAACTGTTTGCGTAGTTCTATGAACATGTTCTGTAAGGTGTGGTTTTGAGTTTGAGTTTATGGTGGTCGAATTTTCGTTTTAGCTATCTGTCTATTTATCTGTTTCGGCAAGCCTTTATCTCCACGCTGCTCTATCTGTCCATTTGTGTGCGTCAGCCGCGCATCGTCGCAACAAGGGGTTCGTGACAATATTGACACTACAGTAGATGCTACTAAATAACTGTGTATTATTAAACCACCAAACTTGTTCTTTGTTTATAGATGATAACAGGCTCAGCTGCTTGATCTTGGAACTAAATTTAATCTTAAGGTTTGCAATGCTTTTTAGTGGCGTAACTACATGCAAGTAGACGCTTTTAAAATCGTATAGTCTATATTTTATTATGTCCACTAAGCGGAAGTTGCATGCACTTACTACCTTACAGTTTTAACTGGGGAAGTTACGCTTCTAACATCGCTAGTTGTCAACATACCCGGTGAATCCGTTGACCAATTTTTTCAATCCATACAGTACGCGGATTATAATGCGCTTGAAAACGTTCCTGCATTTGTAAAGAAATAATTTTTTTGTATCCCTTTGTGTCTGCATTGCGTCAAATACATTTAATCGTCCTTGAATCTATCCGATTAAAGATAAAAACCTTCAGAAACACTAATACTCTACCATGAACTGAAATATAACTAGTATAAACTGGATACCGAAATCACTCGTATGAAGGAGATCAATAGAAGCTCATATTCACTAAGCTGCTAAGCCGTCTGGTCTGTGTACATATGTGAAGTGTATACTGCACGCTCAAAATAGATTCGAGGTGCATCTGTTTTCTTAATGAGCAGCGTAAATTCGGAAAATAATAAGGTAAGGCGGCAAAACACATAGGAATATTACGTATGCAATTTGTTTTATGCAATAACAAATGTAAGCATCTTATTTACTGTCTGTTGTGCTCTCTCCACACGATCGTTTACTGTTATCTTTTCAACAAGCAAGTATTTTAAAATTCTATACTTTGTTTTCCTTTTTTTAATTTACGTCCTCCAACGTCACGTCTTATCGGAAGGTGAGTGAAATGCTTGAAATAATGCTCAAATGAGTCCAGGGTACATAGAGCTTAGTTACCCGAAATTCGTCTTTAAGGATAAGGGAAAACCCCGGAAAAAGTCTTATCCAGGTAACTCACCCTGGCCGAGATTACATCTCGGGACCTCATGAATGTGAGGCAGACATGCTGCCATTTACGCTACCAAGGTGGGCAACATATAGTTTGTAATTCATGATTATTGACAGAAGCCTTGCGGGAATAGGTCATTATATATTGCTATGCGTGTGTACAAGAGGCTGTAGAGATAGGCCTTTAGGAACCAGATAGCAGTATATTAACTAGAAACTTCATTTCTCTATTTAATCACAGCCTAAGGAATAATAAATGAACCAGATAGATTGTATAAAGTTTTGACACGTTTAAACGAATAGATAATATCCCGAAATTTGTTTGGCATAAAAATAACCTGAAATAAACGTTGTACTTTAATGAACTTTACCTGAAATAAAATATTGTTTTACTTTTATGGGGGGAACCATTTGTGCACAGTAATAATTAATCAAGAATAAGGTGGTGCAAGTTCTTCGTAGAAAACTCGTTTAAATTTTGCATCTGATGCAATTATTCTAGAAATTAATTTTTTTATTAAACTGTCTTACCTAGGTGTATTGTAATTGCCCCCCCCTCCTTCTAGCCATATTGTGTACGGAGATGCTCTCGACAAAGAGAATAAGGCTACTTCTAAACAGCAAGATTACTTCAATGCAATGCTGCTAAGATCATTGCAAGCCAAAAACATTTTGATGAAAATTCTTATAGGAATTTCCGAAAGAACAGAAAATGTATACGCTGCTTATGTGGTAATGTTTTCGTGAAAATCTTCATGGATGCTTGGAGGACGTTGATTTTACAATTGTCTGAACTAAGTGGGATCATTCCAAATTAGTTACACTTGGACAAAAAGATCTTACAACTTAGGCCAAATTGACATATTTACATAAGCTTATGGAAATTTGTAAACTTAACTGTTTTAGAAGCTACAAAAAATAAAGGTTTTATTTATTTATACATGGACCGCTTACTTTGCGAGAGGCCAACTTGGGCCAGGATCGGAGATTATGTGAGCAACTATTCCGTTAAGAGTTCGTTGCAAGCAATACTGGAATAGTACTGCAATACAGCTAACGCTGTTGTGATGACGAGCAGCCGATACAGTGCTGAGGATTGTAAAGCATATATAGTATATAACCCATGGCGCTACAGCACTTAGAGGGCCAAGGCCTACCAACCCGACTGCCGGCTTCACGCCCACTTACGCACAGCAGAGGTGGACGGTCATCCAACCGATACGCAGAGATGTGCTCAGCATCACGGCATCCCCCAGCCGGAATGATGGTTTCCGTGACCATGTAAACCATATACCTGGTCACAAATATTTCATAATAGAATTTTCCAGTATCATCCTGTTAGTTGTATAAAGAGAGATAGAGCTAAAATAGTTTATTTCATTGATCTTCTGTCAGGTTGTATCCGCAAAACATTAAATCACATAACTTTGCGATTACTGCAGTAAGGATTTCCGATACACAGTAGTCTAAAATTACGAAGGAACGAAGGGAAGAAACATAAACATCCATCCGAGAACCCTTCCAAGAAAAGTGTGTACTATGCTATGTTAATGCTAATTTGAACCTGGTTGTCCCTTAGGAAATAAATTTTAGTAAAATAAATCTTCTGTATACAGTAATACGTAGAACATCTCAATGGAGGAATTTTATGAGCATTTATAATAATAAAATGAACATCTTTTTTTTTTATTTACGTCTTCCAACGTTAAGTCATATCGGACGATGAATGGAATGGGTGAAATGATGCTTAAATGAGTCCAGGGTCCATAGAGCTTAGTTACCCGACATTCGTCTTTTAGTATAAGGAAAAAAAACTGGAAAAAGCCTTATCTAGGAAACTCACCCAGACCGAGATTCGAACTCGGGACCTCTTGAACGTGAGGCAGACACGCTACCACCACGCTACCGAGGAAAGGAACATTTTACCTCATATGAACCCTGTGACTCAGATATGAATATCCTGGCAGAGAACATTTGTATTTCTGCAAAATCTATAATGAAGAACACAAGCACCATAATTAACAAATCCGTTACCTGTATCAATATTTCAGTAAAATTTCGATAAAGTTGGCCATACGAGGGGGTGTCGTAAAGTTTTATTTATCACCCTATAAATGTGATAGAGAGTTTGTGTTGGTGTTTGCCTGATAGTTCTTCTCTGCAAAGTCTCCATCCAAATTTACACATTTTTCCCAGCGTTTCTTGACCCTCAGAATACCTTGACTGTACAAGTCCACAGTATTCGCTTTAAACCACTCTTCCACTTCATTAATAACTCATTTGTGTTGTCAAATCGGCGACCACGTAATGGATTCTTCATTTCCGGGAACAAGAAAAAGTCACTTGGTGCGAGATCGGGCGAATAAGGCGGATGTTGTAAGGTCTCAAAGCCACTTTCCCTTGTTTTGTCAACTGCAAATTGAGATGAATGAGCTAGTGCATTGTCAGTCAGAAGACGAACACCTTCGGAGAGCATACCGCGTCGTTTCTTAATCAAAACTGCTCGTAACTTGTCCAGAAGATTGCAGTAGTATCTGTCAGTGATGGTTTGACCCTTGGCAATATCATCTGTAAGGATGACTCCACTAACGTACCCGAAACTGAAAGCATGTCCTTCCCAGAAGACTTTTGCATTTCTGCCTCTTTGGGAGGGCATGTTTCCATTCCATGCTCATGGTTTTTGTCTCTGGGTTATAGTGTTAGATCCAGGATTCATCCATGGTCTCCAGACGATCAAAAAATCGTCTTTATCCTATTCCAACGGCATCAATATCTCTATTGAAAGGTCACGCCATGTTTGCTTTTGGAAAGGGGTTAGCAAAGTGGAACCCACCGTGCAGACACATTAGATATGTGCATTTCGTCATGAATAACTTTCCACACACTACCATAACTAAGATGTGTCTTATTAATGATCATTTGAATGGCTGCTCGTCTGTCTTCCAATATTAAACACTCCAGTTTCTTCACTGTGACAGCATCGTCTTTCATTGACTGTCTACCAGATCTTGGCTCATCTGTCAGTGACATGTGACCAGTTTGAAAATTCCTTTTCCACCTTACAGTAGTGAGATGGGAAATCATTTCTATAAACAGCTATCATCTCATCATGGATTTCACAGGCAGTTTTACCATTGTAATGCAGGAACTTGATCACACTACGAGCATCAATTTTCTATGTCTTACACCTCAGTCACAGTTGGGCACTCACTGTAGAAAAACAAAAGGACTCGAATCACTGAAACTACCAGCATTATGTCCCGAGGGATCAGTGATGTTACTGAAAAATTTTCATGACTCTTGCATAAAAACTACAGGGTGATAATTAAAACTTTACGACACCTCCTCCTATTTATATGGAATCCTGTTTCGATTTTCGTTAGGAATATTTAAACGACAGAAATCAATTTGGGTAAGTTATTGATATACTTAGTTTCTTGCAAAGTAAGTCAAAATTTTTCTCAGCATTCCGGAAAGTGGAAAACAAATTCATTAAATCCGTTATTTGTTTGTTTATTTGTTTATTTTTATCTATCTATTTAGGACTTAAATTATAACCGATTAAATACACTTAATAAAATTCACTGTTTGGAAATTCAACACAAAGGAAAGGAAAGTTTATGTTACGATGGGAGAAAGAAATAGCTAATAAGAGCATTGAAGATCAGAAAATGTACAGGAGCAGCTCACGCACGCACGCACGCACGCGCACACAAACTATTGAAACAAAATTCGTAATAAAAGTTGCTTCTTATTTAATAATTAGGTTACTCAGTTTGTGATAAAATTAAATGCACTGTAACTGGAAATTCAAGAACTAAAATAAAAAAGTGAACACAGTCAGAAATACAATTAAAATATACTCAGAAGTACACGAGAAAACCTGGGAAAGACTTGTGGGAAATACCTAAAAAAAGCGTAAGCAAACTAGTTCACATGAAAGTCTTGGACAGTAAAATCGAAATTAAAAATGCATATCTCGTGTAACAATGAGAATGTTCACACAGAGTTTATTGTTTGAAATGTTCCGTGCATATTTACACAAGGAATCCTTCCTTTTTTCTCACGGTAATGTGTGCGAAAAATTGAGTTCGTTACTGATCGTGCACTAGTAGACAAGTATGCAGGAGCTGGACCTACAAAGGTTGGAATCCTCAACATCATTTTTATTATAGATATACGAAATGTACATTACACACATTGTTATGCAACTTCTAGTTACGAAGGTTTACTTGACTTTTTGACGCACATAGAATCTGAAACACACTACTCTGAAATGTTTAATTTCTGTATGTTAATTCAAATAAAAGTGGAAGTCAACTAAGTATTGGATATGAATACCCTCAGTTTCTATTACTACACTCATTCTGCCTAGTGAAATTTTCGCGAGAGGATACTACTCATTATATGCCAGCAACATTCATAATAGATGAAGTGAGTGAATGTGTGGAGTTAAGAGACCGTCGACAGCGAGATCATTTGGGTCATAATAGATGAAGGAGCAGTAGTGTTTACACAATCAATATTAAGATAATTTTAAATAACCCTGCATGATTTTGAAAGCAACAAGAACGTTATTTGCTTTTTTTATAAATTAATGTGTTTTAAAATATTATTTATCTGCTGCAAGGAAAAATAAACCATTGCTATTAAAGTGAAAATAATAAAGGAACATGCACCTCAAGAATTCGAACTGATGTTGGTCTACTTACCAGACATATGCGCTTTACCATTTGGCAAGTGTGCATACGGTGAACACGCCAGACAACTCTCTATCCATTGCAAAGCTTTGAAATTTAGCCAGAGTGGTATCAAAGCATAAATTGGAAATATCAATTGTTCATTCACACTAGGCGTGTTTAGGCCGAAGTAGGGAAAGTTAGTCAGATTGAAAAATTCAACGCCAACGTCGGGATTCAAATCATTGAACTTTTCAGTATGACTCGCTTTTCAAAGTGTATATTGTGAACGCATGGTCAGCGGATGCTTCGGATGCTTTCCAAATCGAACTTACATTTTTCCTTTGTCTAAGGCTGAATATTATTATTTTAATATATAATATAATATAATATAATATAATATAATATAATATAATATAATATAATATAATATAATATAATATAATATAATATAATATAATATAATATAATATAATATAATATAATATAATATAATATAATATAATATAATATAATATAATATAATATAATATAATATAATATAATATAATATAATATAATATAATATAATATAATATAATATAATATAATATAATATAATATAATATAATATAATATAATATAATATAATATAATATAATATAATATAATATAATATAATATAATATAATATAATATAATATAATATAATATAATATAATATAATATAATATAATATAATATAATATAATATAATATAATATAATATAATATAATATAATATAATATAATATAATATAATATAATACAATATAATACAATATAATACAATATAATACAATATAATACAATATAATACAATATAATACAATATAATACAATATAATACAATATAATACAATATAATACAATATAATACAATATAATACAATATAATACAATATAATACAATATAATACAATATAATACAATATAATACAATATAATACAATATAATACAATATAATACAATATAATACAGTACAGTACAGTACAGTACAGTACAGTACAGTACAGTACAGTACAGTACAGTACAGTACAGTACAATATATATTGTAATTTACGTCCTCCAATGTTTAGTCATAACGGACGATGAATGGAATTGGTGAAATGATGCTCAAATGAGCCCAGGGTCCATAGAGCTTAGAGTTACCCGACATTTGTCTTTCAGGATAAGGGAAAATCTTATCCAGGTAACTCACCCTGACCGAGATTCGAACTCGGGACCTCTTGAACGTGAGGCAGACATTCTACCATCACGCTACCGAGGCGGGCTGAATATTATATAGCATAATATGCTAACGTACACGAAGTGAAGAAGTTACTTTGCATTGCGAAACCTAAAAGTTGTTTTGAAATACAGAGGGAACAACGAGAAATCTGAATTTATAGCAATAAACTTACAATTGGAGATTAATTGTTCTTTCACACCATCCGTGTGTAGGACGCACTATGAAAGAGTAGAGCCAGACTGAAGAATTCAATGCCATAGCTGGGATTTGAAACACGGATCTTCTGTTAGCCTCCTGTAGGGGATAGAATTCGTCCCTTTCAGCTGCCAAGGTGCGGGCGCTGCGGACCCTTAGCACTCGTGTTACCTCTGACGTTACTAGAGGAACCTCGGGCCGAACATTCGAGCCCCTCCCTCTGGGAGCTGTTCGGATTGGGTTGGACTCGAGGGGGCAGTGTGATCCCGCCACCCACGGGAAATTGGATACCTCCGGCCAGGCTCCGGCCGTCCGGAGGGGGTAGAGGGTTGCCTCATAAGTCCCGGGTGCTAGCCTGCAGAGCTAGTAGCTGATGTGCCAGATCAACGGCGGCCCTACCAAGGTTTTTTGGTAGCCGGTTCATAAGGACCGGCGCTTAAGTGCCGTATCCACTTCCGTCCTGACTGCCGCGAGCAGGGGGGATGCAGTTTATAAAATAGGTACTGTCCTGTGGTAAAACGAACCCGAGAGGCCCGGGATCTGGTCCTACGTGTCCAGGACTAATGGGAGTAGATCCTCACTTTAATGCATCCAGCCGCTCCAAACCATTGAGCTACTATACTATGGCCAATGTGCCAACATGACATTACATTCTTCAACTGACTCGTGTTTTTGCCATTCCACTAGGAGTTCTCATAAACACATGAGACAACAACCTTAATGGCGACTTACTATGCTGTAAGTACTTTAAGGCCCGGGCTTTATAGTTCGGACCACTATTAGGTACAGTTAATGAAAATTAATTGTTCTTTCACACCATCCGTGTGTAGGACGCACTATGAAAGAGTAGAACCAGATTGAAAAATTCAGTGCCATAGCTGCGATTTTGAACCACGGATCTTCTGGACATTGATTTTCAAAGGCGGATTGCGGTTAAAATTAGGTCTACTGAAATTCAGGATCATATGTTAGCTAAACAAAACAATTTAACTTAACCCAGAAGTAACCACTGTTAATAAAATAAAACGTTAATTTATAATAACAGATATTAATGTATACCCCCAATATTAATTTCAATTGACTTTATTTTAATCAGCAAATTCAAAATAGGTTCCAGTAGAGATTCTTCCCCCTTCCTGTCTGAAATGTCAATATCACTCGTATTTTAATTTACGTCCACCAACGTTGTCACAAACGATCAATGAAATGGGGGTAATGATGCTCAAATGAGCCCAGGGTCCATAGAGATTAGTTACGTGAGTCTCATCTTTCACGATAAGGGAAAGCTCCGGAGAAGACCTTATGCAGCTAACGCACCATGACCGAGATTGGAACTCAGGACTACTGGACCTTAAAGTGCACACGTAGCGTCTGTGCTACTGAGGTAGAAAAAGAAAAGGTAAAAACGTAGAGAGTCTGTTGCAGACATAAAACTTAGTAAATGAATCTGTTTATCGGTATACAATGTATGACTGTTTCTATTCTAATTGTTATTGATGTTATTTTGTTTTCTTATTAATGTTTTATTGTTTTTGCTTTGCTTTGCTTTTTTATTTTATTAATGGCGAGGATAATTTTAAAAGAAGTTGTTTTTGCAATTTTCACCTTTGTATATAAAAAGCGTAATGACAAGATTTAGCTAACGCCGTAACAAATGTTTATTTTACGTTTCGTTTGCATGTTAGTTGGCTGAGGATTCTGCTCTCTTACCTTTACTCAGTATTTACAACAGAGAAGGTAAATAAAGATGCCCTATGGTTAAACGTCCTTCGTTGCTTAAATCCATAAATTGTTGCAAAATAAAATATGTCAGTTGGTTAACTGACTTTGCGGTCGAAGATAAGTCACTGCGAAAGAGATCCAGTATAGGAAAGAAGTAAGAAAATAATTCGTTTTAGTATTCATCAAAGTTACTACCTATAACA
Source organism: Mantis religiosa (assembly GCA_030765055.1). Classification (NCBI taxonomy): domain Eukaryota; kingdom Metazoa; phylum Arthropoda; class Insecta; order Mantodea; family Mantidae; genus Mantis; species Mantis religiosa. Next base: position 147,791,380 of record CM060952.1, on the reverse strand, counting down.
AAGAAACATAAAAGTAAATGGACAAGTGCTTATTTATGAGACACCTGGATAAGTAAACTACGATGTTCATGCAAAGTTTGGTTAATATCAATTTAAATCACTATATTTTCTGTAAAATTATAAAGAAAAATAAATAAAACACTGTGTAGAGGTTAAATGATTATATTTCTACCAATTATCCTAACTTTTATATTCTATGGAATATTCATACAAAAACTCTTTTTATTTCAAATTAGAATAACCATTAAGTGAAATAGTTCCCAGTAATGTGTCGATTGTCATGTGTTTAAGAGCTGGTTGCTATATTCGGGCATTGGTATTTGTATCTACTCTTTCCATAATATTAATTGATACGGCTTATATAAAAACTAAGAAGGCATTGTTGAAAAATTAAAAGAAAAAGTCGTACGTGTATAGGAAATTTCGGAAACAGCACCATACTGATATGGTGTTTCCTGTTCTAGAATATACTTGCTGGTTGACCATTCCGTCATTTTACAGTTTGATTCTTATTTTCATATGTATCGAAGCTCACAGTTCCCTATTCATTTGAAGTTCCAACCAAGGTTTATACTCTAGTTCATTGATGTAATATATATATAAAACCCATGGTGCGATAGCCTTTAGAGGGCCAAGGCCTACAGACCTGACTGCCGGCCTCACGCCTATTTATGCATGGCAGATGTGGACGATCATCCAAGCGATACGGGGAGGAGATGTGGTCAGCATCTCGGCATCCCCCAGCCGGAATGTTGGTTTCCGTGACCAGAGCCGCTTACCTAGCGTAAGCTCCTCACTTTCTCGCGATGCTGAGTGGGCACCGGCCCTATACCCGAGTTCATTGATGTACTGTTAAGAAAAGCCCCAACTAAGGGCACACGTTACGGGTTTGCTTTTAAACCTATTAATGCTTTAACAGTGGCTCTATGAATTTTAATAAATTAAAACATATTAAATATATTCAAAGTCAAGAACTACGTTTTCTGTTTTCTGGCAAGAGACTGTGAAGTCACATTTCTCCTTAGTCTTATAATCTTGTACAACTTGTTAGCCATTAGAGAGGTAGAAAAAATGTTGTTACAACAAACAATGTGGACATTTTTACTATACACCTTTATTTCAAATAATTACATGGCAATAACCATTTCCAAGATATTCGCAGTTATTTGTTTAAGCTATACAACACCTTGCTATTTTTTGTCTAGAGTGCTATCACATATTGTCTCTCCTTTAAGCTTAAAACGATAGGCGTATCTGTTAAACTCGATTAAAAGAAAATGGACTGAAAGATAAACTCTTTGAATTTGTTGAAGCCCTTTAAAAAGGCTGATGTTGCATGCCTAACCCGTTTTAGAATTGTTGTTAAAAAGGCTACTCCTCAACTTCACGTAAATATGGATTAACATATGCATAAATTGCTTCATTATATCTTTCTTTGTTGATACAATGAGAAGATGTTCAAACTAAGCGATTTTCCAACCTTTTAAGCGCTGGTCGAAATGTAATCGCTCTGAAATTCGTTGTCTTTGATTAAGAAGCACATAATTTAAAATAAATGTAATAAAATATTTCAGTTAGATAAAGTATAAATAGCGGAAAATTAAACTCAATATCTCAAGGGATATCTCGAAATTTTTGTCAGAAGAAAATTTGTATTACATAATTGGTACATATATTTGTTTTGTAAGATATTCTTCTATCTGTTAATTTCGCAGGGTTTGCAAATATAATATAGAATAACCAGAACTTCAGAGGTTGTTTCTAATAAATTCAAAATATGCAGTTTAACTATAAAAATGTTATGCATATGGAATTTTAATAAATATCGTTACATTTATCTTTGAGTAAATCACACTTTTCGAAAGTTTACAATGTGTCTGTGGTAACAGGATTTTCTTATATAAGTTCATGTGGTATTCTTGTATGGCGCCCGTCCGATATGACGTAACGTTGGAGGACGTAAATTTAATAAAGTTTGTATGGCGCTAAGATTAAATATAAAGTATATCTACCGTTTAGTCGTTTTGGATATATGTTATTCACTAATGTATTAAGTCATTCAGACACATAAACGCATACATATTGTTCCCCAGGACCTTTTTTTGTAAAATTGCGTTTTAAGACGATTCCTGTCCACTGTTCGAGTATTTGGACACAAGCAATCGTTTGTTTCCAAGCGAGTATTTTTGATCTCTACCTACAATGTATCCGGTAGATAAAGTATGAGGAGCAGTGTATAGGGATACACGCGAGAGTATCGCATAATGTATATTTCTATTCTGGAGTCGCATACCAGTTGAATGCTCTTAAGATCTCGGGCCAACAGTCCATCAGAACGGTTCATTCTAATGTCACTTCCGTTCTTGTTCTGTCATTCTATTACGTATTGGCTCTCATGAGGTCTTTAATTTGATGTATTTAAAATGTTCCTCCTTCCTATCTCTTTTTCTATACAGTACCTTGCGCAATAATCTCATATTCCATTATCTTCGACAGCCTTCTTTTGCAGAGCTTGCCTTTCTTATAAACTCTTTTGCTTTGGTTGTTTCCTGTAATAAACAAAATTTATCTTCATGGCTGTACAGTATTTCGGGGAAGACTTTCTCACGTGAAAAGAATGGAAAGCTTTCATATGCACATAAGTCTGAAAATAATTTGGTGGAAGAATATTACTCGATTGTCCCTTTGCTGACAAAACTAATACTTATATAACTGAAATAAAACATTTTCCGCTGGTTTTTGTTGTTTCTTTCAAAATAAAACCTTAACTACTTTAATTTAATTCTCCGCAGATGCTCTCATCGATTTCGTAATTTGGTTGTTTCTTTTACAACACAGAAGATAAGGAAAAAATGTTCTATGAGTAAGTATGCACTGTGTGTATGGCGTAGTTAATCTTAGTAATGTGGCGCAGTTTCAGCATAGTTAATCTTATTCAGGAACATTCTTAAAAGTTCACCAATGCTTTAGAATCAGTGACCAGCTCAGAGGAGTGCGTTGAACGCTACGAGGCCAAGAGGGACACGAAGCACTGACTGTGAAGAAGAGTTCTTTGTGATGTAGATGCACAGCCATCAGGACGCAATAGAGAAATAAAAGGCAATAATATATATCTAGAATATATAATAAAATCTTCTGTAACGATATTACTTTATTAAGTGAAGGAATTAAATGTGGCGGACTTTGTGTCAACTTTCTTACAGAATTGTGCTATGCTCATTACGTTCGTATTTACTGATGAGGTTAGATTTTCTCGCAGCGGTATCTTCATTTACTCAATACTCCTAGTTAGGCTTATGAAAGCCCTCAAAATGTAGGGCAGGAGAGACATAACAGAGGTCTTACTGAATTTCTAAGGTTTAATGATTCATAACCTCCCTATCTCTTCTTATTTAGTTTCTATGCGCATTAAGGATTTTTAATTTACATCCTCCAACGTTATGTCGTATCGGACGATGAGTGGAACGGATTAAATGATGCTCTAATAAGCGCAGGGTCCATAGAGCTTAGGGTTACCCGACACCCGTCTTTCAGGATAAGGGAAAACCCCGGAAAAGTCTTATCCAGGTAACTAACCCTCACCGAGATTCGAACTCGGAACGTCCTGAACGTAAGGCACTGCGCATTAATGCAGAAAGTATTTATATTCTTTTCAGAAATTAGCTCTTCTTCACTTCAGGATTTAGGCATTTTGTGCCTATTCCGTCTTAGCATTTCATCTTCTTTTAGGTCATCTTACATTTCTCCTTCCACGAAGATTATATCTTCTCATTAAAGCCGGTACTCATTCTTCGTGTTTAATGTTAAGGAATCTAATTTATTTAGTACTGTAATTTTACTGGGATGGATTGTCGAACTGTTACTGTTAATTCTTCATTGTAAAACTCATCAATTACTTATCCCTGTTGGCTAGATGCATATCTTTTATATCAAATTCTTTGTAGATTGTGCCTTCTAGGAGACGTTCCGTAAAATAAGGTCTCCAATTTTATTTAATATAGAAAACATGTTTATTGTCAATGAATGTTATATTGATGGAAAGGCGGAACTTAGTTATTTTTCAACGTAATCACCATTGCGATCGATGTACGTTTGCATGCGCTGTGGCAGTTTTTGTGTACTCTTGTCATAGCGCTCTCCCGCCAAGTTGCGCAGGTAGCGCTTAACCTCATTTTTCAAATCATCGTCGGTCCGTAAATGTGTTCCGCCCAGGTGTGACTTCAACTCAGGAAACAGATAATAGTGCTCCAGGAATAGAGGGCCGCTTCAAAACGTTGCCATTAATGGTCTTCGGTGAGCAGTTTGGGGACCCACATCGCACACACCTTGAGATAATGCAAATGTTCGGTCAAAATCTTGTCAATCGTAGTCTTACTGACTTCAGGGATAAGTCCATACAGCTCGCGAACTGTCACACGCCGATCTTTAAGCATTTCTTGCTCTACTATTGTAATTGTTTCGGCTGAAAACGAAGGCCGACAAGAACGCTGTTCGTCATGGACGTCTGTACGTCTGTCTTTGAACTCCATGAACCAATTTCGCACATTCTTGATGTCCATGCACACTAGCCCATAGACTTCGTATAACTGACATGAACTTCAATAGGGGTAGTGCCCTTGGCACTGGGAAAATAAAAGCCACGGAACGCAACTCGCAGTTGGTGGCGGAAGTGATCGGAAGCTCCATCGCAAACGGCTGCCCAGCCAAAACTAATGGTTGCAACGTGTTCGTTGTGGTGGGGATTTGAAGGGGTGAAACCGAGCTACACGGCAGTGCCTGCGGATCTCGCGTAATAGCGTTCCTCACGGCTCCAAGGCGCTGGAGACTTTATTTTACGGACACGTCTCGTGCGTTGGCTGATATTAAGTGGAATTCAATAGTAACGAAAGAATCGTAGCCAGTAGTAACGTTTATAAGTAAAGTTAGACTTGTTTTTATAGGCATAGTGTATTTGAAATAATGCACTTATTCACTTATGCTGTACTTCAGAACAATGAGCTACACTTACATTCGTATGCTAATAATTTTATTGCATAGTTGATACCATCATGTGTTTGGTTAGTTAACCTAGAGGATTTCCACTCCATTGAAAAAAATTGTGTAAACGAGAGAGAGAGGGTTCCATTACCGTGTATTAGGTCCATCAGTTGGCTCAGCCGATCCCTATTTCCGTTTTTAAATAAATGGCTGTCCCGTTCTTGGAGACATAAAGTTTATAGAGAATGAAGATATTGCAGCAGTTTACAGTAAAATCATTATTAACTTTATCCGTCGCACCTAAATCTTGGACTGTTAGCTTTTGATGTAATAGTGCTCATATGTAATATTTCAGTTCCGGGAAATTTTAGGTAATTTAATTTAACCCTCTGAATGTCTCAATGATATAAAGGTTATCTAAAATCACTCAATTATAAAAAATATGTAACAAAAACAAAGTCTTTGTTAAAAAAAAATAAATTCAAATCTAGCCCTCATTGGCTGGAATTCTTCTCAACTTCTTTAATAAGATTAACATTTATCTTTGTTTTGAGCTCAAGCCACTTAAGGTTATTGCAGAAACTTATCATGCAAGTATATATTATTATAGAAGGTGGAGGGAAACATTTGGCGCCTTAAAAAGTTGCCTTATTTCCATTCTATGTGTCATTAATCACTGTTTTATAAAAGTGTGTGTCCAATGGATAATTTATATTTGGAAGTTCCACTATATGAAATGAAGTCACACTCCGACAACACCGAGAAGGCTGATAGGGCCCTGGATTCTGACAGCGTCGTAAGGATATAACAATAAATAAACAAATAAATAATATGAATGAATAATATTTAGATTAACATAAACACAATAATTCTTTTTTTTTTTTTTAAAAAAATTGGTCCAATGTTCGAAACGGGTGAAGATCATATTAAGACAATTACGTGTACAAATAGCATTTTCAAATTACACAATGCTCTGGGTTTATATAGTTCGAACAACTGTTTTTACACATTAAATCTGAAAACAACTTATTCAGATATAAAATCCCTTAATTTTGGTAATTTTCCCAAAAGTCTTTGCTCACTCAACTGCAGTCCTTATTTGCAGTCTCCTTCCTCGAGGGATTAAGGTACGAATAAAGGGTAAAAGAGCAGCAGTAAAGTGGAAACACGAGTGGTGCTGTCATTTGGTGTATTTCATTATCTTCGTTGAAATGTGCACCTCAGTCTATTGTTTTCACAAAGCAGCTTAACATTTCCATCTATTTTGCATTCGTTCGTAATCCTGCTCTTCCACTGTGAGAATTTTTGGAGTGTAGTCGCTTCAGAACAAGTGTTGGTATATCCTCTTCCGTTTTTTCACACGGTTACACAAATATCAAGTAGCAACATTTCTTTTGAAGGAAAGAGGTAAGGAATATTTATACAACTGATTTTAAATGTATTGCAATTATGTGTTTCAAATGGGAAGGTATTTGTCCTTGGGCGCAACTAGGTGAGCAACCAATCGGAGTTCTGCGGTGTTGTCGTATTGCATACCCGCTTAGTGAAGTGTGAGGAGCGCTAACCTGATCAATCTGTATGAAATACTATTCGCGCTAAGGCAAAAATTCAGATTTTGCCGAAACTGATCCACGTGGGAGGTAGAGAGTAATATATCTAACATAACCACATAAAACCCCATATCTTTAGCTTATATAGTTTTTCTAATACAAATAAATGAACCACTATTACCTATATTATAACAACAAATCACGACGTAGGCACTGTATGAATATCATTATTTTTGGCATGTATGCGTGTACGTACATTTGTAATCACTCAGAACTGAAACGTAAATGTTTGACAAGCGTGATAAAAGAATTACTTTGAATAACCCAATTCGAGCGAGAGGAAACGATAAACTTCCTGCTGCTCTGGCAGAACGTGTCTGGTCACATTATATCTTTGTCTATGAAGGGTCCGTAATCACCATTTACTCTAGAGAGTTAAAGGTGGTTTTTTGGTACATATGTACACATACCCTTAATTACTCAGAACTGAAATTTAAACTACTGACATGACGGATAAAAGAATTACTGTGACTAAGTCAAGGTGTTAAGTTCGAGAAACAGGAAACACTTCATTTCCTGTTAGCCTGTGGAATGCTATATGCTTATGTTTATGAATGAATGCTGGATAAGAAGTGTTTATTTACTCTGGAGAGTTCAGAACAATATCATTCTATTTTCTTTACACAACAGTAGAGTAACAATTAAATAGTGCAATGGCTTCTTGCGGTGAATTTAGTGGCGAGTCAAAAAGGCAGGTATTGCGAAGTCAGGCTCGAAGTATTATTTAAAGGTGTACACGTTATTCAAAAGATTTTCGGAAACAGAAACTAAAAATGAGTTATTGCAAAGAGTACTTCCATTTAAAAACACGGAAAATGTGTAGCTGGATTAACTTGCAATTGAAATGGGACACGAGGTAATACGCCTCCCTCCTTACCACTGCCAATATAATCCAACTGAGATGGTGTGGGCTCAAATATCAACGGGGGATTGCAATCAGAAATATTACTTTTAAACTGACGAACGTTAAACGACTTGTTCACGAAGAAATTGACAAGGTAACAACGGGACTGGGAAAACTGCGTAAGGTATGCAGAAAGTCTTCAAGAAGACGATTTTAAGGAAGAAATAGCACGTGACAAGATTTTTAAACCTATAATCATAAATTTGCAAGACTCAGATGATGAAGACAGTGACAATGAGTAATTGTCTCTTAACGGAAGTGACTAACAGCGATATGGATGAGCTACTGGCAGTTCCACTGGAATAGAAAAATGGGTAATTCATAAATATAATTATAGTTATAGTATTTAAAAATAAACATAACTTATGAAAATGCGTTTTCTAATTTTGATTTTGGCAACTGCATCTTTGTAAAACTTTCTAAAATATAATTTTCTTACTCTTACGTCTGTTCCAAGGAGACCTGCATATTGTGTGTGGGTGTGGGTGTGGGTGTGGGTGTGTGGGGGTGGGGTGGGGGTGTGGGTGTAGGTGGGAAATATAAAAGGAGTGGGGTAACAAGCTGGCAACGCTGAGTGTGATACGGCATCTGATTAGCTGGACTCCAGAGCTCTTCCCATTTGAAACACATAATAGTCTTTCACCAAACCATAGTTTAATTCTACTGAGCTATTCAATTACTTTGCTAACGTGACACAATATTAGCGTTCTTAAATTAATTTATATACCACATATCCCAATGACAACTTATTAACCGGAACCTAATTTTAAGTCATGGGTTTTAGAGTTAACAAAAAAGGTTCCATCATTAACAGTAAACTGTTTCCTTACAGGTGCTGTGTATGGGCTTAGGTTAGAAGAGTATGACGAAAATTTGTTCCTTTCTCGGGATTTGATCAGGAGATCTTTGGTTTACCGAAAAGAAATTCATGTGAGATACCATTGTCATTAACATATTGCAATCTTGTCAGTATTTATTGGACTTGACCGTCTTATTTTTCCGCTACGTAGCTAGGTTACAAAGCTTGTTTTGACTCCAGACAACTTCCCATTTGTGTATAGGTTTTCCTCTTGAACGCCGACCTTCAGGTCTACATTTAAACAGTTGTGTTTTATTGTAATCCGTTTCATTCTTTCCATGTGGTGGAACCATAGCCGTTTCAGCTTGAATTGTTCCGCTAATTCATAAATTGTTACTTCTTCCCTATTTGAACAAAGGAATGTCATTCCTTAATGCATATCCTGATATGCTTTTTAAAAATTTTATTCTGAAGTCTCATTGCTTAATTGATGTATCGAGGACCGAATATAGTAATCTTATAAAGCCTAATTATTATTTCTTTTCGTGCTTTATTTCTCAATCTGTGTATAGCTCCACATAATAAACGTTGGACCTTGTTGGGATTACTATCTACCATCCTTTTTCATATGAGACTAAGCATAATACGTATTTAAAACAGTTTGCTCCATTTCCCTCATAAGCCATTCTTTTGGAATTTTAGTAATATTTCCAGATTAGAAGATACCGCATTTTGGAAACAATTACTAGTAAAGTTTGTTGTACATATACTTCTAAAATTTCTGGCATATATTTCGTATCATTTTAATTATACAAAAGAATAATGGGAATGCACAGTTCAAGGATAAGAAAGAAGAAACACATTTATGTCCCGTTAAACATTTGATCGACCTTTAAATCTGCGCCAGTCTTATTACCGATTTTCAGAATGTCCTAAAATAAGTGAATTCCACGAGGGAAGGGATCCGTGGAGATGACAGGGGACAGGGTGACGCTTCGGAAGATAGCATACGAAGGGAAAGTGATAGAAAAGGGAATGCAAAAGATGAAGAGAAAGGAAAAACAAGACGAAAGGGGAAAAGGGGAATGAAAAAATGAGAAGAATTGAAGGAAAGACTGCGAAAGAGACAGATGTAGGAATAAGAGAGTGAGATACAGATGTACTCAGAAAGTGAAATAAGTGGACAAAAGTTCAACCTTTAAATGGGATTAAGGCTTTTTGAATCTTCTGTCTCTGCATGTGCATATGTGAAATACATGATCTCTAAACAGAAGTAAAATAATTATAAACTTTCATAAAAGGAAATGTATTTTAAACTTTCACTCAAAGTGCTATTTATATGGTTGGATAGATCGTTAAATAATGTAACACAATTTACTATTATGAAAGCAACATATTAGAGAAGCTAAGAGCGTGTATCGAATTTCCAAACTCCACAGTGTTATAGACAACTAACATCTAGCAAAATTAATTGGCGAAAACTGGAGATTGAGGAATGTATTAAATACTGTAAATATGTTTAAAAGCTATATTAAAAACTTATAACGAAATACTGTGTAGATATAATAATAAAGATAAAAAACATGAATAATTTTGTACCTAACCAAACTATACAGGGGACAGAAATTATTAATAAAATTCTCCTATGTCGTTTAATACTGTTAATAGCATAGTCTCTTCATTCAGATGTACTAATTTTGGAACTTGGATTAAGGAAAATAATGACTGAGGTTAAGTTCTAAGAAGTAAACCTTTGCCTCTCCCACACAAGGTAAAGTCTGTTTAGTTAACGCATGTGCAGTTTGCAGTCAACTGATGACCGCCCACTGATGACCGTCATAAATCTATAGCCACACTTCAGAAATGGAACACTGTCGTTGAGGACCAATAGCAACCCTGATTTTGTTGAAGTGACAGTCACATGTCTACTCCACGTGGAGTCTCAGTTGAAAAAGTTCCAACTTCCAGTTGATATGTTTCAGTAAGTGCAGCAATTCGTTGTGTGTCACGATGTAGAGACCGAGGGAGGGAAATGCAGTGGTAAATGCAAATGAAGTAGTAGATTACTTTCAGTCAAGTGAAAATAATCAGTGATGACAATAGTGTGAATAACTGGGCCGAGTTATATTACTGGAAAAGCCCCAAAAACAAAGTTATAATGGAATTGTTCCTAAGAAAATTCAAGCGCTTGTCTTGAACACATATAAATATGTGCTGAAAAATAATCTTGGTAAGGGGTCGTGCAATGAACCTGATAAATTCTGGGTATTCACAGAAATACAGTAAGAAATATTGTGACGAAAGCAATACCAAAGACACCGATCTAGTGTGAAAACAAAAGGAAACGTTTCTCTTAAGTAGATTCTTTCACATGAGATTTAATTCGCCGAGAAATTTAAAGATTCTATGCAAAAGGGAGAGCGCCCACTTTAGACGAATTGGTTGCACATTTGCAAGAAACTTGTGATTTTCCTTATGGGCGCTACACTTTGCGCGGTCTCCTAAAGGAGCTGAGTTTTAAATACCGCACTTCGAATAAGTTAAGGATTATTATGGAATCCAGTGGAATTGTAAGCTTTGTCAAAACTAATGAAGTTTCGTAGTAATGGACATAAGATAATTTATTTAGACGAAACCTCGTACGATACCCATGACGTATTGAGAGAGGTGGCAAAATTGCAGAACGGACTGCGAGAAGGAGGGTCTGTCTTGTAAAAGGTTATAAGGGTTCGTCAAAGGCAGCAGCCGACGTGCACTCGCGTTATCTAAACAGACTCTACCCTTATTGCCTTACTATTGAGTCTATCATTTTTGTTTCCAATTTTGTATAAAGCAAAGCATTATTTACGACGAATAATATGTACTGACGTGTTGAAAGGTATTTGAAGACGGTTTCATTTATAACTGCCTAATGCTGCTCTAGATTAGAAAGCACCGTATGAGCTAAGCCTTCTTGATTTTGACTTTAGTTACACTAATTGGCATACTGTAGCTTAAATACACAATAGTATCATACAACAGATTGGATTGCAATAACTACATTAAAATATTGAAGAGATATATAAAAACTGTCACGACTTTGTTGTGAAGTATGCGGTAGACGATATGCCGTTTGGTTACTTTTCTGTAAGATTGGGCTAAAGTAGCTTTAGGAATATAAGGGTGTTCAGGAGAAAACATAGAGAAACGATGAAACTTCCTTTGGATGATGTAACAATTAATTTCCTGGATGTATATAAGCAAATAAGGTTGTTTTAATTTAATGGAACAATATATGCAATATTAACAACATTTTTATACGATATAATAGTGCTGATAATTAAGCTAAATCAGGACGTAGAGTTACAAGCCGTAGTTCATTCCTTTGGCAGCTCCCTTTTCTGCAGCCTACTTGCTAATTTATGGTGGTGAGAATTGGTTTATAAAGCGATGGCGTTGTCAGTAAGAATTTGGCTTTATATGTAATTCAGTGTTATGTCAGTAAAATTTCTGCTAGACGGGAACGATATAAATGATTAATGGAGCCATATTTTATATTATATTTACGTTTTAAAATTCTTTGTGAAATATTGCTATCTACTTACTTCATCTTAAAAACTGTAACTGTCTTCTGGAGTGCATTTTTACTTGGTTAAAGCATTATTAAACGCAAATGTATTCAACTATAGTCAGTTTCGTCGGATAACTGGATTTTACTCCTCATTTTATTTAAGAGAAAGGGAAACATAAGGAACATAAAAGTTCCTACAGCTTTTTAGAAAATTGTCATTCAGCCAGCAACAGGCTATATATTTCAACTGCTTTCCTACTGTAATGGGACCATTATCATTAATTTATAGGGGAAGTTTGGGAGATATAGGATAACTTAGTCCGGTACCGTGACTTTATAATGGGAAATATACTGTACTGCAGTGAAATTACACAATATTCTCTGTAGAGTTCCACTTCTCTAGGTGGAAGTAAATACGTTTAAGACGGATTTTGTAAATCCGCTTAGACTAAAATACCTCATCTCTTGCATTTCTAAAAATACTAAAGGACGTTTTAAACCTCTGGCGTAATTTAGGTATCATGAAAAAAACGAACAAAAGAAAAGGGGCAAACCAACCAAATAAAAATAGGGGCATGCTAAGTTTAGAATTACTAATTTTTGCTAAGGCACAAAATAATACTGTTTCCATAAAATGCTGTCACTTTGAACTGGTAATACATCGTTCTATATAGTCCTATATAAATGAAACACTCAAATACTTCATGTAATTGTGCATGTCAACAGTGGACGAGATCGTACGAATCGCGGGAATCAGACACTAAAACAAATGCAGTCATGCTTGTGATTGTCGTTATGGGTTTACTGTTGGATGTTTAGCAGGCAACCTAAAAGCAACGAATACTTTTAAGATTTTGTTGTTATTAGGGAGGTTTTAAAGAGTCATGGGACAACCAAATTGGGAAGTTGATATCTTCTAAATTGGCTGCACAGTTTGCCTGACTTGAAATGTGACTGCTTTATATGGGGTCACATGAAGGATTGTGTATCTGTTCAAATGTCTAAAATCCTGCAAAAATGCAACTTTGTATCACTACTGCCACCCAGTCCGTTTTATCATATGCTATGCTGAATCTTGTGTGGCGCGAATAGGAATATCAACTGACCATAGCATAACCGTAGGGGCCACATTAAACGTCTGAGGTACACTAAAATATGTTAGAAATATTAAATGAGTTTTCTTTCGAATGTCGCCAATTGGATTACATTAAGATTATCCACCGAGATTTAATTCGGTTTAAAGTATGCTAGAATTTTTTTTTATGGAAGCCCTGTATTTCTCTTCACTGTTGAAGAAATTGCTTAATTCAATAAATGGTAGTATTTTTATGGAAACCCTGTATTTAACTTCACTATTGAAGAAACTGCCTAGTTCCATAAATGACAGTATTTTTACGGAAACCCTGTATTTCTCTTCACTATTGAAGAAATTGCTTAATTCTTTAAATGGTAGTATTTTTATGGAAACCCTGTATTAATCTTCACTATTGAAAAATTGCTTAATTCCATAAATGGTATTATTTTTACGGAAACCCTGTATTTCTCTTCAATATTGAAGAAATTGCTTAATTTCATAAATGACAGTATTTTTATGGAAACCCTGTATTTCTCTTCAATATTGAAGAAATTGCTTAATTCCATAAATCACTTCCAAATTTACATAACAAACTATTTAATGGAATGTTTCTCGACTTTAGGCAGTGCCTGATAGAGCAGAATCTCCGAGGTAAATTTAGAATAACCGATTCACTACCACAAACCAAAAAGGCGTTTTCACTATTGAAAGCATAGTTGAAATTATAAAGAACTGCGATTTCTCATTTTAAAATATGTATTTCATCGTAGGTTTGCTAAGGTTGGGCGGAGCCTCATATCGGTGTAGCTTGCTGAAAAGAAAGATTATTTCCCGCAGGCCATTTACGAATGCTTGGTTGAACGGGTGGTACATCGCGCTTTCTTAACAGTACCAAGTAGTGGGACAAATCTTCCAGAACTTCTGTGGAATTATGTGCCATATGGGCTGCGACATATAACCTTCTATCATACCCAAATAAACCCACGTATCTGAACATTATAAATTAACGTTATTATTACATAGTGCCCTTTGCAATTCAGAAGGCGTTCTTATGGGCCAAATTAAAGGTTTTATTCCTGCATTTGCATTCACCAACTGCTCTTATATCTGTTTGTAGTAAATGTAATTAAAATTTCTTACCAACAGATTATAATTAATATGGTCTTAAAGTTCCGTAAATCACTTGCATTTAACTTAAAAAAGAACAATCATCATTCTCATATCTGAATTCGCTTGAGAGTTTGATGGCATCATCTTTGCTCTATGTGAAGCCTGTGCACCAAACCTCTGATGCGAAGTAGAACCACAATGGCCAAAACTGAAGCCTGAAAAGTGCCGCAAGTGGCTACTTGCAAGTGGCAGACATTCTTGGACATCTCTCCTGAGCTTTTGTGTCGGCACTCCTTTTCTATGCCATGTGTAGACCTCGGTCTTCAGGGGTAAACAATCCGTCCCGTATAATGTTGTGTTATTATACCTATACTAGACTCATTTTCAGATACTTCGAACTATACTCCGCACTTGATTTTTGACACACAGACCGCAAATAGAGTAGAGATGATGGCATCAAGCTCCCAAGCGGATACAGGCATGAGCATAGCAATAGTTCCCTTTTAGGTGTAACAACAAATTAGTCTAAAACTAAGCAAGACCGTTAGTCACCCCTGTATTTATTTCAGTACTAAAATATATTTATAATAAACAATAGGTATCAAGACTGTTATTTACATATACATTTTTCTAAAATGAATATTTATTTAAAGTTTTACACCATTAACATTTTGAATACTGGCCGCAAGAGCATATATGTCAAGACTTACATTACAGAAGTAGATTTTTAAATATAGATTTCAGTAATCGCTGAAGATATTTCACTTCATTTTCCCCTATTTTTAAAATAGAATGTTCTCCTGCACTATAAACCTCAAGTTATTCATGCACAACTTGTTAATAAGTATTACCCGGTATGTTTAGGAAGGTACTTCGCAGTAGAGGTCTGTTATTGTTTACAGCGTACGGATCGTTATCAGTAGGGAGGAGAGGTAAACAGCATGTTACAAAAATATGTACACTAGTGAAGGCAGAAAATATGCTACGCTAAGGAACAGAGCAAAACTGCCTTAATTCCTATGTGAAGATTCTGGTATGGTGTGGTAATGTGCATTACCGAGCACAGACATGCTATTGGGCTGGAAGTTTGGAACAAGCTTTTCACTGAGCCATTTTTCATAGTTGGTCTTGTGGTAATCTGTTGTTGCAGACTCAGAGTCTAAGATTAATTCTGCTCCTTTGATGAAACCCATCTCACCACCAGCATGCAACATTATCGCTTAACTATTGCTCTTTGCCCAGTAGATTTATTCACCAAAACCCCAGGAATATCGTCATAATACCAGCACTTCAATATAGTGGGTATGCACACAGGTTTATATGATGTGAACTACAGGTTTCTTGAAAACTTTTCGTTATTTACTAGAGTCCGTAAATAGCGTGCTGTGCGTACAACTGTATCCTTTGTTTAGCTAAACTGTTCCACATATTCTTATAGTTCTAAACTAAATCCCATTTCCTTTAATATCCTCCAGAATATTTTCTGTCCGCCATCGAAATTGATTCTCCTTTACTACATAGAGTAACTTCTTCATTGTTGGAATTTTTACAACCTTCATAATACGCTATAGTGTTCTGCAAACGACACACTTACCGAAATAGTAAATTTGAAACTTCTTTTCCAGAATTTGTTTTCCTAAGCAGGAACTCATATACCTAAACCACAAGCTTTTTCCAATTCTTTAACAAACCTTTTTTATTATGACTTCACTTCTTCCTACTGCCGTAGCCGTTCTAGACACTGCCCTTTGCCATGGGCAAACTAGATTGTTTTACTTTTCCTTCGTTCAGAACTGGAAAACGTGCATAGTCCTTCTGCTTTGGGAGTATACAACCCTCCCAGCCAACTTCTGGAGCTTACATGTTTAAAAATTATTATTAGACACATTGTGATACGACACTACACTTTTCTATGGTACTCAGGCATTACAACACGTTAACTAGATTAACTAATTAATATACAGCCTATAGACAACCATTACAACACTTGTAGTGCCTACTACTGCCACTCATAAACAAGTCTCAAGCCATTTGCATCGGGTAATATATACTACGATCATGCTTGTTTTTAATTGTTCCATTTATACCCCACCTATAACTCAATGGTCATGTCGGCGGCTGTTCTCCTTTGGAACATCTCGAAAGTGTCAACTCATATTCTTTGGGTTTTAATCATTAGATCACGCAGAAGTTCGCTCTCTCATTCATATTTCTAGACTCTGGGGAAGATGAGGAATTTTCATGGTCGGAGAAAAATCCCCACCCCACCGACGGGAATCGAACGCGTTAGGCCTAGAACGACAGGCAAGTACTCTGCCGACTGAAGCGATCATGCTCTGAAATATGTGTAGCTCATTTATTAACGTATAGGCAATATATTTCAAATTTAATTTTGGAAAAATTAGTTTTATTTGATATGTAAACCTACAGGACCCGTAAGTTGCTTTATATTTTCCCTATCATAAAATTACATTTATACATTTTTAATTTAATAAGTTTTCTAGTATTATAAATAGCGATTTTGTCAATAATATAAATTATCGTAGAATAGGTTAAAGATACGACTGTGAATAAACTAGGATACATAATTACAATACCGTTATATCTTAAATTTAAGTGGATGCAATATACAACTAGAGACATTGAAAATGATGGTAACAATAAGATTATTACTACTGATATCTTTTCAATAAATATGAAATATGGTTGGAAAGAAACATTAAAACAAAATACACCATTCTTTATATGCGTCTCTTATATTATCTGCTTACATATGGTATACACAAATTGCAGATATAACACAATTATAGCTATATACCATTATTTTGTAAAAATCATAGAAATTCTAAATGCAACACTGACATTCCTAAAAGAGCAAGTATAACAGCGAAAAGCTGTCACAAAATATAGAAATAAGAGCAGGGTCAGTCAACAGACAAGCAGAAGAGCCTGTGTGACGAAAGACACACGAAAAGGGTTATGGAGAGCAGCTGAAGAGGCGTGAAATAAAGGAAAGGTTGTGCTGGATGTCGTGCTTTTCCATCACGTAAGTGTAACATGCATTTCCCATAAATTAAGCACATGCTATTGTCTTTCCTTACCTAACATGCCCAGCACACTCTTCGTGTACCTCTGTCTATATATGAAGAGAGCAAGTTTGAACGTTTGGAGATCTCAGAGTATACCGCTAACACCGGATTGGGAGATTTACAAAGATAAATCTAAAATCTTAGTATAAAATCACATGCATTGTATATAAAGAAAATTATTTATGTGTGTATTTACTGAATACCCCAGAAACGCTGGACATATTTATCTAGGATAAACTAGTGGAACTTTTTTAACATGGGTTTCTTATATAAATACCACGTGAAAATAAGAAACACCAAAAGTATATGTAGCTGAATGTTCGTATAAGGGAAACGCAAAACACTCTAGAAGACCTTGAAAAGAGATCGCTAGAGTGCGGTTTCATTTACACACTAAATATCTAACTCAAACTCCTTGCATGACGAAAGTTCGTCGAAGAATACCATGTGGCAAAAAAGACCATAGTTTTTCTCTCTGTCTCTTTCGCAAAAAGAAAAGAAAAAGGTACACCCTTGTGTTCTTACGAACATTCCTGTTGTATGCTGACCCATTATCATTGCTCTTCTATATTAATTATGCAACATAACTCCAGAGAGTTGACTCCAGAAACAATTTTGGCTTTCTGCCCGAGCAGTTCTAATGTTCCGAAATTTGGAAATGTGGGTAGTTACTTAGTAACCGTCTCTCGGTGCCCCTACTACGGAAGATTATAATTCCTGTTAATATGAAATCTTACATTTTAGGGAGTCATGTATTTGTTATAGTTTTCGTAGATTTGTCCTCCCACCATTTTATAGTACAACGGACCATTACCTCCACAACGCCTCTTCCTACCACAGATAGTGCAAGAATGACATGAACTCGCATATGAACGCCGACCTCTGCAGGAGCAGAGCCCTGTTGTGAAGTGTAGTAAGGACGCAACCGTGTATTGCAGAGTATTCATATTAATTTGTGTAATTTAAATACAGTGCTGCCTCGAGCATGTAAAACTTCGCGGTATTTTTTCTTTTTTTATTAATTTACGTCTTCCAACGTTAACTCATGTCGGACGATGAATGAAATTGATGAAATGATGCTCAAATGAGTCCTGGGTCCATGGAGCTTAGAGTTACCCAACATTCGTCTATCAGGATAAGGGAAAATCCCGCAAAAAACCTTATCCAGGTAACTCACCCTAATCGAGATTCGAACTCGGGACCACATTTAGCGTTTGTGCATCAAAATGACACTTACCTCAGTTTCAGTAACCATATTCACAAACATAAGAACACGGTAGTAAATAATTTCATGATATATTAGGGATACTTCTGCTCGAGTTTGAGACCTTGCTTAACATATGCCCTGGCTTTAAAATATGCCACTAGTTTGAAAGCGAACTGAACTTCAAGAATTTAGATTTCAAACTCTGTCTTTTAGTATTTTCACAGTATACCACTGATATTTAGATAGGATTGTGGGAAGGGAGAGTTTTCTTTCTTTTTTCCCCGTTTTTCTTTCCTGCAGGCATTTAAATGTTCAATGAAGCTTTTGTGGCGAAGAACAAGAGAAGACAAAAGACGCAAGCTCGCAAGTGTCATGGCAGGAGAGGTTACCCTGGCTTTATCTTTGTTAACACAAATATCACGGATAATGCACTCATTCTCGGAAAAGTGAGAAGGGTAGGTACCGCCGCACTTGTCGGACGTGTGCTAGATAGCAACGAACGCACTGATTACTCCACATGGATATAATAGCTACCTGTCATTTGTGATTACTACGCATTCCATAGGCTGAAGTGATGCTTTCATTGGTACTTAGCAACGTCCGAGAAGCGTGCAAGTAGCCTTCTCACTCTCCCGATAACACTGGGCAACAAAAACTAATTTTGAGCACTTCATGCAGCAATTCCTACTAATTTTGGGTTGTGAAAAACAAATATGACAATGAAAAATTTTTATTACCTCTAGTTTCTATGATATACACAAGGTGGAAGTATTACATATTAACGGTTTGTGAGAAAAGGATACTTTTTAATTACATACATGCTAACAACAATGAAAGTGCATTTGACTTTTTAAACTGGTAATTGCATGCTAATAGTTCTAAATTGCTGAAAAAATACTTCGCAGATAGTCGTGTCTGAAGAGAATTATGTGGTGGCCTATTGACTTCGTCGTCATTTATCTTGCCTCTTGTGATGAAGTTCCGCAGAATCCCTATACAAAGACCAACAGTAATCCGCAAGCATTACTTCATTCCAACGGCCCTGATATCTTTGTTCCACAACAGAAATGTCCTGATGGACTCTCTCCCCATGTTCATCACTAACAGCTCCACAACTAGTAGGGAAAAGGTCTAGGTGGTAGTGCAGAAAATGGATTTTAAGGCACATGTTGCATCTAAGGTTACTGTAGTTTTGCAGGAGCACTGTCACAAAATGCTTGTACTTGTCAACACTTTTGTTGCCTGCCTAAAAATCCATGAACACCCTTGAAGGCTTCCCAAGCTTCCTTTTCTTTCCCCTCCAAAATTTGGTCAAATGCATTATCCTTTACAAGTTCTCTTATTTTTGGTCCAACAAAAATGACTTCCTTAGCTTTTGCATCACTTAATTTCCAAAATTTCTCTCTGATGTTATTTGACAGGTGTGCCAACTGCCAAAATAATCCCCCAAATTCAAAATCTTCACTCTAAAAATGAAATGTCACTTTATATTCAAAATAAGAGCTAATCTATCATGTTTATGGTGATTTTTGAGTTTAGAAGATGGGAAAACATGTAAATTCACTATTTTTAAGCCTAAAACATTTTCAATGTTGCCCAGTGTAATCAGTGCGCTATCTGAGATATTTCTATTAAACAAAGATAAAGCCAGGGTAGCGTTTGACCAGCACGATTATACATACATTGGGCAGTGCTGAGAGGAGTGGATAGCATGATTCACTGAAGTCTTGACTACGATCGTTTTCATATTATTTTTAGCACTTGAACCTCGTCTAAACGATGTCCTAACACATGCAACGTTATTCTGTTGCAACAGTATTCTGTTGCATGCAGGGCTAGAGATAAATGACTTGTGAATATTGATGACTTGGTTTGCATAAGAACATGGCTTTGTTCTCCCGCTTGCAAGCTGCTATTGAAGCAATTTACATTTAGATGACTTCAAAGTAGTTTCATCACGAGCATATGAAGTTAAAGTCTATTTGTTATTGTATTGGACAGGAATTGCAATAGATGATATATGTTATGAATACATAAGCTTTTGATTCTCCAGAAAAGGCGAATCGTTTGACTTTCTTGTGTTTAAGGTCCCTTGAGTCATTTAGGTTAGCACCTTGTTTCAGTGCCGGGAAAGAAATCATTCATGGAAGTAGTGCTACGACTTGTAAATTGACATTGTATGCTGATGATGGTTTAGTAGAATAATTCGAAAAATACGAGTAGTGTTGTTATAGCCAAACACTTTGTGAAAATCGTGTCTTTGGCAGGAACTTGGCAGGAATTTCACAAAAGTGAAATCACATATTCGAGGAGCAGCAAAATGAATATCTTAAATTCTTTTATTAGAATTGTATTTAAAAAGTGGAATATATATTCTTCGTGTTTGTAGCCGCATTACACGGCCTGGCCCATCTCCTCATCCAAAGGAAAAATTTCTCCATCACCTCTTTGAATAGCCTAAACGTGTGGGCGCGAGGTCTAATGTTAATGGCAGATATGGAAGACTGAAAATGCAGGCCATTGATGCTTATAGCTGTTGCACGCACAATGAGGCCGAGAATTACGCAGTTCCGAAAATATACCTCTAATAGATGTGCATGTTATTAGATTTTATAGTAGGTCGAAGTTAATTCTTTTTTTAACATATTGGAATATGATACATTAGCAATGCAATTTCACCTAGTTGTGTATTGCAACCAAGAAACCCCCCGTTCATCTCAAAGGTCAGCATAATCTTTCTGCTGGTGGTACGTCCTGAACATCTTAAATATTGGCAGTGCCATTCCGTGTTCTATTTGTTTCGGTTTAGTAGTAGAGTAACCAGATCTTTCTTCTGTAACATTCTCCCAAAGAAGCCATCACCTTCTCCTTTAATGTGCGTCAAAAGCTCTTCAGATATTAATGCGCCACATTTCCATTTCTGGAGTGAACTGCCGTACCATCCATCTTGCAGACACTTTGCGAATCTTAAGCACATAAAAGAGATGTGATGTACTGAGCCATGATTCCTCTTCACATTGACGGCTGTTTCATCCAACATCACACGGTGATTTTCCATTGTAGTTTCAACTTGTACGGTGGGCTTGTGTTGCAACACGGTGTGCCTGACCAGGACACATAGCGACTTTCACAGAACTCGTGCAATTTGCGAAATTGCCACTCCTTTCAAACGGGACCTACATTCACCGATGTGTTCAATGGGTTACTTCACTGCTCAGAGAACTACGACAGAATGTAGTTCTTCCTTGGTGCAAGTCACAAACGAGGCAGCCGTTTTGAACTAGCAATACGACTCGTTTTCTTGTCTGAATTTTGTTACCAATTGGGAATTTCTTGGATCATTAGTAATTATTACGCCAACTTACGAAGCGATGTCACGGAATTTCGACTTTCAATTCCACGTTTAAAATTTTCATTAGACTTCCCCTGGAAGGAAATTGAATTTCTGCAACATGTCTAATTTTATTATCTACGCTGCAAATCGAATTAAACTGGTTTGCAGCATAATTGTAAGAATTCAATTAAGCAGTGTATTATTACTTTGAAATACACAGTAAACAGCGTTAGTTCCTGTTTAATGTTACCCTCATATCGTTTTCTTTGCCCATTCTTAGGGGACTATTCTTACAAAAGTTTATTTTTCTATCTGGTTTAAGTTACTTGAGATAAGCATCTGTAGAAATGCAATTATCAAAATATATTTATTTTAAGTACAATAAAAATATAGGAATATAGTAGGCTAAAGCAATCTAGTATTTTATCAGCTGATATGTGATAGCTCTGAAATTTGTCTTTGCATAGCCGAGACCGATACAAAGAATATATTGGGGACACTTAATTGCAAACTCAAATAGTAGATAGTGTTAACAATATTTACATTATGGGTTTGGCAGTATTGTGTACCTCTCATGCTTTACCAGTTATGCAAAAGTCATTTCCCTTTCATATTTCACAACATGTTTAACATGTGATGCTTTATTCAATATTGATATCTATTTTGGAGATGGGATGTTGATTTTCTTAAAAAAAAAAACTTCGCTTAATATCACTGGAAAATACTGAGTTAAATAAAAAGTTATACTTAAATTACTTTTCAGTTTTAAGTTACCAGCCCCCCTTCACTATATACAGGCACATATGCTCGCACACGCTTGTCTAATTTCGTCTTTTGAAGGAGATCTCGAAACCAGCAATTCCACGAATGCCTCTATTTAAATTTTGGATTATATGCAGTCAATAGCTGCCCTTACATCCTAAGTAGGGGCAGAGCAAATAAAATTGGCCTAGCTTTCCGACACACAGTTCTATAGCCACTGGGAATTTTACTGCAAATTAGATCGAGCATTTAGTAGATCCATTACTGTTTTGGTTCGCTAAGAGGCAATATATTTTTTTATATAGTGGGAGAAAATCTACGTAATAAGCTGCTCAAGAGCTTTGCTTTTATATACAGCTCTGGTTAATAACACCTCTAGTGCTATAATAACAGTTTATTAAAATCCTCATCTTCCCGGCTACCACTTAAGAACGTATTATGAAACTTCTGTAATCCAGGTTACAACAAATCAATAATGAACCGCTAAAGAGACATCCGTCTTCATTGTGGTAAATAGAAGCTCTCCTGAGCTATTTAGATTAAAAATATTGTGAAATATCTCGAATAAGAGCAACAAAACTGACATATACTGTAAGTGGTTTAACCTGAAGGAAAAGCTTGACACTTCTTTGATGTTGAAAAGTGTGCGCCTATTTTGTGGTAAAGTATCTTTAAAACTGGAAATTTTATATTACATTTTAGGCTCCCAATTATTATATTCGCATGCCTTTATTTGTTCCTTCTTCAGCAAACGGTTCCTAACATTTTTATAGACAAATTTGTAGTATTCATTTGTAGATTCCGTTACTTATTTCCTTGCAAGGGTAATATGGGAATACTGCTTGATGTCACCGCTCTTCCGGACAACGTTATGCAAATTTGAATGATGCGCGGTCTAGCCACAGTTAAGGGCAAGAGTTTTCCCTCGGGGTCTGCGTGGGTATATTGGGAGTAAAGATGACACATGGCACTGGAATCCAATTTAAATGCTTGATTAATCACTACTTCCTTTTATAATTACATAAATCGCGAAGTTGCCGACTAAGGGAACCCAATCTATATTACTGTCTGGAGTTACCGTATGCTATGCCATTTAGATTAAAAATGTAAAATATCTCGAATAGGAGCAATAAAACTGACAGATGTACCTGTAAGTGGCATAAACTGAAGTAAAAGCTTGATACTACTTTGATGTTGAAAAGTGTGCACCCATTTTGTGGTAAAGTATCTTTAAAACTGGAAATTTTCTATTACAATTTAGGTGATACTTTATTATCAGCGCCCACTGAAATAAAATAAACTAATTCCAAAGTATTATATTCTCACGCCTTTCTTTGTTCCCTCTCAGCAAACGGTTCCTAGCATTTGTATAAACAAATTTGTAGAAAACATTTCTACATATCGTTACTTATTTTTTTGTAACCGAAATGTGGGAATACAGTAGACTGAGGTGGTCGAAAGTGTGGCGACTTTGAAATTTTGTTCTCTTTGGAAAACCGGAAAAAGAAAGCAAAACAAAACAAATCAAACGGAAGAATGAACGTGCCTTACCTTTAGAAAAAATGTAAAACCAGAAAATTCAAATTAATAATAAGAATTGACTCAGAAGTAATTAACTTAAAGTTCCATAAAATGACAGGTGATGCCTGTTTTATTTTACATAATGTTTCTATTATACCATATCAATGATAACTGACGTATTAGGTGCAGTTCATGTATATTTTAGATGCTCCATTTCTTTGGCTTATCTGTGATGTAAAAATCGTGAAGAATATAAAATGCATTGGAATTTATTACAAAAAATCAAGACCTAAATTTAATTTGTTAGGAAAATATGTTAAACACCTTTAAGTATTTTGGCCACTACGTTTAAGTATATATTTTTCCAAACTTAAAATGCGTTGCTGCGTTAATAGAGATTAAAAGCCTATTAGATAAATATCAAAATTGGAGTATTTAACTTAAAATCTACTGCTTTAACCCCACGTTGCATACACCGTGCTGAAGAAAAGCGGTTTAACAGATATTTAAATCTTTATATTATTTAAATTGCATGAAAAAAATCTTTTAGCATACTCTTACACTTGTAGTTCAAGATATACATGTGTGTGAGGTTGCGGATAATTATTTGGATCACTATCTTATCATTTCTATGATAGCAAAATCCGCTATATGGATAAAATTGAAGTATCATACAAAACCAAATCAAATAATGTTGTGGACCAGGATTGTAAGGGGGGTGAACGACTTACAAACCTAATCTGCAACTGGGGGTGTAGTTACTGAAAGGGTAGAGCGAAAGAAACATCTTAAGTCAAAATGAACTCAGTAACCATATTTCAGAGATGCCTAATATTTCTACAGGGCACTCCCTTGATCTGGATGAGATCAGGGGTGCTTTGGTAACATTTAAGTACATAACATTATGCAACTTTTCCTTTAGCGGTGTGTTGTTTGTATGGCTTGAACCTTGTGCAATCGTCAAAAGGTGTACGATCTGGTACGCCCTGCTGGCTATCTTACTCGTGGTAGCACTTCGAAATAAACTATTGTCGATATTTACAGAGACCATCAGCAAGTCCCCTCTCAAATCTCTGTGAAATCTCTCCCCCGGGGGCTAACTCAACCAAGCTTAAATAGGGGTCCTACCAAAAGGTCAACTCAGCGATTCCCACGCTAACTGTTAATTTGCACCATATTGTGCAGTCATTGTTTACATTATTGAGAACATGTTTAAACCTGTTACTGACCAACTAAGCATTATTTCCCTTGATCAGCAGGATGTGTGATTCATTGTTTAAAACATGGGGAACGATTTGAGGCCTGTTACAGGCCACCTGTGAATTATTTCCCTAAGGCAGCAGGATGTATGATTCACCAGTCCAAAGTACATGTTTTGGCAGTTAGCAGAATTTACGCTTAATCATAAAAATTTACATACAGCTGTGCCCAGGCTCAAGGCATCGAAAATAAATGTTATAGAATAACGATTACAGAACTTTCCAAATCTTGTTCAGCCTATACATGCAACAGTATTTAAGGTTTATTTGCTGCAGGATGTTAGCAAATGAAACTTATACCAAAGTCGTCTGAACTGCAGATGATATAAACGAATGATAATGTAGACAAGCGGGTAAATGTTGATGATGTCTAAAGAAGAACCAGCGAAAAACGTTAAGCAAAAGTTAAAAATAAATAAATAAATAAATAAACAAAAATAAGCAGGAAAGTGAGATGAAACCAAATCAGAAATACTTACAATATAATAAATTAATAATCTTTGCAACGAAAAAATGTAACAGTCTTAGAAATTAAGCGATAAAATTAAATAATGGACTTGAAGATATTTTGAGGAGAGATGAATATGACATGATGAAAATAAAAACATTGCTTATAAGATAATAAAACTCAAAAGCCAAAAATTAAGATAGTGCAAGCCTTAAATATAATTACTGAGCATAAATAGCTGGAATATTATAAAAGCCTTCTGTTCAATGAACAACCAGAACTGTTTTGTGGAAATACAGAAGGGAGGGAGAGCTAAAATTGAATTTGACAAAGCTTTTTGAACAAAGAATTGTAAAGTAACAGAACCAATCGGCTGATACAGAATTACTTAAATATGGAGTAATTTCCAATTACTGCCATTACACTCCTATAACGAATATTGGAGAACTTAAGAAATCCCACAGAATATTGTTTGGTCTGTAACTTTACGTCCAACGTTGTCATATCGGACGATGAATGAAATGGGTGAAATGTTGCTCAAACGAGTCCGGGTTAATGGAGCTTAGAGTTACAGGACATTCGTCTTGAATGATAACGGAAAACCCCGGAGAAACCCGATCCAGGTAACTCACCCTGACAGAGATTCGAACTTGGAACCTCTTGAATGTGAGGTACACACGCTATCATCTACGTTACCGAGGCGGGTTCCCACAGGAATGCTTAAAAAAGTTATTTCTACTTTTATAAATGAAAAAGCCACGATTGCAATAAGTATACAACATTTATTATATGAATTATGTGTATCCCAAAATAATAAATCAAGGTTTCTGCATTACTGAGGAAATCACTTTAAACAAATAGAATTGTTTAAAAAAGACAAATGTTCATAAAATATGTTACTGCAAACAAATAATTGAAAAACATCGAGAATTAGATAAACAAATGAATTTATTAAAGTCCTTGATTGAGTAGAAAGAAGTACACTATATAAATATGGAAGAACATGGAATCCAAAACAGCTGATAAGAATTACGTAAACATTTTAAGGGTAAGAAAATTGGCCGTTAAAAACGATTTTGGCATTTCAGAAAAGATTTTTGTTAACCAACATGTTAGTCAATTACTTTTATACACATCCATATTGACAGTCTAGTGAATAAATGGAAACAGCTGGCGAGTCCTGGTTTAAAAGTAATACAAGATATATACTTCAATATACTTCACTGGTGATTTCGCAGTTTTAAGTATAAACAATCTAAGCTAAGTAACATGTGTAAACAATACAATATGAATATATCAATTACGGAAGGAAAAGTGGTGCATTTCGAGACAATCAATTAGAACGAAGCTAAATAATGACTAAATTATAGAACAAATGATGCATTATAATTAGCATTATCCTTATCATATCCAATATCAAGTAGCCATATTTCAGGGAATCAGAGCAATAATTAACCAATCTTCTTGGAAGGGTGTTCTTCATTCATTTCTGGAGCTTTGTCATCTGATGATCGTGACATATTGTCGTCAGTAGATATGATAGAGCTTACTGAGGGTAAGGTACTGTTAATTTTACATTATCTTGCAAAGTGAATTTCTTGTTTACAAAGAAAGCAGGTAGGATTGTCTGTGGAAATACTTATCCAGTAATTAACTACTTCATAAGGTATCAAGAGGCTTTCTGGGAGTTTCGCTAGGTCTTCAGGACTTACGTATAATTGGGGACGAAAACTCATGATGTGGGAGAATCCTGGTATAGGGATACCTGCTCGTATGTACTCAATAGTTGATGCTAAATTTACACCTAGTTTCAGTAGGCTTTCTTCTATGGTCTGGTTTGGAATAACAGAACACATATTGCATAGGATGATTCTCTTACTTTTTGTCACTAGAGGTCTGTTACTATGCATTGTTGCTTTGTCGTAAGCTCCTCTACTATTTCCTTGTTTTCTAAATAAAGGAAAACTAGTCCATTTGATACTCTTCATATTAATCTTATGTTTGCTGGGTCCGTAAGTTCACCTACCGCTAGAATAATCTTTAATTGAAATGCTCTCTCTAGGTTCAATAACAATTGCTTGTTCTCTGTTGGGTGCCTTTTGCAGTGTCTTTGAGTATGTTGTTTGCTGAAATCTTTGTGATTTGTTGTCATTACTGTAATGGAATCTCTTTTGTTTGCATTCTTTGGATTTGTTACTGTCAGTTATTCTAGCGTGTCTGTATGATTAAAGTTTTTAGGGGGAGTTGTTGGCTGCTATTTGCAGGCATTTGTTTTTCTTAACCTATCCTATTCTTAGATTATGTGGTTTTATAATGTTGAATATTTAATCAGTTACCTGGAAAGGCAAGAAGTATTATAGTTGTAGTTGGAGAGTGTTCCCTGCCGTCGGTTTCTTGCTATATTTAACTACTCTTGTTCACTATTTCGGAAATTAGAGGGTAAGTTCGAAGAGCATGCCAAACCTGAACTGTTTAGTTTAAGCGATCTTAAACTCTTCAGTCAATGTTTACCACGCAATAATTGTCCAATATTCAAAGTATTCTACTTTGAATGCGAGCTCGATTTTTGATGCACGTTTTGTCGTTTATCTTATTAGAGAGGGTCGAAATATCTGATATTTACATGCTAAGTCATTCTCTGCTCTTTCATTTTACAACATAAACTCTACACAACGTTCCGAGAAAATTGTCACAGTTTTCATACAGAATAAAATATGCGTTCCTCATTCAGTCACAGAACAAGTTTACTCAGAAGTATGTTTTTAACTTAAATGCCCTTTAGAAAATAAATTTTACTCTATTATGAGGTTTAGGCTTCTAAAATAACACTGAAACCTAATCACACTTGGATGTGTTTCTTAGCATAACACCTGGACCAGACTTAACACTACAAAGAAAATTATAGTAAGCTTTGGAGAAGTTTATTGAAGCTTTTGCACTGGAGTTTAAAAATCGCATCATAAGGAGCATTTTAAATGCTGCAAAGTATCGAACCATCACGACTCAGAAAATCGTATGAAACGGTTTTTTTATCAGTTAGTATTGATATTTGCTTACGTATTATCACAGAACGGTGTTAATGTTTATTTAAAATCCATGATTTAAAAACTACAAACACGGGTGTACTAATCTTTGCAAAAGCCCTTCAACATTCCCTTTCGTCATTCAAGTTTCTCATTTTTCTCCTCTTATATAAAAAATATTTCGACTAAAACGTCCCTAAGAAATGAAGATTTCATAGATAGTAAGAAACAAGGTTAAATATAGAGTTAACTGCTCTCTGTGATATTGAATACGGTGGACTAAAACAGAACGTCCAATTTTCTAATTGTGACACTAAGTTTTAATAATGTATCTGATTACTTATGCTATTGGATTTATTTTAAATTCTGGAACTTAACATGTGAATAGTCAGTGATGTTGAAGTGTAATGACTAGAGGAAATTTTAAGTGTTTGTTTACATTATTTCTTTCCAGTTAATAATATAGACATTGAAGCGAAAAAAACTGGTAGCGCAGGGCAGGAGCAATGTGGTACTCTCAGGGTATGCGCAGGTATGTATGTGTAAGGATGGATTTAATGACACTGGAATGCCCGTTTCAAACTTATTTAAAGACTGCTTCTTTTTATCATCACATCAAACTAGAAGTTGCCGACCAAGGTTGTCAATATTTCACTTTTCAGAGTTAACGTATGTAGACTGCTTATTACCCGATAAAACTTAATTCGTTCTTCGCGTACATACGAACCGTCAAAAATCTCCCATCAGTTCTGTTCAGCATTCGACCAAGACAGACGAGACGACTTTCTTAACCGGACTCAAGTCCCTGACTGTCTTCACTGGGTACACTGAGCGTGTGTTTTTCACTTTCACTTCTCGAAAACCCTCTTTATTCATCCAAAACTCCCTTGTGACTATTTTGTCCATTGTGATTATTAGTCTCGGTCATGCCATTATTAAGTGTCCGAAGAATACCCTTTCAAACGAAGTCAAGTGTTACCCATTTAAGATTCTTGCTAAGAAATCTCTTTGTTAAGTTTTCTTTTGTTAAGAATTATTCAACTCAAGTGCACGTGCACGCGTTTCACAACAAATATACATTCCTTTGAAATCCATTACGATTCTTTATCCATTGCATCCCTGTATTTCGGTATCAACATATGGATTATTGCGACTCGAAGTTGTCGCGATCCTATGATAAACAAGCTTTCTATAAACGAGCCTTTGGAGTAATATAAGATTTTCTGGAGTTCTAAATAGTCAACAAACTTTCATAATTATCTTATAGTAGAATTTCAATCGAGTATAAGCTGCTTGCTCCAGCAACCTTGTGTTTAATATATACATATATACTAAAAAGCATTTGGTTCAAGCGCTTAAAACCCTGTAGTTAAGCTTCCTTTTTAAATCCCTGAATAAACAAAGGTGTAAATGTTCCCTAGAAAACATTTACACTATACACTCTACGTATGTCGGAATCACAGCAGGTCACCGTTTGGGGCAGAAGGTATGAAGTATTTAGTGTCAGAATTTAAATTACGTTACTCAACATAATTACGAGGCAATTATAAATGCATGTTTTCTGTTATTCTTTCAGCAGGGAGCGCAGCATGAAAACGTCTGTCAGTGGATTCCCAAGGGCGTGAGGTATGCGGCAAGTAGAGAGTAATCAACTAGAATTTTAGAGACTAGAAATAACAAAGGGTGTTAGTTTGCAAAGAGCTAAAATAATAATCTACTCGTCTCTTTATGTTGCTGGAAAACGCAGTGCTCCAATAGCTAAGGCAACCTCGGTGCATGTGCTCCCACACATTTTCATTTAGTTGAATTCGGAGGAAAATAGGACTAGCAAGAGTCCAGTTTCAAATAATTCTGAATATGTTATTATATTCAGCATTCCTCATAATGACACGCAACAAATTTAAGTGATGAGAGACAGCCTTTAACGCCTTCCCTCTTCTTATTTTCCGTTGCTTTGTAACATAGGTATGATATCCGCGATAAATAAAAATTAAGCAGTGTTGTGTGCTATATCACTAAAACTTAAATATAATGATGATGTGCTCATTAAATGTGCAGAACTAAACTATTTCGTGAACTGTGGTTAACGTTTAGTATCTTGTGCAAAATATTACTCTGTTCTGCTCAATATTGTCATATTGAAATAAAAATACGGGACAAACAGTTTACACAATTCAGATTGTATCAGGTGTTGACAAGGGTTACACTTCTGTCAGCGCGTATTAACCTCATCTTCAAATGTCACTTGCTATCCATATCAGCAAGATAGACGATTGTATTTGAATACAATTAATATTTAATTTCATTTAGGAAATGGCGGAAATTGCAGTATTTAGGCGATACCCCGTAGTTTCTTTACGTATGAATGCTCAACCCAGGGCCATTAACATACAGAGGAAGAAGCAAATCAGTGTTAGCTGATCTAGAGACTGGTATTTAAGCTACGTAACTTAATGAATAGAATCTCAAAAATAAGTTAGAAGTCCACAGCTATTACTAAAAGCCACGAAATATGATACTATTTATTATAGTGTTTGTTCCTATGGCAAAGAGCGACCTGTTCTCTGTCTTGCCGGTACGGCCCTCTCCTCTCAGTTGCGAAGGTGAAATTTCCCGAACACCCTTTAACACTTTTGGACAGCCTCCATAGGATTCTCGCTATTTCAGATTGCAGTATTTATTCGTTCGTATCGAAAACACTCCGGCCTCGATTAAACCCTGTTCCTCGGTTGTTCAGTGATGGTTTTTAATTATTGTAGAGCAGCGCTTTCAATAGCTATGGTGGTAACTTTGTTGCTGTAAATATAAGTGTGAAGAAAGATGAATGATGGTTTTAGTGGGTTTGGTGATGTAAATAGATGAGACTAACACAATAGTGAAATTCAGAATTCGTTCGAACTGTTTAAATAGTGAAAAGTCAGGTGTTCTTTTCTTTGTATTTTTATATTGTTTCTGTTGAGAGTGACAAATTATACAATTAAAAAATAGCCTAGGCTGAAATTCCATTCACCACTTAATTTTATTAGTTTCTACTTGAAACTGCCGTGAAGCTTATGATGACCCATGGGCACTTTTAATCAGTAAGATACCACGTTTCGAAAAGTCCTTCGCCTCATTTTTATAATTGGTTTTCGATTGCTGCTCTCGTAGTGACGCTTGAGTATATCGCTGAAATCTCTCGCGATTTTAGCAGTTTGGCAACGTTGGAATTTAAAGCACAGAGGAAAAGATTGCTTTATAGTTCCAAGGGGAAATTAAACCGTATTCTCGTTTTATGAAAACCTTGCCTTTACTGTGTGTAGTGTATAAATTTAATTTTCCGGTACAAAGTCAATGTTAAATAACAAATGGCACACAATATTGTTGCGGCAACAGGCATACAAATTTCGGCACAAATAGAAAACAGACGGCGGC
>CM060952.1:147530497-147758298 GCA_030765055.1 Mantis religiosa | reverse complement strand
CTAGAGGCAAAATGAAGCAATAAAATGATTTGAACATTAAAGTTTATAATATGCCTTTTATGTTCTCAAGGCAACAGCTAAAATTTAAAATAGCTTTAAAAATGTGTTCACCCATGAAGAAACTTGGTCCATCCACCTTGGTATTGCTAAATACCTTTGAAGCTGCTACGTACGGATAATTTCAGACACACTAACAGGAGACATTGATAATGGAATGTAGATAATGGAATATAGATGAATGTATAAATAAATG
This sequence comes from Mantis religiosa, assembly GCA_030765055.1. Taxonomy (NCBI): domain Eukaryota; kingdom Metazoa; phylum Arthropoda; class Insecta; order Mantodea; family Mantidae; genus Mantis; species Mantis religiosa. The sequence goes on along the minus strand of CM060952.1, from coordinate 147,758,045 downwards.
AATCCTATTAAATTTATTATTGCTAACCCACCGCCCAATATGATGTACTTCTTTAAATTTTTATGACGATAATGCATGGATCATTTCCTGGAATCCATTTATGTTGTGTGAGGGTTCTAATTTCAAATGCCAGTGGAATGCCAGCCCGAACACTTTTCCTATGAATTAAAATGTTGGCTAATCCTAAAAAACTGGGCACACTTGAACAGGATTTCATTCAGGAAGGTTATTCCCACAAGGTCAAAAATAATTACCGATAATAAAGGAATAGAACAGGCACAATATTGCAATTATTTATGTGATACCTCGTTTGATTAGGACAATTATTTGAGAAAGAGGGTTTACAAATTTCAAATTGTTTGTGAGACTACTAGAATGCTAAAAAAGAAAACAAAGAAACAGTGCAAACATTTTATAAGACGATGGTAGTACCTATCTGAAATTATGACTCACAATATTGGGTCATGAATGGAAGGAAAGAAGACTGTAGAAATAGCAGAAATGAAATGTCTTATACATGTTGCTGGATATTCCCTCACAGACTATGTTAGAAGTGAAACTATCAGAGAACAATTAAAATATTTAACTTAAGCGATAAAATTAACAATTGCTAACAAAATTGATAGTACCATATCTCAGAATGCAGAATAAACGGGTAATAAAATATAAACTCATAGCAACTAGAGATGAGAGATTTGAAGCTTTCATCAGTGATTTCACGCGAATGATTTAAAGTCTTATTTAGAAATCCTTTTAGTTACCTTAATTTTAGTTAGATTATATAGGGTGTTTCAAAATGACACCGACCGAACTTATAGAAGTAGTTGCTCAGCTTCTACGTTAAACACATAGTTAGTTTTTACCGCCAGTAGAGCCGCTTTAAAAACTACTTCAGAATGAGTGTGGATTAGGCAGTGAAGAAACGACGACGCATGCCTCACGCTGTCGCACTTCGCAGGTATAGGTCACACGCAGTGCCACGTGCTGTAACTGTTTCTAAACATACCGGCATACTCCGCAATAGCTTGCTTACAACTATTGAGGATTTCTTTGGCTTATGAAACCGCAATATAGAAGCTATTGCGTAATTATTTCTTATGAGTGTTTAACGTGTTCCAAAATTCCTTTATAGCAGTCCATTATGGCAAATAAGCTGGTGTACATATGTAACTTATACCTTTTAGAGGCCCACCTCGGTAGCGTGGTGGTGGCGTGCCTGCCTCACGTCCAAGAGGTCCCGAGTTCGAATCTCGGTCAGGGTGAGTTACCTGGATAAGGATTTTTCCGGGGTTTTCCCTTATACTGAAGGACGAATGTCGGGTAACTCTTAAGGCCTATGGATCCTGAGGCTCATTTGAGAATCATTTCATCCATCTCATTTATCGTCCGATATGACTTAAAGTTGGAGGACGTAAAATTACACACACACACACACACACACATATATATATATATATATATATCTTTTAGAGGGAAGTTAATGTTAGTGTGGTTGAATATGGAAGCATTAAATGATAAATAGAATATAAAACAACATCAAAGGATTTAAAAAAAAATAACCAAAACTAAATGGCTTATGGAATGAGACGTGCATTCTATTTCACGTTTTTGATAATACTAAATTATGCATTTCTTACTGAACGGCAAGCTGTTGATATTTACAGCAAGTGGTTGAAAGTATTGTACAATTAACATAAGAAAATGTTCTGAAGTTAAACAAATAAATATTATCATTAATGTAACTGTTTTTACATTTCCTTTTTTTAATGAAATTAAATTAATCGTGCGCTCGTTTAACTCGTTCAGCTCTTCCATCCATCAAAACCATATCCGTCATTTCGGCGTTCGTATAGCGCTCCATATTTCTTGGATTTGCTAAGTACGCTCAAAATCATCGCTGTTAGGACGGAATGTATGGTTTTACACTGAAGAGCAGCTTCGCAAGTCTCCGAGTTATTACGACTTTTGCACAACGAACTGCCCTTTACCCCATTACCTGAAAGCGAGGCTAGGGTCACTGATAAAAAGCAAGGAGCAATGTTTTTGATTTCGTGGCCGGTGCGTCCCAATAACAATTTTGGAGGTTCGCACACCAATGATTCCTGCGCTGCCTAATTGCAAAATCATTTAATATTTAATGCTGCATAAAATTATACCTAACAGAACTTCGATGTGCGACACCGAAATTCGGACTAGTTAAGCTATAAGTTAAGCAACTCCTATAACGTTCGTTGTTTTTAAACAACCTTTATTCTTCTTCTATTGTAATAACTTTATTATTTGACTGCATATCATTATTGTTTATAAGTTTTGTTATACTATTTTCATTTTTATGGCGAGAAAGAAGGCCTAGAGCAAGCATGGCCGAAAGCTAGAGCAATTTCATAAACATCGAAAGGCTAGTGACCGGAGAAGCACTAATTAAAGAACTACAGACGTTGCAAGACCTTCACGCCGATGGGAAGATTAATTCTGAGCAGGAACAGGTCAAACTGTCTATGTTGATGATGACGAACGTTATTCTCAGTATATTCTCCGAAAAGATACCCTAAACGCAAGCGTGCAACGTTTCCTTTCCAAAATTTTCCTTCAAAGGTATCACTTAATTGGAGGTATCCATGTTTTACAGGTATGATGCCACAGATATGTAGTGAGTGGACGTTAAATACTACAAAACAAATTAGATGTATCACAATCTGAATGTGATATGGAATAATATATAGCTATTAATTTTTATGAATAATGGTATGGAATTGGATCTTTTACCTTATTCACTATCACTGTCAAGGAAACACGCATGCATAATGTGAAATTATACAAGGCTATGGATGTTTCATAGCATTCTAGCTTCCAGTAGGAACGATCCAACCAATCTCCCTCTTTAAGAATCCCATCAGTAATTACTATCCTTCATTTTCAGTCTTAGGTCCTCTTTGTTCAAAGTCTGTCCTCAATTTCCTCTTAAACCATGCTATCTTAATTCTTTAACTTTTGTTACGGAATGATGGAATTAATTACACTATTTTCCGGTTACTTCATTTTGTACGCAGTTTTATTGTAAAGCTATAGCTATTGCTATAATTATGATTAACTTCCGGGTCCTCCGGTTTCCCCCACCATCATTCCACGATTTTCTCCATCATTTATTCATCCCAGGCGTTGGACTGACCCCCAACCCTGATCTCATCTATCAGGTCAATACATTTCGGCTCCCTCACTCTGAGGGAACCGAAGCGACTTCCCAACACCAGCATCGGTGAGGAAGGGAAGACAAAAACTAACTAGTAACTTCGACTTTAATGTGTACTCATTTTTTCGTTTGTCTGCAGCAAGTAGAGGAAGAACTAGTGGGATGGCTCGGGCGTATGTGGCCCATATTCTGGCGCTCTGGGTTCAATTCACGTGGCCAGCCTACTTGAGTCATGGTTCTTTTCGGTAGTTCTCCCGGGTTACCAGCCAAATGCTGGATAAGTTTATTACATCCCCCGAATTTTTTGTTCCTCCATTTCATCTCCATTATCATTTCATATCATCTGGTGGTCTGTTTCAGGATAGAAGTGTCGGCCACGTGGCAGGTAAACATTTCTTCCTCCGGTAGGACGTCCCCAATTTATGGTCCAGCCTAGTGGACCATTTCAGGAGCAGGATAGTTGGGATAGCAGTTGTACTGGTCTGCCGGGAAGTTTCCAATTAGTCATTTGTAGGGACCCCGCACTCTACACTGTCGTAGCCTCTTGAGACGGCCGCCTTTCGTCTACTCTCACCTTATGCCTCCTCCCGGTGGTGACCCACTTGGGGCATGGGTATAATAGGTGAAGTCTCGACTCCGTGCCGAATCCTCTCTGCCAAATAGTACAATCCAGTACAATCCAATCCAAGTAGAGGAACTGAAAGGAAAGCTGATACTGAGGTTTTACCAGATATCTGTGCGTTTGTGTGTGCTCGTGTGCGTGTGAACTTAAACGAAAAATCATATAAGTAGCAAACAGAGCTCTACTATTACAAGGATAATACACCAAGATTTTTAGGATCAAGATTTTCAATATTGTCCATCATAATCTACCCTTATAGGATAAGTGTCAGAAGTTTTGATTTTCTGTAAATATATCTTACGGCTTAATTGAAGCACCATACTTAAAGCTATTTATGTGAGGAACAAATGAATTTGAATTTGTCATCGATACCCTGTGAAATGATTCATTTCGAAGCATTTCTTCATAAAGTTATACAGCTGAGTAACCAAATTAGAACCAAATTAAAAAATACTTTAAACTTTAAAACAATTTACAAAATTAAGTAAAACGAGCAAAAAGCCTGCCTAGTCTTATAATGCTGGAATATTGACTACTTTATCAAATCGGGTTGGAGATGTAGCATTAATTCAAAATTTATTATTTCTAATTTCTTTAATATATCTAATTAATATTGATTTTTTGTTGAAACAATTTAAGATATATATTTGGATATTATTATTTATCATATTAACCTATAGGTGAAAACGCAGTGCCAAAATGCAATCTCTATAAAAAACAATTTACTCTAAATAAAATTGTTGCACGAAAAGCAGCTTTCAAGATACCTATAGGGTATGAATTTCTCAATACTTCATCTATTTTGTAAAGATCCCTTAGAGATTTAGTTCTCTCATTATCAGCTAGGAATTTAGGACTAATAAATATCGCTAAGTTTTTAAAATTTTGATTCAAGCTAGTTGCTTTCATTTATAAACAAGGTATAACGCTGCCGTTTATGCAGTTAAAATGAGGTAGTTGGAAAGAAACCCCTTCGTAATACTTACTTAATATCCATTAATAAATGATAAGAGGGTGGAAAAAAAGTTATGTAATGTAACACTTTTATGGTGATAAATTCAGTAACGACTGATGGGATATTATGCTTTGGATAATATTGATTTTTGTTAAGAAAAAACCTATTGGATTTGCCATATGTTTGATCAGAAGTTGCTCTATATATACTGCCAGTTTATTTAGAAGAATAATCATACAATGTATTCCTGGAGAATAGACAGACTGGATATACTCGTACACAGTTTTCTCAACATTAGTCGTACTCCCCTTGCATCCACTAAGTATGTTGCTGCTTAGTTTCCAAGATTTTTAATGCCATAGCAGCGCACTATTGAGCGTATGTTGTATAAGCTGTTAACGTTGCAAGGAAATTAACTATTAACAACTCTGAAATAATTGCATTTAACATATTAGATAGAAATTCTACCGATAAAAAAACTAAATTCAAAATTAATCTATCGTGGTTCGCTCTCTTTTTGTAAACAAACAAGGCCATCTTTTCTGAACGTTGGCAGGGATTGATGTACGTACTTCATTGGTGTTCCTGTATTATATTTGAGCTGTTTGTGTTTACTGTCATGAGGACTACCAAATAGGTATTGGCATCTTGTGCTTGTTACAATACACCCATGAGGTATGTTGGACTGATTGGTATTCTACTAGAATTCCAGGGGATACAAAGGTAAGAAGCACTGTATTATATGAATGAATTATATTCGTTGTAATTGGTTAGGTATGTATATAGACGCACTACACTTATATTTATTTGGAGTACCTTAAGTATATCTAAGGTTATATTATCTATTTATTTTCTCTTTCATCAGTTTTCTCAACTTGTCATTAGTGCTTCCCCTAACAACTTTACCCTTACAACATCATTTCATTGTTTTCTTCATATTTTTAAATTTGCTCTTTACCTCGTCTTTACGGTCGTTTTTCACTTACCTTGCCTGTCAAAGCCTCCATTAATCACTTCATCACTATATTTTCCCTATTGCCTAACAACACTTTACCTTCTTCAACCAGCACATATTTTTTCCACACTTGCACTGTCTTGTCATACGTTGTACTATTTGCGATTGCTTTGCTCTATGGTTTCGGATATAATTTAACATTACTTTAGTTAATTGGTGGAAATTAATCATTTCTTCACACTAGCCATATATTGGCTAGCTAAGGTTTTTTGTTAGATAGAGTCAACATCGGATATAATTTAACATTACTTTAGTTAATTGGTGGAAATTAATCATTTCTTCACACTAGCCGTATATTGGCTAGCTAAGGTTTTTTGTTAGATAGAGTCAACATGAAAAATTCAATGCCATGACCAGGGTTTTGAACCAGGATCTCCATTACTTCCCTTTCTGTTCACATCCACTTTTCTTATCTCTGCAAATTCTGGACATCTCAATTGTTTTTCATCTCCTTTCTACCCAACAAGTGTATTTCTCCCCCATTGTCTTACCAATCCATTGGAACAATAGTTTTATAATTCCTAAAGAACTTTTGCTACCTTTCAACGTAACGTTCACACCATGCTGATTTTTTTTTTGGGGGGGGGGAAAACGGGAATAAAGGTATAGGAAAAAACCAACAACAGGGTAGATTGGGTATTTGGGTAGGAAGAAGGATGGGGCAGTTTCTGTGGCAACCATATATACATAAATAGAAGAATCAATAGTGTATGTTCTCAAACTGGTACCAAGATTGTATACTACATAGCCAATCGTGTGTTAAAGACCTACTTCGCTGACCACGAAGCAATTTCCTTCTGGGAGATCAACCACAGCACGCTCTACCACAATCAAGCTGCTTCAAGCTCCAATAAGCCTCCGAAGGTACACCTGCATACACACTTGGGAAACCTGTGAGATAGATCCGCCTGCCTTCGAAGCAAATTGCTAAGCGCTGCAAGTCATCAGCATATAAATTATTTAGAATTTCCCAACATTTTGTTTACATACGAGCAGTCATAAGAGTAAGAAAGACAAATAACGATATAGTTCATAAAACAGTCTCGATTTTTAGCATTCCCAATTCCCAAATAACTCTGTATATTTCACGAAATCATGCAAACATGCCTGTTAACTATTCGGAAAAAATTAAGAGAATTTCGTTGTAAAATATTAAGAAATAGTGCAATAGTTGCGAATAGAAAAATGCATTTAGATATAAACTAAAATTTTACTTATACCTAAAAACTGATCAAGTTAGATCAAGTATGAGCGAACCCATGTCACATTCCATATGAGTAATGTACCACAGCTACTCCTCTATCGGGGTACTGACGATTATTGGTTTTTAAATCAGAACATTATAATATATGCCTTAAATTTTTATATGATAAAACAAAATCAAGTACTTTACTTATTTTAGCGCATTCAATAAGTATATCAAGATTAAATTAGTATGAATAAACCATACGCAATTTCTACACGTTTTAACAGTAAACATATGTCGTCTTGCTTCAACTGCCTCATTAATTAAAGTCAGAAGAGGGTATGTCGTACAATTTTATGCACATCTCTTATAGAATATAAATTAAAAAATGTGTACGTGAATTAAAAATTTAGGTAGATATTATATATTTTAAATCTCGTCGTTTGAAACATTGGCAGTCTCCACGAGTCCTATCTACTGAATTTATACATATGCACGTTGAAACATAAAACAATGTGTAATTTCTTCATAAATGTAATTGCAAAGTACATTTTAAAACTCCTTTTGTATTAGGTACTTGTAATTCAACAGTTGATTTACGAGGCATAAAGTTAGCCTTTAAGGTATTTAGGTAAGGTTTAAGGTTTTAAGTTATTTATATGTGGTAGAAATATATTATTCATTGGTAGTTTTTCTGCTTCACATTGCTGAGTTATGATCTATGACGTACTAATAATAAACCTGCTGAGTGAGAGTAAAATTTCATCATTAGAATACATTTCTAATAAGAAACAAAAAGGAGAGAAGCTGCCAACATACCAGGAATTTCAAAATATGATTATAGCCTCTAGATTAATTAATATAATTAAGCTGAAGGTCATCATCGTATGCTAGAATGTGTGGCTTCAAAAACTGTTCTTTCACCGAGGTTTTTCCTATTAGGATGGGGTAAGCTTCCTAGCAGGTAGAGATTGAACTAGTGGCTGCAGGGAGTGTTTTCTTACAAATTTAACCCACCTCGGTAGCGTAGATGGTAACGTTCTGTCTCACGTTCAAGAGGTCCCGAGTTCGAATCTCGGTCAGGGTGAGATACCTCGATAATGTTTTTCCACGGGGTTTTCCCTTATCCTGAAAGCCGAATGTCGGGTAACTCTAAGCTCTCTGAACTACGGGCTCATTTGAGCATAATTTCACCCATTCAGTTCATCGTCCGATATGACTTAAGTAGGAGGACGTAAATTACCTAAGAATAATAAAAAAGTAAACATTACAGACTGCTTACCGCTGTAGGTTGCACTCACAGCAGGAGTTCAGCATGCGATGTATACCTCCTGATAGTAAAGTGTTATCTGATAGACGAGCTGGCCCAACCATTAACAAAAATATCGGTGAACGAACAGTAATAAAGGTTCTGGGTTCTGAAGCTAGTTATGTCCAATACTGCTCAGAAAAGTAAGCCAAATTCATTTGCTAACTCTCCAAATATTTACCTAAATAAGACAGAGGAGTTAGTGTTACACACACACGCACACACACACATACACACATACACTCACACACACACACACAAAAGAAAAATGTAAAGATGTCATTCAAAATGCTAATTTTGAAATACTCTGAACACAGGAACACATTTGAAAAGAAAAAGAAAAGTATGTGAGGAGACTGTGGCCGTGTGTATCCTACCGTTCATGAGTATGTAAACAATACAACCCAAACACGAAATTTGTGCTATATAACATATTCTTTTAATAATGTGAGAATTTTGAAGAAATTCGTTTACCCCGAAACGTATCTTATATGCAAAATACTTCCTTATTTATTTCCTGAAGGTAGCCTCAATAGATTCTTATTAAAATACAATGTTCTATTAAAGTATTTGCCTAGTAAACAGTTTCCTTTGCATAATTCTTTGCATGTGATATCCACGCTTCACAAAGTACAAAATATCATGATATCAATTATCAACGAAATAATATGTACCTGACAGTAAATAAGTGTCAAATGTTCACAAATGTTTGAAATTTCCTTCTTGTTTTGACTACAGATTTCACTCATTATACAATAATTTATCGCTCGCTAGCATTTACATATATTAACATTCTTGCATTAGGCTTATTGTAAACATTTTGCATACAGAGCCTCGCTGCATACATCTGTGGAATTAGAGTACGTCTGCTCATGTACTACATGGCATATGCATCTGAACTACTTGAACAAAATATCAATTTAAGAAATTAGTTGTGTATTCATTGCACCATAGCACAGTACTTTCTATGTAACTGTGTTTTTTCTCAGTTAGCATATTTTGATCGGTGTGCAAATTGCTTGGAATATAATCTTTGTGGCTTTTGACAGTTTACGCCACTTACAATGAAATCTCGTATTTATTTATTTGACTCCAACATTTTTATGTTAAGCCACATCATGTTTAGGCTTTTATTAAACCAAGAATTAAAGTAGAAGATATCTTAAACATTTTCCATTTAAAAAACAGATGAGAAACTGTAATCAAAATGGGTCGAAATGTTTCAAATATCATCACACAGATCTGTGGGGAAAAAGACAATTTCAGACCAGTATACATACATATATATATATATATATATATATATATATATATATATATATATGTGTGTGTGTGTGTATACACCCTTAAGAAACTCATTAAACTGCAGTTTCTTAAGGGCAAAGAAAGCTTAAGCTACATCTTATAGAAGCAGTGAATTAAAAGCGAATAATAGTTGTCAGTGTTACTTTTGTAAATAAAATAAACGAAATTGCTACCAAACTTATTAAATTGCTGACATTCATGGTGATAAATGATGAGGGAAATTGCTTTCTTTGTTAGTACAAGACCAACAAAGGCTTATGAAAATTATCAGCTATACACTGGCCTTAACTGCTTTATTTTCCCCCACAAATTTATGTGATGATATTTGAAACATTTCGGCCCATTTTAATTAGTTACTCATCTTATTTTTAAATGGAAAAGGTTTAAGATACATCTGTAACAACGTACTATACTCTGGGAGATTTTGCTATTTGTTGTGCTGTTAATCAATTGATAGAGGCTCTAATATAACATGACAACGCAACTCTACTTAGGGTCAAATTGAATAATGCTGTTATAAAACTGCTCTGGCTAAGTATGGAAAATATAATATGAAACTAACAGCGGCTTCTCGATATTTCGTCCAACGTATAGGTTATGTTACAGGATTTCTATTTTTTGACCTTGTTTACTTACTAAAGTAAAGGTTTGAAGACTCATATAAATCCACTTTGGCAGACGAATAACTTTTTTATATTCAGAAATTATTGACTTATCCAACATATGCTAAAGGTGTACATTCAGTGTTTGCATTCCTTACAGCAGTAGCAGCTCAATTTCGACTTCAATAATTATTTTCCAACACTTTCAGAAGTCCTCCATTCGTTATTTATTTAGTATTGTCTTTTCAAATGCCTTTTAGGAATAGTTACCATTGCAATTTTTAGTAGTATCTTTTGGTGATCGGAATGAACTTATATTTCAACTTCTATTGGAATAGATTTATAGCGTTTTGTTTTCCTCTTATATTGAAAGAAAAAGACAAAGAAGAAGCGTTATTTATTCAAGTGAATTTATAATTCTCTGCAGCAAAAGAGGCAGGAAGTCTGCTGGTACAGGAGTGAATAATTATGTATGTGTGAGAGTGATAGATAGCGAGTGAGAAGTGGAGAGGATAATTACAGGAGAGCCAGTCCTTTTTCATAATTAGAGCGTGTAACATAACTTCCGATTTGGAAGAAATTAATTACATAGTTAAAACTAACAAGCAACACCGAGCTTCATTATATCGATCAGGAGAGGTGATCAAAGATACTTTATTAATATGGGCGTCGTATTAAAGGAACGTTAACTGAAAAAATCAGATCACGAGAAACAGAAAACAGATTATTTTACAGTAAAAGAATAATAGACAGCAACTAAAAACATTAACATGTATGATTTCGAGGAAGCGGAGATCTGGAAAATGACGACAAATAATCTTTAATTCTGCTTCCTTTGTAAACACAGACTTGAAGATCAGTCAGATAAAACTTTAATCACATTTAACTGCGTATTTCGTGCTTTATGTGTAGAGTTTTAAATTAATTTTATATAAAGTTAATTTAAAACGGAAGTCAGATCCTCTATAATCTTTGTTTAATAACGATTACTTCGATTACCTTTCCTGACCTTACTGAGGTAAATTTCATAAAGGTAACTAAATGAACATGTTCTATGTAACACTAGTTTAGATTTATATTTAGAAAGGGTTTGAAAAATTTATAAATCTAAACAAAATTGTGTAAAAATATATGTAATTTTGGGATTGGCCGTAGTAATAATTGCATTACGTAATGTGGTGAGGCAGTAGTAAATCGGGCAATCGCATAAAAGTAACAAACGGGTAGCGGTATTAACAGAAAATCAAATCTTCAAAAATCGATATGTTCCGTAATCTTGATGGTGAAAAGATGATAGAGGGAAGTTAAAAAATTTCGATAGTAATGAGTGGTCATGCAGGAGTGAGCAATTTTATGTAATTAACGGAAGTTATTTATTGAGGTAAGGATTTATCGATAGGCTGGAGGTAACCTGAAATGATTGACTAGGAAAGAAAGTTCATGTAAAATGTAATCCAGATTATACAACTAAATTATATATAACGAAATTGGACTTATTCAAAATTTTATTTATTTCACTCGAAACCACACCTGAAAACGAGAGATCTCATGACTCACATGACATCCTCTATTTCCCTGAATGGCTAATTCGGGAGCTCCTTGATTAAGAACTAGCAGCCGGTGTTGGCGAATGCCGGTCGTGAGCTGCCGGGGCTCACTGACCACGTACGATTTTCAATACTGCACCCCGCTCATGACGCCTGTGGTTGGCAGAGTTGGGGACAGAGCGTCAGCCCGGGCGGTGGGATTAGCTAGCTACAGCATATTTCGCTGCAGTATTTTCATACGTCATTGTTACGAGCTGAACGTCAGATCAGAAGTACTCAAACCTTTACTGATTAATTACACTGGGCAACAAAAAATAATTTTTCGAGCACTTCATGAGGTAATTCTTACTAATTTTGGGTTGAGAAAAACCAACATGACACTGAACAAATTTATTAGCTCTAGTTCCTATGACATATAGAAGGTGGAAGCATTACATATTAACGGATTGAGAGAAAAGGATACATTTTAATTACATATATTCTAACAACAATGAATGTGCATTTGATTTTTTAAACTGTTAATTACATGCTAAGAGTTATAAATTGCTGGAAAAATACTTCGCAGAAAGTCGAGTCTGAAGAGAATCATGTGGTGGCCTATTGACTTCGTCGTGTTTTAGCTTACTCTTGTAAAGGAGTTCCGCGGGATCCCTATACAAAGACCAATTGTAATCCGCAAGCATTACTTCATTCCAACGGCCCTGATATCTTTGTTCCATAACAGAAATGTACTGATGGAATCTCTCCCCATGTTCGTCACTAACAGCACCACAACTAGGAGGGAAAAAGTCTAGGTGGCAGTAGAGAAAATATCTCTAAACGGACATGTTGCATCCAAGGTTACGGTATTTTTGCACGAGCACTGTCACCAAATGCTTGTAGCTGTCATCTCTTTTGCTGCCTAAAAATCTATGAACAACACCGTTGAAGGCTTCCCAAGCTTCCTTTTGTTTCCCCTCCAAAATTTGTTCAAATGCAGGATCCTTTACAAGTTCTCTTATTTGTGCTCCGACAAAAATGCCTTCCTTAACTCTTCGTTCACTTAATTTCCAAAACTTCTCTCTGATTGTGTTTAGTTACTTGTCAGGTGTGCCAACTCCTAAACAAATCCCCCAAATTATAATCTTCACTCTAAAAAATAAAATGTCTCTTTATTTTCATAACAAGAGCTAATCTATCATTTTTATGGTAATTTTTGAATTCAGCAGATGGAAATACATGTAAATTCACTATGTTAAGCCCGTAACATTTTCATTGTTGCCCAGTGTTACTTACTCATTTTAATATAAATCAAAAGATCTTTCATACACTTAGAATACATATTTTACAATTTTATACATAGGATTTTAATAAAAATAAGGCCTGAAACTTTGGATACGAATATATTTAAGTATTCCTGGGCTTAGAACCAGATGTAAAGAAGATTAGACTTCGGCGTTTCGGAAGAATGCATCACTCCCATCATCAGGATGATGAATGAATTAAGAAATGTTATTATACACTAAAATGAGATAACAAAAGATAACGACAAAACGCTACCAATACTCGAATCTCTGAAAAAGATACTGTTCGTAATAAATTAAATACTAGGTCAGGAAATCGTGTGGTTGTAGACAACTAGTTAGGCATAGAAAACACGACTACTTAATTTGACGTTCGAGCGGCATAAATTTATGCTTCTTGAGCCAATTGATATCCATTTTTAAGGCCGCTTTCCGAAAGAAACTGAAATGAACACAAGAGAAATTATTTCTCAGTACGTATTTCCTTTTAGTGCGGTTAACTCAGCTTGTCTAGTTTTGTGAATTTATTTTTCTCTTTAAAACTTCTGCATGGAAAAATATGCGAAAAAAGGTAGAAACATTTTCCTTTCGCTTTTATAAAAACGTTGGGATCTTTTGATTACAAATTTATTTTACCCAACGTCACCATTATTAGTTTTTTCTATTTGGTTTCAGGTGGGCACGACTTTTCTTTCCGCGACTTCCTGTTCCTCCATTGGCGTTTCCATTTCATTTCCATTCGGATTTCTGAGGGTCTAAAAATTGGCGATGGGCGAGTGTGGTGCTGCCGCAAGGAGTATTGACGTGGTGTAGCTACTATTCTTAGGTATGCTTCACAGTGTAGTTGCTGCCGGATCGCATATGGCTGGAAGAAGTGGCACTGAGATGAAAAACTTATCAGTTCACAGGGTCTGACGTTCAATTGACTTTTTGTAGGCTCAGTATGAATTCCTCTCTCTTCTAAACAAATCCAACTCGATTCAAATCACTTCCCAGGTCATTAATTATTTTTATGCTTGCCATGGAAATGCATTTGGCCGATCTTTTTTCATTGCAATTCATATTTTACTTTACGAGGGCTGTTCAATAAAGAATGATCACATTTTTTTTTCTTTTTTGACAACGTACCTTTACTCATCCTCATAATTTTGATGGTCCTTCTCAAAATAGTCTTCCCTGAATAGACTGCACTTATTCCAGCGTTTCTGCCCGTCTTCAATGACATGCTGGAAACCATTTTTAGAGATCCTTCAAAATCGCCTCCGCAGCCTTTACTACTGCTTCTGATGATGGATAATGCCTCCCACGAAGGCGTTTTATGAAGTTAGGGAAAAGACAAATGTCACATGGGGCTAAATCCGGACTATAGAGATAGTGAGGGATGACTTCACGTTGATGTTTGTAAGATATTCAGCAGCAACATTGGAAATATGCGGCCGCACATTATCGTGGTGTAGCATCCAGCCTGCTTCATGGAAATGTTGTCTTTTGCGCCCGATATGGACTTGCAATGTTTCCAAGACATCTCTGCGGTATACTTCAGTTTCTGATATCTGTGCAGGTACAACATGCTGATAAACCATTCCATGAATATCAAAGAATAAGATTACCATATCTTTTCCAGCAGAAGCAACCACTTTTGCATTTTTGGGGGTTGGTGATGAAGGACATTTCCACACTGATCTTTGCTGTTTGCTCTCAGGATCAAAATGATGTAGCAAAGTTTCATCAGCAGTGATTACGTTTGAAAGAAACTCCGGATCTTCCTCTAACATAAACTTTAACTGCATGTTACCTCCATTGCATCTCTAGGCGATACTGAACATGTCTGAACTTACCTGGTTCTCACAGGCGGAAACCAGTAGTGCCAACAATGAAACTACTACTGCGTGCTTGCTTCACATTAAGCTAACAGAATATAATAAGTTTGAATTTTAGTGTGAAAAATTATGACCATAAACAACTATGATCGTTCTTTATTGAACAGCCTTCGTAGTTATACATATTTTAAATCAAAGAAAATATTATAAATGTGGCACTTAGTGATAAATAAGTTATAAATACTGTACTCACCCTTATTGTATTGCTGTTCTTACCATAATAATATTTCAAAAATGCGTAAAATAAGTTCAACGAAATATACCGATTTGGTGATTGCTTAGTGATAAATTAAAGGATGTAAAGATTAAACAAATGAGCAAAGAAAACCTTGTAATATGTTGGTGAAAAAGTGAAGCACTTTTAGCCATGTACAATACTTGGCCAAATGCAAAGAACGGAATGAATTTTTGAATCATATCCTGAAGAAGAAACCTAATAGCTAACTCTATGCAGCTGAATTGGCTTGGCATTTTTAAGAATAAATATAAGGAATCGTGAGGCTACAAAAGTCAATGCTACCATTGCACATAGCATCTGCGGGCCCCCAGTAACACAATTCACATCTTCCTCCTATTTACTTAAAAGAAATTGTTGACTAACCAAATATCATTCTGCTGTTTTTCTTTTGGAATTTTAAATACCTTTGCACTATTTAAGGATTATTATAACGCTACGTGTTTGTGTCAGTACTGTGGCCCCCATTAGGTTCCAAGGGATTAGTTCACCAAAAATGAAAATAAAAGCTCTGCTAACCAGATCCCCTACGAGTTGTTGCTGAGTATTAAATAAGTTACATATTGTGTAAAAATGTTATCTACGCTTGGGTTTAATCGTATAATCTCAAAGAAGCTGTAATGAAGCCTGCGTTGGAATTGCACATCTTCAAGTGTTCTATTAATGTATCACAACAAAGTAGTGGAAAAGTAAATGTGAAGTTTTCCTGCAGCTAAAGCAAAAAATAAACTGCTGTGTTGCATGCATATATGCCTAATCCTTGTTTCATATAAGCTTGCCCCGTATCTCTTAACGGTCATGTGACCTTATCACCTCTCATTGACCGCTATTGTAGTATAGACTGTTGTGCGGTAAAAATTAGTTCGTTATTTAACATGGTGATATGTCTTTATGTTGGAATTGTCAAATTTATATTTTCGTAACTGTTTGAATTAAATATATTACGCAACAGAGTTGGTTTATATGAAATGCATGAAGAGGTTTGTTTGCTCGCAAGCCCGTCTTTCACATGGCGCGATAGCACGTTCTTCAGCGGTAGTGATGACATATCTATTTAGATGACTTTTATCAATGACCTTGTTTTGAACTGGATTAGTCGGATATCGCCATTCGACGGTGTTGTGCCGAGTGCGAGAGCTAAATTATTTTATTGGTCGTTTATTCCGCGTGTACAAATATGTATAATGGCAGAGTCTACCGCCAGTTTTTCGCTGAAGCATCGAAAGGTAAAATCTTTACAAAACGGCGAAAACAGAATTCTGGTGCATGTGTTTAGTGCACTCAGGGGAGAATCCGTCTTTGTCAGTGAGAGAAGTCGAACAGCTGTGCTCTGAACTTACAGGTGTATTAGATGCGTAGGAACATCCTGACAGCAAAATGAGACAACAGGAAAACATACCACTCCAGAGGCGATATTGCTGTGTGGCGAAGACGTTGTTTAAGGACAGTCAGACTGTACCGAGATACAAGTCGTAAAATATACTACCTTGACGAGACTTGGAAAAGGCCGAAGGCTTTCATTATAAACTTGTTTCAGTTTCATTGCTCATTCACTCAGTTTCAACTTGCTCAGTTTCATTATAAACTTGTATTTTTGCATACCTTCATATTCTTATTTGTATGATTTTATCTATCTTCCTGGCAATTATTATGACATTTACTGGTGGTTTAAATGAGACGGGAAGTCATCGCCTATGGCCTATGACGCGAAAGCATTAGCCAATTAGGGTGAGGGGGAAGGTGGGTGTACGCGGAGTGATACATGTCAGCGGGGCAAGGTTATATGAAACAGCGATTAGTATTGTGATAGCTTTTTCCGTTCTATAAAATATATTCCAATACATAATTTATCTGTGTTTCTACATGAATGTTACAAAACTTACAAAACCGATTAGAGAATTTGCTTTGCTATTATTGGCGAGTTGGGTGATGACTATAATCATATTTCCTACTAGTTACTAATATAATGTACAAAACTGTGTACTCCCTCATATTAGGCCAAACTTAGGGATCTTTTGGAATTCAGCTGATTGATATCACCTTCGAGTTCGTTTTATAGGTAAGAAAATAATGTTTCTAATTATGCAATTTTAGTTGTCTCTTATCGTTAGCTCCTGCAGACAGATGTAGGTAATATGGCGCTAGGTTAGGGCACTGCTAATTAGTGGCTTGCGAAAACAAAGTTTTGCAGCTTAATCGGAAGGTAATACATTCCTTCTGAGATATGATAGGCCCCTTGTAATGTTTATGTAGGTCAGCATCTGTTAAAAGTCGAACTGGACATTTTTCTTTTCGAAAGTTAAAAACAAATACTTACTGTTTATGTATAAAGCACCGTCACTTCCAAAATCTGCCGTGATCCGACTGGTATCCTATAAAAAGAGAAAAAGAAGTATGTGTTAATATTTTTCGTTCCTTCTGATTTATACGACATTGAACAAGAAACCAGTTCAAAAAATTGGTTTCCGATTAAGAAAGCTTATGTGAATATATACAACTGATGAAAGCAAACAACTTCGCAAGTCTTGGAAGTTCAAAATTAAAAATGTTAATAACACTTGATGCAATTACTATTTAAATAATTACACCATTATAAAAGAGAACTAAAAGATAATAATTCCACCTTCTTGCGTTAGTAAATGTATTTGTTACAATTTTTAGGTGGGTGTGTGTAACAAGTTAAAAGTAAAATTAGACCTGACGCTTTTCCGGCGACGAATATTTTCAAGATATTCTCGGGAAACAAGTCAGGTTAAAAGACGATTAAGCATCCGACGTTTTGGGAGCGTACATATCTTCCAATATCAGCATATTTTAAAAAATGTTACAACCACAATATCAGTGGTAGTGTTTTGTCTTTGTTTATACGTGTGTTATATTTATTTTGTGGTTATAACATTTCTTAAAATATCCGGAACGTCGATTTCTAATCGTCTTTTCACCTGGCTTGTTTCCCTAGAATATCTTGAACAGGTTAGAAGTAGCAGGTTATATTTACATTTAAGTGTGGTAAATCTTGATTATGGACTAAGTTTTTCTCCGAAATTAAAGTTAGTGCTCGAAGTTGGTAGAGTCTGTTTAGTTAACTCATGTGCACGTCGGCCGCTTCCTTTGACGAACCGTTATAATCGTTTAACAATCCCGGCCCTCCTTCTCGCAGTTCGTTCTGCAAGGTTGCCACTTTTCTCGATACGTCATGGGTATCATACGAGGTTTCGTCTAAATAAATTATCTTATGTCCATTACTGCAAAACTTCCTTAGTTTTGACGATATATATAGTAGTAAATGTATTTTATTAGCAAGTAGATTAAAAGTTAAGAGATTATTAATATATATCGTACTGCGAAACTTCCTTAGTTTTGACAAATATATACAAATATACCATTCTACAGGATTCCATAATAACCCTTAACTTATTCAAAATGCGGTATTGGAAACCCAGCTCCTTTAGGAGGCCGTGCGAAATGCAGTGTTCATAAAGAAAATCACAAATTTCTTGCAAATGTGCAACCAATTCATCTAAGGTGGGCGCTCTCCATTTTACATATAATCTCGGCGAATTAAATTGCATGTGAAATTATCTACTTTAGAGATTTACGTTCACACTTGATCAGCGTTTTTGGTATTCCTTTCGTCACAATATTTCTTACTGTATTTCTGTGAATAGCCAGAATTTATGATCAGGTTCATTGCATGACTCCTTACCAAGATTATTTTTCAGAAAATATTTATGTGTGTTCAAAACAAGCGCTTGAATTTGCTTAGAAACACTTCCCATTATAAATTTGTTTTTTTGAGGCTTTTCCAGTAACATAACTCGGCCCAGCAATACTTTCCAATTTATTCACACTATTGTCATCACTTTCATTATTTTCACTTAACTGAAAGTTATCTACTACTTCATTTGCATCTATTTACCACTGCATTTCTCTCCCACGGTCTCCACATCGTGAAACACAACGAATTTCTGCACGTAATGAAAGAGATGAACTGGAAGTTTGGAACTTTGGCAACTGAGACTCCACGTGGGGTAAACATGCGACTGTCATTTCGAGAAAATCAGGTTTGCTATTGATCCTCAAGGACAGTGTTCCATTTCTGAAGTGTGGAGATAGATTTATGACGGTCATTAGTGGACATTAGGGTCCATTTCCTTTGTGGGGCAAACTGCACTCGCGTTCACTAGACAGACTTTATATATAGATGCCTTAGTTTGCAATCATTGACCTACCTTGAGCTACATGAATTTGCTTTGAGCTAGCCAAGTTGAGTGCATTTCGATTACTTTTTATTCGATCATTCATTTCATTGATGGTTCATGGTGATAGCAGGTGATAAATTGCACACAGTTTTGCTTTACGTGTAGTAAAAGTAAGTCAAAATTATAATATAGATTTCTGAACTATAAGAGACATTCTGTAAATAATCCTTAGTAAATGGATATTTGAAATACAAATATTTGCTGCTCACGGACATCTTTTCCTTCTGAACTCCTGTGATTACAAACTGTGAGCTTACATTTCTCAGTGGAATATATCCTATAATTGACAAAACATTGTTAGAAAAGGACCAGTTCAAGGTTATACAATAGGATCATTAGGCCAGCACCGACAAATGACATCGGTTTAGGTTGTTATATCTTGTGCTGAGCGTAACGGAATACCTTTATTATTTAGGATCGTAGATTTGAGAAGGAAGGGATATTTCCACGCGCTTATTCGTGTATTAAAATAAGCTATTAGGTATTATTAACTCAGGAGTTGGTATCAATTATGTATTATTCAATGGCATATATTTATGATTTTTATGCTAGTATTTGTAAAACTTTTTCGCGGGAAAGCCCTTGAAAATATGTATAAAATGGTATGAACCTCGATATTTATTAGTTACCAATGGGCGTAATTATTAAGCAGAGTCTACTAGGGTTCGGTGCAAGTAACGGGACAACTTCCTCAAAGCTGTTGCTACGCTTAACGTTGGCCATATCCGTTTTGAAGCAAAGAGTTTAGCGTTTCTTCGCCGAAAATCGTCTACACGGAAATTATTTTGGCGGGACGATAGAATATTCCAGTAAAAAGAGGGAAACATTTACAGAAAACATGAATTTGAAGTAACCTAGGGAAAGATAGAAACATTAGCGCAGGTTAAGGAAATTTGGAAGTTCGGACAGTTATAGAAAAGTCACTGTTGTGGTGGAATTTGGGGCAGTCTGGCGAAGTCTCTGGTAGGGGGAAGTGCAATCCTGCAGCAACAACCGGCGTTAAGTACTTTGCGTCCAGTGCAGCAAATTTGCGTCATTACCTTTATTAGTAGTAAAATTATCTTTATAATAATTTATATTATTTGGTTTATTTTTCTTTAATGTATATAATACATTTAAGAATTTTTGTTTCAATTTAAATAATTTTAGCACTTTTAGTTGAAGTACGTATGTATTTAGTATATTTATGACTTCAAAAGCACATGTAGCCTGAGGTATATCCGACGATATTAAGAATATTGATATATTAAAATATATATTTTAAAGGATCGACCAAGTATATTTACATTCCGCGAGTGGCCTGTAGTTTACAGAAAACTTGCTGTAATCCGCTTAACTTGGAACGCCGACACAACAGTTAGAAGACTATTTTACAAGAACCCAGAGAAAAACACAAATTCCTTCTGCAGCCACCGCACCAGCTCCACAACAATTAAGTGATCTAGGCACTCGTCGAGGCGGACCTGTATCATAGCGCCTTCTCAGACACAACATCGACGAGTACGACGACGACAGCAGATCGTCGCTTTGAAGCCCTATGGAGCGAGGGACCTTCGAGAGAACGTTACAAGGAAGAACAAGAATAAATTTAGAGGATTTACCTGGGCGTTTTGAAGGAAAAGAGCATAGAACAATGTGTTAAATATGTACACTGGGAACGAATGCAACTTTGATTAAGTAGAAATAATTAAATAAAACATTTGCTTTACAAAAGAACTACACAACAAATAAGAAACAAAGTTCATGTAGGGAACAGCCGAGGATGTTTAGCGATATTATAAATGAAAAATAAAGCTGTCCGTAGAAACAAAGCAGGAACCAAAATTTAATTTTATTAATCAAATAAAGTGTTAGTATCGCCATTGTATATCATTCCTCTCACTGAGTTACGCATGTCAGTCTATTTTTATTCTTAGCACTAAGTGCAATATAATTTATAGCCAGTTGATACTGTCACGAACGCATTGTTGAGGCGAGGCGGCGCGAGGGACAAGTTCAAAGAGACGGGCAGAGCACTGCGGAAATAAAAGCTCGCCGAAACGGTAAGGGGAACGAGGCGGATTTCTGGAGAGTTCGTCTTTCTTCTAGCGCCGTCATGATTGTTTGAGAACATTCCGGATAGTGAGTAAGCTATAAAAAAAGGAGCCGCCGCGCGCCACTGGAAGTCAGTAAGTAATTGGACGCGTGTGCGTGAACAGCTATAAAAGTGATCTCTTTTCTGGTCGATGTCCTTGCAAGTTGTATGTGTTGGTGACGTAATTCTGATATTATTGAAGTTGAGCAAAGCGTGTTTCTAAAGAAATGAAGAGCAATTTTTAGTGTTTGTAACCTGGACTTAATTTCACGAAACCACAAAGTCACAATATATTATTATATAGAATAAACCTGCAATAGTAAACATAGTAACCAAAGTGAGTAAAATTTTATTTGAAACAAAAAATGATAGTGCATTTCAGTTAAATGGTAGCTGAAGTATTAGGCCAGTTATCGTGATATTTAACTGTAATGTGGATGTACATGAAACTATTTGTGGTTATTCCAATTCATATTTTATTGCAACATGTCTTTGAAATAACAAATACAAATTTCCTTTTGTGCAATCTTTCTGGAGGTAGAAGACAGACCGATAGAAGGGGGCATGTGAGTCAAGGTGGATGTAAAAAATGTCAGTTGCCTTTCCTGATTTTCAATAAATTAGACTGCGCTCACAAACAATAGGTCTGTGACACTGAAAATTTAAGAAACCTAAAAGACTAATATCAGTAGATCCTCACTAAAATTGTTTGTGCTACCATAAATATTAAAATTAATAAAAAATGAAACTCACTTCAAGCAGAAGGTAAAATTGATTTTAATTTCTCATTAGCTTAGTAACAAATATGAAAGATAGGAGCGGTGAAACGCAGTGATTTCAATAAATGGAATGCTTCGACATAGAAAAGGTGCGCTCTCTGTACGTTCAAAAAAATCCCTGACAAGATATCAAAAACCAATAAGTGCAAACAACTGAAAAACCATATCTGCCTAGGAATCGGTTGCACAAGCACCCAGCGGCAGTAGAAGTTACCAAGCAATATAATATGGAGTATGATATTATTCAATATCGCTGTGTTGTCTGTAAATTCCCTATTCAGTATTAGTAATTCTGCCCTTCTTTCTCATGTACATAGAGCTGTTTTTCTATCTATTCTACAGGGATATCTATAGCTACACCTGGAATTGCTAAAATGTTGCAAATATTCAAAATTCACAATTGAAACGGCATTGTTCCAATAAATACCATTGGTTTCTGTTTTAAAACTATTATCGGATATAGCTGACATGTGTGCATTAGGTTAGAAGGTGTACAAAAGATTGTTTTAAATTCTTTCTTATATCCAAAGAAAACCGGTTTTCTACACCACTTATGCTTATTTAAACAAATAACTACAATTATATCTGCTTTAGTTGATTTTTTCCTTTTATCTATCTATTAGTTACACAAAGGGACATGAATATCGACCAGAATTCGTTTTAGGAAGACAAAAACACTTAGTTTTGTTAGTTTGGCTGAATAATAGCACATTTTGCATTTTGTTTGATGGAATTTTATATTTCTTTAATTTTTATTGAAATGAAATTAATATTGTGGTTCATTGCCTAGTCTGCCGCTATTAATCGATGCCACTATTTGTTAAATTATTTTTCGAAAAAAAACAGATATCAACAGTTCTTATATAACTCAGATAACTGGTATCTGATTTAAATAGAGCGAAATTTTTGAGACAGCAGTTCAAGCGGAGTATCGTATACTTTAAGAGAATAAAACTGGCTTGAAACTACATCCAAATTGGTAACGGGCAATGATTGGGAATCAAAATGTGCAGCTTTTTGCCTGAGCGGCTGAGTGGCAGAAAAGGATACGCTTAAGCGCTCAAACATTATGCATTATCATACAAATGACCATTGTTTAGAGCTCATTATATTCATCTGTAATGATAATATACTGTTTGTTCACAGAACATTATAAAAGAATAAAAATAAACAGTGTCATACATTAATGATTTATTTAATGTTGAAACAAGGGTTAATGAATTGTAAATATCGACAAAGTGTTAAAAACTTCATTCATTTAAACTAATAATTCTGTTACAGTAAAACCCATATTACCTTTACCACCAGTTCCTTTGTATATTCGTCATTTGTAGAAAATAAATAAATAAATAAATAAATAAATAAATAAATGAATGAATGAATGAATGAATGAATGAATGAACGAACGAACGAACGAACGGTATCAAATAAAAGGGTTTTAAACTTCTGCTTGGCATTCCTATAACGTGTTATATGATACTGCCGTTGTGAATCAATCATAGATCTCTGATAAATTTTCCTTAATTTTTGCATTTTTCTCCTTGCTGTTTCCAATGCATCATTCCATATATTATCACTGAATTTCTTTGTCCTCAGATTTGGAACTGATTAATTAATGGCATCCGTGATTATGTGGGTGATAACTTCCTCATTATTAATTACATGGTTACTATTAATAAACGCATCACTAACGAGCTGTTTCAATCTATCCCAATTTGCTTGTGAAACATTTTCCTTAATTTTGGGCAATTAGAGCTAGAACTAGAAGTTGTATCAATTTTATAATAAAAATAAATTAATCTATGATCACTCGAGGTCATATCTTGACCGACTTTCCATCCATAGATTTTATTGAGCATTTTATAATTACATAAAGTAAGATCAATATTTGCTACTGCTCCAGCTCGATTCTCAAAAGTATGTGGATTGTGAGGTTGATTTAGAATACATATAATTAATTCCGAAATTTATTCTTCTAATTTCTCGCCACGTGCATCTCTAGTGGCGGAATGCCACCAGGGAGATTTGGCATTGGAATCCATTACTAATAAAATATCTCTGAATCTGAAGAAATTATAGATGTTCCTAATTTTCCTTATATATATTTTCCTTATATATTTTATATCTAATTTTCCTTATATATGTTCACTGTATTGGAAATATAAATTTACCACAGTAAATGAACCATTTTAATGTAAGATTTCCACGCAGTTATTGTGTGAATCCGAAAACATTTACTACTTGTAGATTATTATTAGTAATAACTATTGCAGACGGATTTTTATCCACAACTACCCTTGCCATGACCGACATATGAACCAATTTACTATTTATAGAATACGGCTCCTGAATGCAGAGAATATCGATACTCAGCTCATCAATGAGTTTCCTTAATTCTGTCATCACTAATTTACTTCTTTGGGCAGTAATTTGAACAATTTTTAATAACTTTACGGAATCTAAATTAACCATTACTTAATTATAAATTTTACTTGCAGGAATGTTTACCTCCAGATTAAAAACGCCCTTCAACTGATTCATAATAGTCTTTAATACTGTTAAACATATTTTGCCCCAGAAGAATACTTGATGACGATGATTGTGGCATACAGTCAGGAACTGTACCAGAAGTGGTACGTGAGCACTTTGATTTCGATTTATTTATACTGGCCATTCCGGAAGATTTAATATTTTGTTTTTGTTTTGACGTGGAGCTTTGGATGATATTGAATATATTTGTATGATTTTTCTTTGAAGGGGATTTATAGGTATTGGTTTTTAAGGAATAATATTTATTCTTGAATGGAGCACTTGCGTGGGTGGAATCAATCCTGGGTATTATAGGCCTGATACTGGAGCTTTTTGGACAGGATATTTTTGGATAATTTGCCCCATCATGTCGTACATGAGCATAACAATTTGGCCAAGGTTGAGTCATATCGACCACTATCCTGCCGTAGCTTTTTACAAAGTGCAAATAAACTTCATCCAGATCTAAATGTTCATTCCTTCTTTCAAAGACAGCTTCCAATAAAGCCTTAAGTTCTTTAGGCTCTGTTGTAATATTATGAGTTTTCAATTCTATACGATCTATGGCATCATGTAGTGGGAAAACTATAGAATCACCCTTTTCATGGAGATACATTATGACATGACGCAGGGCTGCTAATAAAATTTGACGTTCTTCAAGTCTACTTAGTTGCATAGTATTCTCAATAACATGATAAATGCCAGTCAATGTCAAAGACTTGGCAGACTCTTTCTCTGCATGATGAGCAATTTCCTCATCCTCATCTTTATCATAATCCACTATAATTGAAAATCTCTCAGAATTTTGAGGAACAATACTGTCGGTTTTACGAAGAACAAATTTGGGAAACGGTCGTCATTTGTAGAGTAGCTTTATACAAAATAAATCAATCGAGATGTCTCTGCAGTAAAGCTCACATTTACGAGGATTTAATTCATTTGTTCGGCCATCGTACTGTTCCCTGATTGTTAACGAATGCTGTTAGGTAATTTTCTTTCGCCCTGAATTACTTGTTGGTTATTTCCTCTAAACTGCTTCTCCCTTACGTTTGAAGCAAGTTTAGCAGCAGAAGTGTACAAATAGCGGAGACTCTTGCTCGTTGGGAAGTTCTTCTCAGTTGCAGGAAGCCTTTTGCGAGCTTCTTCCGACTGGACGACATCTGCGCGGTTCCTCAAAGCATATCATTTAAAAGCAGGCAACTATGTGACAGCCATAAATCTTAAAGTGATAAGGACCTCCATTCCTGTCGGCCAGCCTACTTGATGGCTCATAGGCCCCGTTAAAATTCCTTCAGCCTATTCTGTCTTTCTGGTAGTGTAGTGCACAGTCTGCATTGTGTCGATGTGTCATGTGTTCTTTCCACTCTATTATCATAGATCACAGGCGTTCTCTAAAACATATTTTTACAGGATAGGTTAAAATTTCCAAAGATCTGAAAAAAAAACCTTTGGATCGTGTTTAACTTTCTTTAACAAAGTATATGGTTTGCATACAGGGAACTTGCATATGAAATGAATTTTGTTGCTTCAGTTTTAACAAACGTGACTACAGCTTTATGCTAAATGGATCATGCTATATACTTTTTACAGATTCGAGCACTGTCGATCAATACCTTTCAACAAGCAATGACAAAGATAATTCTGTGATTGTCGTTTGTTTATATCCATGAAAGCTCGTTCATTTGATTGTCCTTTGTTTGTATCCATGGTACTTTGTTTGACTGTCGTTTGTTTATACTCTGGAAACAAGTTGATTGTTTTAATTATTCATAGGATTTTATCTGACATTTCGTATGTTAAATAATTTTCGATCGGATGTTTCGTAAATAGCGAAGAATTACAATTTTAATAATGATTGCCTACGGAGACAGCAACAATTTTATTGTTCAGTTTGGAATTTAATTATATGCATCCGATAAGTGCTCTAGTTCCACATAAAACATAAGAATTGCAGGACTTTTCTAACGTCCTCCTACATACGTCAAATCGGACAATGAATGAAGTGATGCTCAAATCCGTCCAGTGTCCTTAGAGCTTAATTGGCTTTTATTCTTCATTTAGAATAAGGGATCCCACGTAAAAGAAAATCGAAAAGTATCTACAATTTATTTGGTGTTACAATCTACTCGTAATATACGACAAAGTTAGGTGATAAAAGATCTTAAAATTGCAGAGTAACACGCACATATGTAATATATGTATGTATTTTATGTATGTTATGTAAATATATATATATATGGTACAAGGAGGCAGTTTGTCATTTACGATGTTAAAATAAATTGCATCGGCAGATAGAGTCATGTTATGCCTGAACTGACTAGTCAAGACAACTTCGACAGTGGTCAGACATGGCTGAAGTAATTCGTAGAATTAAAAGGCCCAGTTGCAGAAATTAAAAAACTCCTTTATTTTCGTAGAAATACTCTTATAGATTACAGCAGCATTATGTTACATACACCCTCAGTCTACCAAGGTCTATGACTATAATAAACCGCGACAGCTGATTACATTAGCTTTCATAACAACAATACTCTTGTTACAGAACAACAGCTGTTTCACAACTGCAACTGTCCTGCTGACGTGTCGCAATCCCTTTTATATCTCCATTCATGATTACCAGACTGTTCTGTCAAACATCTGGAAAACAAAGCATCTAATTGCATAATTCGATCATTCTATCACCTTCGAGAAACGTAACCTAATCTACGACGGCGAGGCCTTTGTCTCAGTTATCTTGCTTGCCTGCGTTATCTGTTTACACAAGTATTGTTTGCCGCCTTTGTGATCATTCGCCGCGTTATCGTTAACTGCTCATGCAAGCTCGTGAAACATTATCCGCTGTCTATTATCGATTTGTGCCGAAACGTTTATGCCTACCGCCGCGACAGTATTGACGGAAGTAATTTTGGCTGATGACCAGATCTGTTTAGAAAAGCTAAAGGCTACGAGATACTTGGAATGACTTCAAAATCAAGTAGCACCGGGCATCAGAATCTTGTCGATTTTGGCAGCTCATAAACCTGCTGAACTAATAAACCTAATGTCGCGGGCTGCAACTTGACCTCGACTGGAGGTTTTTAAGTGTGCTTAAAAGTGACAGCCGCGACGACAGATTACTGCCATATAAAATAAATCCTGTGGGGAAAAATTCCGTATCGTAGGCGTTGCTGCTATACCCTGATGATTTACAGCCTGGTTAACATACAAAATATTTTTAATACACCTATTAAACCATCGCATACTAATAATATTTTTCCCAACAAAATGGATCTCCTGCTCCCTTTAGACAGATTCTTGGACAGTAATTAAACTAAGCTTTCCCACAACGATGAACTGCTAGAAGCGGTCACATTAATTGGCCAGACAAATCTCTTAATTGATCACCTTTGTAATACCTTCAGTGGAAAAAATATTTCAAACATCTGGTCCTCTCGTCCTAATATATTCAACACAATTATAGAAACCAACCAACCACTTGAAGGCGCTGCAATAAGCTGACACAACTTAGAAGATATGGAGTATCAAATAATGAATGCTATGACATTGCTAAATGCTGGTGAAGACGTGCTTTAAAAGGTTACCAGTATGAAATGGTACATTGTTAAGCATCCGAGTGCTATTATTTTAAACACGGGGGTCAGCATGTTAACCACTTTAGACCTTTATTCTGGCTTGTTTTATCCAGTTTCTGCAAAGCTATTGAACAAGGCTATCTGAATATATGAAATAGTATATTTTATATCTGAGTTTCAAAATGAAAACGTACTGTCACCTATTGTAGGATTTGAATTTTCATAAATTAAATATAGAGAACAAAGGGAGGGTAAAGCAATAAAATATAAAGCTGCGCCTGGAACGACTGAAGCAAATATATGTGATATGGTCTCTAACATTTCTCTATACAGTTACTTATCCTTCATCTTCTATAGGGAACATGCTTCTTGAGGTCACGGTTTCACCCGGCGAAGGGCGTAAAATTCTTTAGCATACTTCCTTCTGGAGGGAAGTAAGGATGGTGTACACGTGTCGTACATTTACGGCACTTAAATAACCTTAGGTGCAATAAAGAGGCCTCTCAGCAAAATTGCGGTCTTTCATACTCTATAGCATTCATAAAATAAAGATGCTTCAAAATCCTTTATGCGGATCTCTTGTTAGTCGTACAAAAATCCTGCCACTGCCATTAGAATAGAATATTAGAACTGCCATTATATTATACTACTAGAATTCCCTGGTTGAATGTTTGTCACAATGTTAAATTTTATTTCTCTAGTTATCCATAAAATTATGAACATACTGGAACCCAACAATACGTCTTCGGCTTCTTTCTATATACAGGTTTCCTGCACCCTTTCAATTTTGTTTATTAATTTATTGCAGATTAGAAATGAAATTTGTAGAAGACTCTTAATATCTAAGACACCCTGACAAACGCAATTGCGTAGTTCTCGATCTAGTTCAGGATAGGATAGTCAGTACCAGTACATTAGCTTAGGATGCTCTGATGCTAGTATTAAGATTGCTACAAAGCCAATCACGTGTTAAGCAGCTGCTCCGTTGGGCACGAAACAGTTAGCACTGGGAGTGAGGCCACATATATCTCCGGTGAGATTCAAACTGTTCCATGCCCATGAACCTCATTGCTGGATACAGTGGAGTCTTCATGGTTAATAAACCCAGCTGCTTATTCCAACTATGGCTAAGGCCACGTCATTTCAAGGTCAGATTTAAGCTCTTTGCTATCTCGAAGTTTGTACCTAATAGCCTCACTTGTTGCTTAATTGTTACTTTGCTTTTGGAAAGAGCTCACCATTTTATTTTTTAAGGGAAGGTATTTGTGTAAAATTCTAAAATAAAAAGTTCACTTCAGAACTACTTGGAATTTTGTCATTAGATTGGTTGAGGCGAGTCTAGTTAAGCTTCGCAATTTCAACCTTCTATCTTTAACAGAGTTTCTTTTCCAAAATAATTTATTGCTTCTATAGTATGAATTTTGTACATATCATAAAATGTTCCAGGTCATAGAGCTTTTATTTTAGAAACTTAATTTCTCCATGTACATCACTTATTAAAGTTAGTATGCTTCTTGGTGTGCGTCAAGTATTTTTGGAGAAAAAAGAATAAGTGAGAATAGATCAATTTGTGCTTATATATTTTTACATATGTTGAGGTTTAAAACTCAATAATATATAAACTGTTCAATTTAATGATAAAATAATACCACAATCTATTAACCATTTATTTATGAATATGTATGCAAAGTTTCATACAAGTTTATTAATAATTGTAGGCTCTGGAGCATGTTTACTACACAAAAAGTTTGAAAAATTGAAAGTGGAGAAAAATAAATTTAAAGATTCAGATAAAAGCTACATTACCTTCTTATATCCACTCATTATCTCAAGATAGTACTGGGAATTGATCACATTAAAATCTCGTATAAGAGGGGATTCGAAGTTATTTGTGTCGCTAAGTTGGTACATCTTTCCTCTATACCCAACGCGGAGTTTGCCAACTGTTACCTAATTTGTTTACAGGGCCCTATTCTGTTAGTGCATCTCAAAGATGTGTTGCGATTTTACAATGAACAATAATATTGAACAAAGAAGCTGTCTCAATTTTATCTCGCAAATGGACTTCGTGTGCCGAATAGCTAAAATGTTACAGAGGGCTTACGGTTAATCTACTTTATCCAAAAACACGTGCGTATGAGTGGTACAACAATTTCAAGTGTTCGAGATGTGGTAGTAAACCACTGGGGGCTCTCGCATTCGAGATACACCATTTATGGTTACTTACTATTGTAAGTATTTGAGACCCAGGCTTCATCATTTAACTTTCATTATTTGGATTAATTGATGGAAATTAATAATTTCTTCAAACTAGCCGTATATAGGCTAAGATTTTATATAAATAAAGTCAAAATGAAAAATGAAATGCCATGGTCAGGATTTGAACCACGGATCAGGAGTTAAATGATGAAGTCTAGGACTGAAGTACCTACAATAGTAAGTCGCCACAAATGGTGTATCTCGGATGCGGGAGCTCCCGGTGGTCTACCGGGAAAATATGAGTCAATTGGAGAATTTAATGTTAGGACGGCACGTTGGTCATGGTAGCTGAATGGGTAAGAGCGACTGGACGGAAACCAGGTGATCCGTGGTTCAAATTTCGGCCATGGCATTGAATTTCTCAGGTTGACTCTATCTAAAGGCTTAGGGCTAATGTAAACACATGATTAATTTCTATCAATTAACCTAAATCCCTTATTTTACTACTTTTACAAGTAACATTGCCTTAATTTGATTGCCAGGTACTGAATCTTATCATTATATTGTGCATTTAGTGGTGCTGCAATTTAACTGCCAAAATAGGTTGCTTCGTTAAGGGTCTCAGGGACTGAAAAATAGCCCAAAAGTCTAAAAAAATAGATTTTCAGATTTATACATACAAATGTTCTCCAATCCTTCCTTTATGGAATTATGGTAAGAGTTTTATATTTCCGCCCTTTTTAAAGGTCTAACGCAGGGTTTAAATTTTCAGGGCATGACCATTTAAACGCCCTCTTTCTTGCTCATCTAGCATGATGCCCTGTTTTTACCGATTCTGATCGTTTTTTGGCAGCTTTTTCGCTAAAACTGCGTTCAAATCTTGCGGCATAGCTTAGTGATATAAAAAGTCGTCAGCACGCCCTGAGTGTTTTTGCATCTAAGAAACTACAGTACAGTTCATATAATCTACGATTATTTTATGTTCTTTGCAATAAACTTGGCGAATACTGGTAAATTCATTCTTGTTTTGACTGTCTTTGTTTGCACAAATGCATGTATAAAACGTGTAGTGTTTAACACCCGCTTTTACTACACACGGCACCGCAGGCGGTGACACTGATGGTAGATGAGATGAAGATGGAGCACCGTTGGAATGAGAATGCGGGGGAAACCGGAGGTCCCGGAGAAAACCCGCTCCAACGCCGTGTTGTTCACCACTAATCTCACTTTGCGATCGCCTGGGATTGAACCCGGGCCGCCTTGATGAGAGCCAAGCGGTCTAACCACTGAGCCAAGGCGCGGCCCCAATGTAAGGATAAAGGCGACTTGCATGAGAGAAATGTACTTATGTTTACAATTTGTTTTAAATAAAGAAATATGTGTATATGCAAGTTATTTGCTTTTCCTGTAGTGTAGTGTGTTAAAGCATGCTGTTTCATTATGTTGGCGTAAGCCGATGAGTAGAAGTAACGTAAAGAAGGAAGCTGTAAGGAAACGTGGTGCAGCTAGATGGAAAAGCATAAATTGGGAACAGAGTTCCATTTCATATGTACAGTAGGACATAGAGGAACAACTAATATTTCAGCTTCACATTTGCAATTGGACATAGATGAACATGCTAATGCTTTTCAAACTATATTTGTAAAAGCCATAAGAAATTTTCATGATTTGAAGAACTAGGTGCAAACTATATATAGTAGGTAGTGTTAATAGTAATTTAAAAGACAGACTATGCATTAGTGAGAATAATTAGCAAATTTTGAACACCAGTGTACATAGCAGTGGAGATGACAGTGTAAATAATATGCATAACAGTGTAAATAATGTGCAGAACAGTGGATATTGTGTGCAGCATAAGGTAATTACTATTTTTGGTGCATATTTTTAGAAAAATTGATTTTTCTCCACTTTACATTTTTTTAATACAATATCTGCTCCCACTGCTTTAGTTTGAGCTAAGGCTCTGAACTTTTTGAGCACATGCTTCATATATGGATATACAACATCAGTCTCAGGCTATAAGATTTAAGACTTTGTTTGGCTGTAATAAAATTTTAAATGCCAAAAAGGTACTAAAATTAAATTTAATGTACTACATAATTAAAAAATAATTTTCCTAGAATTTAAGCATTGAAGTTGTTTATACCGTTAGTAGGAATGAAAAACTAACAGTTATTCCACTAGCATGGTTATTGATGCGTATGCATTAACTTTAATATTGCCATGAACTTTAATTAAAATAAAAATAACAAATTAATTCCTTCAAAACGAATAATCAGAAATTACTAAAAATTGGTGCGGTATTTTGTAATATAAAACCATTAGGCATGAAAGTTTGAAGTTTTAGGTATAGAAATATATAAAATAGAAATTTTAGTCCCAGCATCCCTTAATATTAAAATTGTAATTTACATTAAAGAGATTGTTTAGCTTATAATGTTCTCTCAATGCACATTTACAGGAGACTTGTAGTTGCATTGAATTTTAAAATATTCAAATTCTTGTGATGTTAAGTTCTAAATCTCTTGACTTTGGCTAATATATATTCATGATAAACTAATCTTTGCAGTCAACTAATAGTTGCGTAGTAAGTATATGGTAATTGTTACCTAAAATCGTCAACTTCCCTTGAAAATATTATGTCTCCATTATGCACCTCAACTCATCAACACGGTGCACCTCTTTATGCATTATAGGAGTTTTTTAAGAACAACATTGTGGAAGCTGCGTTACATTAAGGTTATACAGAAGCTTGGAAGATAAAGATAATCTAATCCCAACAAAGTTTACTGAGCATCAAAGGGAAAGTTAATCAAATGAAACTTCTGGAAAAAGAAATGATATTGGAGTGTAACAAAGACAAGATGTGTTCAGTTGGAGATAGAATACGCAGACGAATTTGTAAAGAAAACTGAAGAGAGGTTGGTAAATATGTAGCTGAATTCGGACAGCCTTGTCAATCTTTGGGTTCAGAATCAAACAGAACACAAATCTTTCAGTACTAGTTAAAGGATGCCTATGTTTAGGTTGCTATAATTCATAAAGTAATTTCAGGCTAATTCTATACATTGACTTAAATATTTAGAGTACTTGCTATGGCCGTTTTGCTGAATTAGGCACTTAAAATATTCACATTACAATTTAATTGTTTGTTTAGTCCACATGAACTACCGTTTTCCACTTGGCCTAAATGAGTCATCCTCCTGTATCTAAAACGTGAATATACTTCTGTAAGAAAATTTAGTTTGCTTATTAACCTCCCTGTACCGTTCATTTGCTTCCAATGCATTTGTCGGAAACGCTATGCCATCTTCGCATTCAATGATTCTTTTTTTAAATATCTTTCAACGTCGTTGGTAATTAAATGTTCATTCAAACTGAACATGTTTAGGACAAGCTTGGAAAGACAGATACAGACTAAAAACGCCAATGATATGTCTGATTTCAACCGTGGATCTTCTGATTTCCTGCGGGTTGCTCTAACCAGAAACATACCAGCACGAAATTACATTTTGAAACTGTCTGGCATTTTCCTCGTACACCAAGTTTTACTTTCTCTGTTGTGTATAGAAATTAAAGGAAACATTGCATTCAAATCAGAAATCGATTTTAGAGATTTTATCGGAAAAATAATTTGGTACCGGCTGAATCTAAAAAGTACAATTTTAGAAAAAAAAGTTTATGTTAGCGCCACCGGTGTGTTACCAGCATAATTCTAAAACGGAAAATCAGTTAAAATGTCAGTGCTTGTGATTAACCTATTATTACCTATAGCATGTCTCAAAGAGCCATATTGTAAACATATGTTGAGAGACACACACACACACACACACGCACACACGCGCGCACACACAAACGCACACACGCACACGCGCACAGAGAGAGAGAGAGAGAGAGAGAGAGAGAGAGAGAGAGAGAGAGAGAGAGAGAGAGAGAGAGAGAGAGAGAGAGAGAGAGAGAGAGAGAGAGAGAGAGAGACAGAGAGAGAGACAGAGAGGGTTTAACGAAACACTCTTAGGCTGCTGATTGGTGCAGGTTAATCCAGAGGTGTCATACGGACGGTCACACCTATTATGTGTTTCAAATGGGAAAGTATTTGTCCTTGAGCGCTACTAGGTGAGCAGCCAATCGGAGTCCAGCGGTGCTGTCGTATTGTATTCCACCTAAGTGGTGTGTGACGAGCGCTAAATTAATCCATCTCTAATAAATACCATTCGCGCTAAGACAAACGTTCAGATTTTGCCAAAACTGATCCATGAAGGGGGTAGAGAGTAATGTATTTAACATAACCTTAACAACCCGATATTTTTAGCTCAAATAGTTTTTCTAATAGATACAATTGTATTAAAACAATGCACTGGGATGTAAGCACTGTAATGAATATGATTATTGGTTGCCATGTATGTGGGAACGTATATTTGAAATTACTCAGAATTGAAACGTAAACATTTGATATGACGTGATAAAAGAAATATGTACTTTGAATAAGCCAAGGTGTTTTTTAAATTCGATGAGAGGAAACGACACACTTCTTACTGGTCTGGCAGAACGTATCTGGTCACATTATATCTTTGTTTATGAATGATTCGTTATCTGTATTTACTCTAGAGAGTTCAAAGCAGCATTATTCAATTACTTTTCCATGAAAAAGTGTATCAGCTGGATCAATGAAACTGGATCTACCTTCCCCCTTACTACTGCCAGTACAATACAACTGAGTTAATGTGGGCTCAAACTATGTTGCAAACAGAAATAATATTTTTAAACTGACTTACTTTGAACCTCTTATTCACGAAGAAATTGACCAACAACACAACAAGACGGGGAAGACTGCTGAGACATGAGATAAACTACAAGAAGACGACTTTTGGAAAGAAATAGCACGTACAGAGATTTTGGAACCTATCATCATAAATTTGCAGGCGATTAAGACAATGACAATGACGAATTATCTCTTAACGTTAGTAAAATTCACAGCTGTACGGATGCACAGCCGGTATTTTAGTTGCATTATAAAAATAAGTAATTCATAAACTATAATTAATTTTAAAATAAATATTTAAAACATTTGTGTAATATACGAATATTCATGTTGCAATTGCGATTACAACAACTGCATAATTATAAAACTTTGGAAAATTCAGTTAACGTTCCTTTAAGTCTAGCGGCACGAACACTCGCAAGTGTGCGAGAGAAAGGGAAATATAAAAAGAGTGGGGATAACGAGGTGGCAACGCTAAAGGCTCTAACGCATCTGATTCTCTACAGGCGAGAACTCTTCCCATTTGAAGCTCATAATAGCGTTACACTTCGTAAGGGAATTAAAGCTGGCGGTTTCGCGTAGTAGAACCTCAAGCCTTATAAGCAAAATTAAGTACATTTTTACGCCTAATATAGAGCTGAGTGCTGAGAAGAGCAGTTAAACAACGTTCATAAATAACATTTAAATTTAAATTTCAGTTTTCTGTTTGCTTCTTGCCTGTGCTATGTTATGTTCTAGTTTGAGACGGACAGTAAAATTTAAATAAAACTATTCGTGTGACCTATAGCCGATTACATTTAAAGGGATTGCATATATACCCCTTTGATTTTATGCATATAATACGTTTGGGGACCTCATTCCAGCAGTTAACTTTATCTGACGTTTCTACATGTGTGGTTAGATCATTATAAAGTGATTGTATTTGTAGATACATGACGATTATTATAAAAATTTTTATGCTTGACTGAAAATAGCTTCCGAGTTAAACATCATATTGTTGTTTATATCTTTGACAAAATCCCTTCGTGCTCAGTTACATTATGCAACACATTATGCGTGATGGCGTAGAAACGTGCTTAACTACGACCAGCACAGCTAATTTGTCTCTTAAATACAACATGCTATCCACCATTTGGTGCATTTGCAACTATGTAAGCCCTGTTAGCCTATCCGTGTGTTTGCATGATGCATCTCGCTATACGCACAATAATATGGTAATAAACAAAGCAAAACGTTTCAGTTGGGGTTCATATAGTTAAATATTGTAGCTGATTTCAATGCAAACCCATTTTCAAAAATATACAGCCTTATTGTTCTTCTTTTAACGTTTAACCATTTTTTGATAAATGTGAGAAAACGTTGTGTTATGCAAATTTCGAAAAACGTGTTGCACAGATGCTGCAATTTTCCTTATTAATATCATTCTACAAGAAAACCCCAATAATTTCACTCTCGTAAACTGCAGATTTTCGTCCATTCCCTTCACCTCCCTCTCTCTCTTTCTCCTCCCCCTCTGTTACTCTGTGTTTCTTTGCAATGCGTAAGTTATCTGAATATTTTAAAATTCATTTAAGAAAAGTAGCTAATGTAATAATAAAAACAGCTGACGTAATAAGTGAAATGTATGTATGGAATTTAATATCTGAATTTGTCAGTATTATTCAAATGCTTCTTAATTTAAAACTATGCTATTTCCAATATAAATAA
This sequence comes from Mantis religiosa, assembly GCA_030765055.1. Taxonomy (NCBI): domain Eukaryota; kingdom Metazoa; phylum Arthropoda; class Insecta; order Mantodea; family Mantidae; genus Mantis; species Mantis religiosa. Next base: position 147,721,032 of record CM060952.1, on the reverse strand, counting down.
ATCTCGAACCTCCAATGTCTAAAACACATTGGGTTATTCTATAAATAAAACAAATGCTTTTACCTAAATTAAGAAATAAGAGAATCACCTGTACACCTCCGATTCTAGACGTCCTGAGTTTTAATCTTGGTTGTAGTGGATTATCAGGACAGGACTGTCAGGCTTTATCTTAGATTTTGGATGTCTGTTCACCACTCAGTCTCTATGAACCTGGGGTTCATCACCCTCACATAATGTATTCACTTTCTGATACTATGTAGCCAATTGAAAGACAAACCAGCACTTAAAAATAACGTAGATAAATGAAATAGAATGGTACAGCATAATTTTATTATAATGCAATTTTTATAGAAAACAGTTTAATTTGGCTATACTTAACAGCTACCTCCTAATGCTTAATAATGATTGACGTGTACATCTTTCTATTTCTGTTATAGTGTATTAATTATAGTCATTTAAGTACTTGACGTTCGCCCAAAAATTACTGACTAAAGAATGATTACTGGAAATGACTTTTACCGTCTCAAATCCTTATGACGTCTAAAGATTATGAAAATGAGACTGGGAAACACATTTGTCAAATACGCGGTATTTCATAACTGCCTGCAATAAGAGTAAATCTTGATTTTAATCAGTATAAATTTGGATAAGCTACATCCTCTTAGCATTACTTATTCAGTAATGAAGACTAACAACTAACCATTTAATATCCTTTACACCTCGTTCCATAAATTGTGTAATCTCTAAATAAAAATACACACTTCTATGGAGACGAAGGGATTTCATCAAGGTATGTTATGTTACATATATAGAGAGAAAGCCCCAGATCATTTTAATCCGAAAGATTCTCCAGGATGTTGCATTAACTTATCAAATGTCATTAATGAATTAAGGAGAATACAATGCACTTGAATGGAGGACTTTTGACTGATACAAGCAAGAAAAGTTAAACGCGTATGCTGTTACGTAATGATAACATCCCGATATCATCGTCATTCACTCTGTTCATCTTCAGGAAATATAGGGCTATTAAATAAAAGAATCTATTTCAAACATTTACTTCTCCCAAACTACAAAATACACATGCTATCAATGTTCATGTAGAGAGAAAAGTTTACAATTTTACATTATGCATTCAATATGAGCACCGTGTGTTAACAAGGCAATTATCAAAACGATGGCTCATTTCTTGCCACACATTAATCAGCTGGTCTCCAGTTATCCAATTCACAGCTTCAACAATTCTTTGTCGTAGATCTTCAGAAGAAAGGGATAATCCCTCCTTCATAGGAGGGATAAAACACGATATTTTACGCAACCCCATAGACAAAAATCACACGGATGAGATCTAGATACCTTGGAGGCCACCAGCGATGAAGCTGATCAGTTCCTCTTCCAATCCAACCTACTGGAATTTTCTTATTCAGGTAACATCGGACGTGGTAAGAGAAATGAGGTGCGGCACCCCCTTGTATGGAGATTAAGTCATCTGAATCTTAAAGTTGGGGAAATCACCAGTTTACAAGCATGTCTGGATAGGTTAATCCTCTCAGTTTCTCCATGCAGAAGAAAGACCTATAAACCTTGGTTACAGATAAAGAACAGAAGACGTTCACCTTTGGCGAGTGGGTTTATTGTTGAATAACTGCCCTAGGACTTTTAATTGCCAAATTCTAATATTATGCAATTAACTTTACCAGAAAGATGAAAAGTACATTCACCGTAAAAAGTTGGTCGTTGAGAAAAATTGTTTCATATTAGCTAACACGTCAATGTACAATTCGTACCTTATGTTGTGGTCGTCAGGTAGCAATGCTTGGAATAACTGCTCCAGGTGCAGACGATGTTTTACAACTCGCCATACCGTCAGTTGAGGAATGTTCAAGTTTCATGCTTGCTCGTGATGTGAATTTCTTTTGGCTCCTTTCTTATAGTGTAGGAATACGCTCGACATTCTCTTCAATTTTCGAGGATCTCCTGTGATTTTCCTTTTGCAGATGCAAGCATATTAAATGAATTTTCGATGCCACTCGTAAATTTGCTTATGACGGGGCGGATTGTTTATTAAATTGATGGTGAAAATGTTCGTTGAACGGCCAAAATCAACCCTAGTTTTGCTAACTGCAGCACTGGTGTCGCCGCTATTTCACTACAGACAAACAAGAACAAAACAGTGCCAAAGCTCTCGTGATTAGTTTTTCAACCCTCGCCCTCGGCGCTATTTCAGTTGTAAATTTTCTCTCTCAATGAACGTTGGAATCATGTTTCTATCTTTTGTAGTTTGGAAGAAATAAATATTTGATATAAGTTCTTTGTTTTTGAATTGTCCTGTATATGGTAATCTTGATGAGCTACTCTGAGAAGCAAATTATAGTCCGATTAATTTGAGCTGGCAGCTGAGTAAAGATGTACACTAAATGAATTAGCCTGTCACCAATCCTGAAACACGGCTGAAGATGGGTTATACATATGGACTAGTCGATACATGCACCCGCAATGTCTCCAAATGTATAAGCTCATCCTTGATCTCCTTTTCGGATGGTAACAGACTAATTCATTTAGTGTACATCTTTACCCAGTCGCCACCTCAAGTTAATCGGAGTGTACAGCGAACATAAATGGATAGTGTGCAGTGATTTCAAAATTTGTATCGTATTTTGCTAGGAGGATAACAGTCTTAAGCTATTAGCACCTGTGATACAATTGTGAATCTGACAGGCATGGCAATAACATACCGACAAACCCTATAGTAAATGTTTCTGTTCGGTCTCAATAACATAACAGTAAACGCTGTTATTTCCTTTAAATGTTAAACTGGAGTTTAATAGCAATTTACTAACGTAATAAACAAAAGCAGCCGTTGCTTACAGTACCTACAGAGCAAGTACCCATGTTTCTGTTCGGTCTCTAGCATTGAGGAAGAGTTAGTAGCAACAGTAAAAGTGTTACGTCCTTTAAATATTAAACTGGAGTTTAATAGCAATTTCCTAATGTATTAAACAAAAGCAGCCGTTGCTTTCAGTACCTATTCTCTCACGTAGCGCGACTGCTCAGACGGTTTCGTCTGTAGCTCGCATTCGTGAAGTCCGAATTCGATTCCCGGGCCGGCCTACATAATCAATGGGGGTTTTTGGGGGTTTTATTCCGGGGTCGTCAGGCGAATGTTGGGTAGGTTAATTGCATTCATAGCATTTCCTGTTCCTTTGTTATAATTTCACATCTCTCCTCTGGTGGTCTCGGAGTTTAGTGTGTTGCGGGATTTTTATGGTGATGATGTGAAACGGAATTATCCTCACCTGCCCTCTTGCCGCGTTGCGGCTGAACTAGTGGGTTGTATTCAGCCCTTCGGCAAGAAAATGACGAAGAAACTACGCGTTGCAGATACTTCTTAGACCAATCTGGATTAAGATGTATCGATGTATCTAAAATGTTCTGTGTTATCTTCAGTCGTTATATGAGAAACCTTTTCTCAGGCGTGGTCGCAAGCGAAAGAATTCTCTAGTTGGATAAACACAGAAATACGCAAATTTTGTTTAACTGATAAAAATCCAAACATGCAATTTGATTTTAATACTTTCATTTTTATGCAACATTGTACATAAGAGTGATGTCTCGTCGTGACAAAAGTCTGTGTTAGCTATTTAAAATATTTTAGTCCTTTCACTTCGATATTCCACAATCCGAAACACGTCTGCTCTCTTCGACGTTACGCAATCCAAAGACGCTTTCTTTCCTAGCCGTTTACCAAAAATTATTGATTTTTCCTTCACTCGTTGCCATCACTTCCAATCAAACTTAATTTTCACTGATCTATGCCACACGTTACATAACCTCGTTTTTAAAACTACCAATTATAAAACATTCACATCCTATCAATTGCATGTTGCGTTACCTCATGACCTACTGAATTTTAACAATTTTTCTTACTCATTTTAACATGCCTATATTGATGCTTAAACCACATACTTAAACATATTTAAATATTTTGCTACTCTCGAGGCCCAAACCAAAACAGCCGTTACATATGGCTGGATATAGGCTCCTGATAAACACTTCCTCCTTCGGTCGGACGGTCCCATCCTTCCTCCTGGGGGGGAGGGCCTCTTGAGGGCATAGGTACAATACACCAAGTTTGGACCTACATGCCAAATTCCCTTCGTAGCATAGTCCAGCCCAGACACTGTCTTTCAGATGAAATAATTGAAGGTATATCTATGGGAATTAACTACAGAAACGTGGATAGTTTGAAGCCTATATGGTTGCTGTAGAAAGAGATTTGGATTGGTCTCATAGAAATTACTGATGCCAATCTATGTAAACAGCAGGCTAGGAAATATAAACAGTAGGATGTAACATGGGCCTAAATGTAAATTTCCTTAACTTCACATAGACTCCTTCTAGGACACCTGGAAGGAGGAGTAAATGAAAAGATGAAGAGCTTCACCATGATATTAAAGAAATTGGAGAACCGTACTAAGGGCGAGGAAGTACAATCCAGGATAACCGTTTACGTAGATTACTGAAACGTATGGTTCTGCTAAAGCGCACAAGGAAATAAGTTGACTGTGCCTTTTATACAGAGTTCAGCTTTTCTGTATCCCCTTGTATTTTTTTCCAAACATGACTTAATTGTATTAAAATGTATTTGTTTCCTAATATGTGAACACAAATGGCGATTTCAATGTGTTGGTTACTTATATTATCAAGAAGCAATATAATGCACCTTTAATTTCAGGATTCATTCTTCTGCTATGTTCTCCATATGTTCATGTGCTACTACAGAATTAACAGTAAAAGCACGTTGCAAGGAATTTATTTTTTTTTTATATTTTTAAAGAAAAACTGGTATGTTGCAACAAAATGAAACCTAAGCATATAATTCATACACTTTGAATAGGTATGCGTAAATCAGCTATTGGAATAAAACAAAAAAGGTCTCAATGTTTATATACCGTAGATTTCATTTTATCAGAGAGGGAATGAAAATGGTACCAAAATTAATTTGATGTCAGTAGTCAGAGACTTCCATTTGGCGTCATCAGTCTAACGCTAAAATTCTTATGTATATTGAAATAGAAATGTATATACATGTAATTAATAGTAAAAAGAAAGGTAAATAGCAAAAATAATATAAATGGTCACCGACAGCTAAAATAATAAAGAAGGATTGAAAAGATTATAAAATAGTAAATATTGCTTTGTAACCAGTAGTAGGCCAAAGGACATAATTTAAAAGTAGCCTCAGCCGCCCTGGTTAGCATCAGCTCAACTTATTCTGCATCTGATAGGTATTGTGACGTTGTGGGTTCGTAGAACTAAAAGCTTTGTTTGAAGAAATTTGAAATGCTCTTTATTTCAGTAAAAGCAGACTTTGTATACCCCTTACATGCTCTAAAAGTGACGTGTCACTCCAACGCAGTCTCTGGCTGCTTCACCATCCATAAACAAACGAAAGAATTCACTTACGGTACGCTTCAAATAGCTACACTCAGCTCACACTCTGCACAACTGCAACTCTATTGTCGCTTCTTTATACACAAGCTATTGTGTCTCGAAAGCTGCCGAAGCTTCACGGCCTGTCACGGCGGCAAGTGTAGAAGAGGAACTATCCAGACATCTGTCTCTCGGCAAGCGTCCAGCGTGCGCAACACTATCTCTTTCTTTCCCACGCGCCCAGAGGTAGCACAATAATGGCTCAGCGACAGTGTGAAGAGCAGAGCAGAGCAGTGTAGCGTTGCGTGTCGGAAAGCTACCTATAGATATGAAATTTGTGGAAGTTATTGTTTACAGCGAGTAAATTAACAGTAAACGTGTCATAGGCATATCTTAAATAATTGCAAGAAGGCTTCAAGCTTTAAAACTTCATTAAATACAGAACATTCTATGCCTTTCTCCAAACCCACCACGCAAGCTTGAAGGTGATATCTCATAGGCTCTGCCAAGCAAGCCTTAAAATAAAACAGATGCAGGTGAGATCTTCAGGAGTCTTCTTTACGAGAGGATTACACATAAATGGCATCAAAATAATAATTGAACAAGCGAGAGAAGGTTTGCTATCGAGAAATATCAAAATTCCTGTGTAACTAGTTTTAAATGACCAATCTGTTAATGTAGTTAGCTTATTGGTTTACATATCATGTCAGTCTGTGTGGTTTAGTTGGATAGGTGCTAACCTATCTGTCTCAAGGTCGTGGATTCAAAACTATCAGAGACCGATGGTTTCTAAAGGTGCTTAGAACAATAATGGTATGTAAAAATTCCAGTTGGCCGAAATTGCAGCACCTGGGTGGCGCTTATGAGGTACTGGCAATTGTAACAGTAGTAAACATACATTTTTGTATCGGCATACTTGTTTGTGCATATTTATAGGTGATATCGAACTGTTTTGTTTTCTATTGTGGGTTTTGATTTGGCAAACATAGTGTTATTACTGGCTGAACTTCAGGCTTTCTCTACGTGGATTTCTTTTAGGCACTGCCGTATTTATTTGCCTAAGTGGGCGTGAGATCGGTAGTCGGGTTGGTAGGCCTTGGCCCTCATAGGGCGGTCACGTCAGGGTAAAAAATAAACTCCAGTATTGATAATTCTAGACTCAGTAATGAATACAGATGGTTCTGTGTTAAGAAAAACTCCATATTGCAGCTGAAATTGAACTTGGTAACTATAGGTTTAGAGTGCTAACAACATGATTGCGAGGAAGTATCTATTTTTTAATTAAACACAACTGCACATTCTATTGAATATGTGGTTTCTTTAAAATGATACATACTTTTAAGCAACCCTTGAATAGAAGCAAATTAAAATGACGGAAAATGTTTTATCTAGATTCGAAAATAATAGTAGAAACCAAAGCTAGAAATGAACTGTACGCGGGCGCGCACACATATACGCACGCATACGTAAAAAGAATCGTGGGGCAGACAGTACCTAGATGACCTAATTAACTGCAGTGAATAAACTGAAAACGCAGAGGCAGGGAATACGTGCGTAATTTGTATGTAGGTATATTATAGGAGTTGGTCACAGTAACTGCTCTAACATACACTTCGTAATAGCTTGAAATATTTCGCTAACTACACGGCATAATTTGCAAAACAAAACTGCATTAGAGCAGTGTCCAATAGCGCAGCACATTAAGCAGCGCTGGACTAATTAACATCTCTGTATGATTAAAATTCAATGTCGCTGCTCGCTAATTCAAGTGTCGAAGTTATAATCACTCTAGTCTATGAAGATTAGAGCTGGCTAACTCTTGTTTTGTGCAGCGCAGAATTCTGAGTAATAACGTACCTACAAAGTCATTATTAGAATCCATGCCAAGTTGGTACTTCCCATACGTAATTTTGTATCTCTGAGTATATCTAACATATTGTGCACAGTGGTCAGTGTGTTGCTTCTGCTTAGTTCAAGTTCATTGTGTTAAGCAAATGTCAAGGAATAGAGTCACATTTACCTTTTAGATCTTTCATTATCGAGTTTAATTTCTATATAATAGGTGAAAAAAGTGTTTTAATTTTCCTTTCACTGAAAATATCAGCTACGAGGTTTCCGAAATAAATAACTGAAGATTTGTGTGCGTACGTGATTGTCCTTGTTTGCAACATAACTAAACAGAAAAGGTTCGAAATATACTTTCCTGCTTACTTTCTGTCTTCCAGGAGAGACTTTCAACAGAATATCCTACCTCAAAACTACTCTTAATATTTAACATGTGACCTGTTTTTCCTTTTTCTTGCCCCCCCTTTAAAGTGAATCTATGATTAGTGGGTAAAGTGTGTGTCGCAACTCAGCATGATGCACAACGTAACGCGACTGAAAGCTCTCACAATATTATTGTTGCTAGCTCGAGGCAAGATGATGCTTCAGAGGTGAATTCGGTCTTGGTACTGTCTACTAAACTACCGTTTTCCGGAAAGTATGGGAATAGAGGGAGTATTAAAATACAGCTTCTAGCTCTGTGGTATCCACTTTAGATATCTGGGACATAAGAAAACGAATAACATATTGCTTATTGACAAAGTAATAGGCACTGGAGATAAAACAGAACGTATTTAATATCAGCTGTTTGTCTTAATGGGATCTAATTTTTTTTTCTGCAGTAGTATTTTGTGTATGCTGTACTTAGAGAACATTCCCAAAGAATTCAGGATATGGATTTCATTGTAATAAGAATATCTTAAATATATAGAGTTTTATTGAAAATGAATCGAGGTATACCTACGGAAAGCTCCTTTGAGCAGCGGTTGGAAAATTAATTTCTAAGGAATTTTCTGAATAAGGAAAGAGGTGTATATAATGTATATAACTTTACTTAATGGTAAAGTATTTACTATACATTTATGCATAGTAAGTCCTTACTGCTGAGGTATCCTTACAAAGCTGGAAGTCACAAAGAGAACGTCAACCAAATCAATACTAATTTGTCGACAGTCGACACAATATTGTTCATGTTCACATTTTAAAGTTGTGACCGTCCCATATGTATAAGTTATATCGCTATTTGAGTTCAACATGTTCACATTGCCGTTTGAATGACCTGACAAGCGGCTGCGTTGCCAAATCTGCTTGATAGTGAGTGACGCAACCGAGTGCGATTGCGCGGGCGGTTTCATCTGTGGCCTGGATTCGGGAGGCTCGGGTTCGATTCCTGTGGCCGACCTATCTGAACCATGGTTTTTTTCGGGGTTTTCCCGGATCGCTAGGCGAATGCTGGGTAGGTTAATTACATTCCCCGAATTTCCTGTCACTCCATTTCATCTCCATTATCATTTCCTATCATCTCTCATCTGGTGGTCTCTTTCAGGGTAGAACTGTCGGCGGGTGTCTCGGTGGTGCAGGACCGGATGATATGCTCTGACGAAAACTACTTTCTCCTGCGGTAGGTTGGTTGCCGGTCTCTGCTCCTCTGCCGGGACCATTTCGGGACCGCGAGCCAGGGACCTTTGGGGCTCGGATCACCTGCCTTGGTACAATTAGGATTCGGTTTCTGGGCTCTTTGCCGTCCCACTGTGGGAGAGCGAGTTCGTTGTCCTAGTCTGTCGGAGGAAGTCTCTATCAAAGTAAACAGTAGGTACCCTGCCCTCTGTACTGTCGTGGCTCCTTGGGTCGGCCGCCCTCTGTCTCCTTCGCCTCATCCTTCCTCCCGGGGGTGCTCACATTTGGGGGCATAGCAATAATGCCTACGTACCGAATTCCCTCCGTAATGAAATCCCAATCTCACCCTCCCGGAGCGCTACTGCACCGGAGCCGTCAGTTTATATGGTGATGTAAACAAAACGGGAAACTGTATTACTCCGCCAGCGACTGTGATTCGAGGGAATAGTCACGACATTTTATCAACTACGTGTCAGGCATGTGCGCTGTCAACGAACGTGAAAAGTATTGCTTTGCTGTTTTCCAAGTTAGAGTAATTTATGTGGTAGTACGTTTACGTTAAGATTAAATGCAAAGGCGTGTCTACTGTGTAATATTTTTTGTTTCCTTTTCTATGCTAAAAATACCTACAACAATTACTCAAATATTTGATATCTTCACGTAACCACAACTCATTTATAAATTAAAAATTAAGGCACAAATCTTGTTACAGATCACAGTGCTTATTAGCTGCGCGTAGCCACATTGGCAATGACTTGACCCCACGTGTGTGGGGTGTTTGATTTTTGCATATGTAATAATGTGATGTTGTTTATTCGGTTTGTTTTAGATTTAGTGTCATTAAAATGATACGGGAACTCCACATTTTCATTCGCAGAGAGATGCAAGGCTAAACAGTCAATGATGTCGCACACGTACACTGCATTTATTCACATAGCCGTATAAACTAAGGACGGTTCCGGTGTAGATTACGTCAGGTTACACAAAGTGAGTCTACCTTGAGCAATTAACGCGCATTCATGGACGGCCCGGAGCAGATGTCGCAAGGCAGGAACGGGCTGTGCTGTTACTGTGCAGATACCCTTCGAAACATTCTAATACTTTCTAGAAGGTAATGTGAAAATGATGTATCACCAGAAGCTTCTGGCTGCACCCGGCGGAATATACAAGCGCCGACAAGGCCTGATTGAAGGTAGAGAGTATTAATAGATTTAGAGTCTCTGTGTTTTGAGCTTCGAGCGCGACTCTTTGCTAAGGAATCGGCCTGTATATCCATGTAAGAGATGAAATTTGTGTACATCAGAAAGATTACATCAGCACTATTTGTTGGGAGCTAAAGAGACGTAATGAAACATTAAAGAGACGTGGCGATGTTGTGTAGAGAAGAAGTTTATAAGTTAGCACTGTGATAATGATTTTGTTGAAAGTAAAGTAGTATTAAGTCTTGTTTGTCGTTTTGACACACCTTTCAGAAATGTAAAATGAATATTTTAGGTAACTCCCCAGCTTAGTTACACTTACAAATAATTAGGTTTCCATGTATTTTTTCAAAACTGTCTAATAATTTTCAGGGTATGTAATTTGATCCACTTTAAATACTTAATTTGAAACAACTTTTCTCTGATACTGAACCTTCCGATTCTTCGTTCTTATATCTTCCAGTTTTTCACTAATTTCAACGTGAGTATTCAGCTGTCTCTCGGAATTATACAAAAATTTTAAACTTTTGACAGTAACATATGTTTTCATAACTTTTATTGATCGATCAGTAGTACAATGCTTTATATATCAGAGTGAAAAGAAGGTATCAGTACAATACATTAACGAAAAATAGCACTCAGGAATAGGCTAACAGGCCGCCCCCTAATTACATTAAGTTAGAACTCCAATAATACTCTGTGATAAATTATGTCAATGTTGAAGATGTAAGACATACATCAAGCACTAGAATCACTCGAATCAGATGTATCACTCAGAAGCAGGTCCTGTAGTAGTCTCCTCTTCAAGCGTGAGGGCTGGCGCGTGCGGACGCCGATGTTATATTGCACAGCTCCTGAATTTCTTGCAGCGTGGAAAAGAAACGACGAGCGATCCTGCGAATGTAGTCGTGAAGAGGTAACAGTCCTAGTTCTTAATGGAGCTAATGACTACGGATGAACCATGGAGCGTTGGTAGCAATGCGCATGAAGCGATTCTGTATAACCTGAAGACAACGCAAATGACATGTGTTTGCGGCCCCCCACACTTGGCAGGCATATGTAATAAGCGGACGAACGAGTGATTTGTAAACAATGAAGACTGTAGGCTGAGGCTGGAACGGCGATGCAACAGAGGTGAGAATTTTGAAAAGTCGCCCGGAGGCCAGTGATATAACACGATCGATATGAGCACGCCAGGTCAGTCCAGAGTCCAAAAGCACTCCAAGGTATTTAAAGGGAGTTGTAGTGGGGAGCCAAGGGACATTGTTCCTGTAGAGACACAATGGAGGAAGCGGAGTATATAGGCGAAGAGTGAAGATTTTAGCCTCGGTTTTCTGAGGGTTCAAAGAGATCCGCCAAGTGCTGAACCTATGATTGAGGCGATCTAAAGAGAAGAGTAACATAGAGCTACGTACTATTAAGCAATTTCAGTGTTTGCCTAAAACTCCCGTCACCTTTATGGATAATCTATAATTAGGCTTTTCTTGCAAATGTTAACCTAAATTAACTTAAGAGGACCAACAAAATGGCTTTAAAAATCAGTTTATATAAACAAAGTAAACAATTGTCGAAGAGAAAGTCATATGAACAGAGTAATTTGTTAACGTCAGTGTAACCATATGAATACCCATTTGTATTTGACATATTCTAGCCATGCCTCCCTGTAAATATCAGAAGTTCAAGTCAACAAGAATGTTCATGTGGTACAGGAACCCTTCCCCTAGAAGGAAATGTAATTGCAGTATTTATAACTGTAACAGTATTTTTGTTTAGTAATGTTCGAAGGAATAATAAATATATAAAAATGTATGTAGTTGTGTGATTGGCCGAAGTAGTAGTGGTATGACGTGGTGTGATGACGTGTAAGTGAATCGGCCAATCACAAAATAAAGTGGGAATTACTATGGGGACAAGAAAATCAATAATCTAGAAAAAGTGAGAATCTTGTGTCTTGCTAGAGAACGAGGAAAGATGTTACGAGGATTGTAATTGTAAAGGAAAATTAATAAGATTCAAAAAGTGTTATTCAATATTTATAATAGATAAGAGTGAATCATAGTTCATATTATATAATTAAATAATATATTACAAAATTGGACTCATCTAAATTTTATTTTCACCAAAAATCCGCATCCACACCTGAGAAAAGATCTCACGACTCTCAGTAGATTAAAACTCGACTTGGATCTTATAAAAAGTTGGCTTGCTTCTTATTAGTTGAAGATGAACGAAAATATAATCCCGTTACATAACTTTGAGAGTTCAGGAGTTTTAAAATTGAAACTTCGAAAGCACTTGATGTTGTAAAAATAACTTTTTAATAATGAAGAGGGAACTCGAATATGTTGACAGCTGAGTCCAGAGGTTCTACTCCCATTAGCCTTGAACCCGTAAAACTCTACATAAATTGGCCACAAAGCAGCAACATTCAAGGACCTTGCTTGAAAACATTTTAGCTTAATCCATTTTATACTTACAATTAGCAAGCAGTAGAGATAATATGAATACAGTTCAACATCCTAGCTCCCCCTGTCCTCATCTCAATAACTACAGAATAGCAATAGTATTTGTGGTTTCTGATGTTTCTTTATGAAAGAAATTCTAAAAGCTTAAATTAATTTAACCTTACATTTTCTTCATTCTCATATAATGGACCAAAAAATGTAACCAATGACGTAATAGCCCAAAGTAGGCCTGAGTCTGTCAACCCGACTGCAGGCCTCCCACCCACATACGCAAGACAGGGGTGGGCAATCATCCAACCGATACGGGGAGTTGTGATCAGCATCTCGGCAACTCCGGATGGAAAGTTGGCTTCCTAGACCAGGGTTCGCTAACTAGCGTAACTTTTCAATTTCCTAAAAATACTAAGTGGGCATAATTCCTATACTCGGGACTTAAAAAACGCATCACCCAGGCATGGGACCGAATCTGTGTGCATTCCGGACGCAGAGAACTAAAGCACAAGCCCTAGCCCACTAAGCCATCGCGCAGGACCTCAGACATTGGAGTTCTACGTGAAAACATAAGTTAAAGTTTGATTCATTATTTGCAATTGCTAGCTTTTGTTTAAACCTGTTCCATTCATTCCATTTATGTGCAGTCCCTTCTTAGAATTTGTCCGTGAAAGCTATTTTAAAGAATGATTTGGCACTTCTTTGGTGGTTTACTTTTGTATTTCAGCTCCTTTCTGGAAGTATTTCTGTTGAGAAATAAGGGCCACGCCGTGGTCGAGTGGTTAGACTGCTTGCCAGTCAATAAGGGGACCCCAAAGTAAGGTTTGTGATAGACAACACGGCGTTATGGCTGGTTTCCTCCGGTTCCTCCGGTATCCCTAGCCAGGTTTTCACCAAACGCTATATCATGATATTTCCTATTATTTCATTTCGCCCTCATTCTGTGAACCACTTCCCTCACGCTCATATCAAGCATCGAGCTGATATCACCCATCCTGGATTCTCTCTCATGGATCCAGAGATTCCGTTCAACCTGTATAATAAAGGTTAAGATGAACAAAAATACACACCGCTTAGTTGTATAAGAGGACATCTAACCCGTCACAAATATGGTGCAGTATTTGCAGCACAGGAGGACCCCATTTTATTTTTGACAATTATGGATGATGGGGGATAATAAATCATAATAAAGTAAACATAAATGTAGAATTCAGTTACATTTAGAGATTAATAAACAGCATTGTAAGCCTCTGCATGCATGTCTATAGGATCTTTTTTTACCATATATGTAATATTTATTAGTCTAATGATGATAGGTTTTAGAATAAGCTATTTTGAATAAAATTACATGATTTACTGTGGAAAAAAAGGTTTGAAATATTAAATTAAATATTTGGTAACTAATAAAAAGGTTTAAAATGAAATGGATATAGCAACTGGACAAAATCACAGTAGGTGTTTACAAGCAATCCTCACAAATACTTCTTGTGAATTCGCTACATATTTGTGTACTGCAAGTTACACAACATACATTTGTTTCCTATCTTTTGTTCTAGGAAACTTTGCACACATTACCCGTTTTCTTATGACTGCTAATTGCTTAGGGATATCGCATTTGAGCATCCTGGCAATGTTATTTCTTAACTTTTGAGGGTGGTGTGGAATACTCATCTTTGTCCGTAGAAGTGGTTCAGCTAGCTGCCATGACAGAGACTTGGTGAACTCGTAGCGTGATATTTTTATGGTTTTCTATTAATGATAAATGTATTACAAATGCATACAGCTTGGAAATATTCATCATTTTGTAGAAAATAGCCAGAGGTCAACTTCTACAGCGTCTATTGGTCGCAAAAACAGTGCATTTTTCATCAAGTGCATCTATTCCTCCTTTTCTGGCGCAGTAGTACTCATATATTTCAGGTTTCTTTGATAAACACCACACACTCACCCACTGCTGGTTCAATGAAGCACAGTAGTGCATCGAATATACCAAAAGCACTGCCTTTTTGGTTTTGGTACATAGGAGACCAATGATAAATTGTCTCCAAATCCAAACCATGAAGATCCAGGTTTCGTGGCTTTGGATGGCAAAAACTCTTTCGGAATTTCTTTATTGTTTTTCTTTAAGGCTCCTATAGAAGTGAGGCCCCTCTTGCTTAGTTCATTAACAAGTTCGATGCATAATAATGCATTTTGTTTGCGTAAGCTGTTGATATTTCCTCCTGAAGCATGACGCAATACGATTTGATATTCTTACGTTATCAGTAAGGTAGGATCACCCTGATCCCGCTAAACATGAAAGCAACTGCTAGTATGTGTACGCACTCTTTTCACCACAACCTCAACACTCAACAACTCAAAGCATTCTGCCTGAAAGGTACTGAGAGCCGCAGCGCCACACTGTGAAGAAAATAGGTTTTACATGGTAAACAGTTTCATCCGGGGTCCTCCTGACCCCACCAAACCGGTTACTGGTTAAAAAAGAAGAGAAATAAATAATATAGCATTAAGGTAGATTTTCCATCAATGTTTTAGTGTGACGGCTTTCTTATGAAATAAAGTAACTGCCTCAATTATCAAGTAGCTCAGGTAATCAGTCTGAGTTTCGCATTCAAAAGGTCGTGTAGTCAATTTGCGTTACGTAGCTTCCTGGCCCAATGGGTTATGTTCACCAGTTTTCATCGGGTCGAGAGCTGAACGCTTGAAACAATAAAAAAACCTTCCTCCATTTCTCTTCAAATTTCAACCTGGTTGACTATTTCGCTATTCAAAGTGTTTGCAAGAGTATTGCAGTTCGTGGTAGATAATATTGCTCATCTATGTGATCGCAGAAGGTCTGAGTTCCGGCACAAGGTGTTGGAGAAGGTGGAACTGGTTGCACGAACTCCGCAAAGGAGTATAGATTTGTAGTCGCTAGGGACTCTGCCCTCTGATGTCGGCTCTCGTCAGACCCGGCTACCTTTGCTTCCTAGGGGTGAAAGAGTATCCGACTTGGTTATATGCAGCACCTTTCGTAGGTCTTAGTATGATCAAGCACACCACACGACGCTCCCAAGTAGTTTCCGGAGGTTTGTTTTTAGAATTTTTATCAGTCTAAGGATTTTGTTTCAAATTATACCGACGGTTCCAGAAGCCCTGCCGGTGTTGGATGTGCGTATGTCCATAGGGCCGAACCCTTTACATTCGGTCTCCATGGCAGCACTTCCACTTACACTGCAGAGCTCCATGCAATACACCGAGCTATTTTATATGTTCGCCGCAGACGGTTGGGTGATAGCCTAACGATTCCCTTAGCGCACTCCAGAGCCTTCGTGAGCTGTGCAACTACCATCCCCTTGTACAGCGGATCCATAGCACCTAGTGTTTCCCTCCCTTTGGCCACCTCGGAAGACTTTGGGCCAGTTGTCCGTAGAGCAGCGCTGTCGTGCTGGCGCGATGAGTGGTCTGCTCCACGTGGCAACAAGCTTCAAAGAGTGAAGGAGCTTCCGATTAACTGGACGACCTCCTGTCGCTTATCGCGGCGGCAGGAAATCATTTTAGCTCGGTTGCGCATTGGGCTCTGTTATTTTACTCACATCGTTTTATTGAAACGGATCCCGGCTCCAGTTTGCCCGCTGTGTGGTGCCAACCTGTCGTACGACACGTCTTTTTAAATTGTTTTAACCTAGAACGTCTCCGCAGGTCTCTCCAGCTGCCGGCCAGCTTAGCAGACATTCTCGCGGATTATGAGACGGCATTAGGCAAAGTTTTAGCGTTTCTTTCAGATGTGAGTTTTAGAATTTAAGCTCTAGCAATTGAGTATTTTACAATTTTATGATTTTAAATTTCCGTTTTAGTCTTTGCCACTCCGTCGTGCGTTCGTTTTATCACAATCATTATCATCATCATTATCCGACTATCTTTAGCATCGTCTTACCTCCACCCACGGCAAGAGCATAAGCACAAGATTTCATATATCAAGATGCCCTGACCCCTTCCAAACCTTGTCACACTGTCAACTGCTTTAATTGTCGCGTTTCCAATTTACTTCGCAGATGAAGATAACCAAATTACCAGCAGAGTTACGTGCAACACAACTGATGCTATTACTATCATGTTACAGTAAATCACGGTTCACATTCATCACACAACAAAGTAAGGAGCTGTGTTTCTGCCTCAAAGAAGCACACCGTGTGCAAATGTTAGGTGAAAATGGAAAGCAAACCACACAATTTACGAGTTTACCCCTTTGGACAGGAATGAACAAATTACTTCCGCTGCCTAGTCTCACATTCTGTGCAGACGGTTGTTTTGTTGATGTTGAGCGCATGTTCTATCATGGTGACGTGAAATTGCATTTCTTGCGTTTATCAGGATAATGGCTTCTGAAATGTAAAGTGGATAAGAAACTGGCAACGACGAACGTAAAGGGAAATATTCACGGACACTAAAATGCGTCTACACTAAGATAATTTTAGTTTTATATTCGGCAGATTTATACATAAAACGCTTCAAATGGTAGAACTGGAGGAACTAGCAACTAAGTAAATAACAAATATATTAGTATAAGTATTAATGTGATTATTTATAGCCGTGCATGAAATTCTCCTTTTTAAATTCCCAATTACCTTTCGTATTCCTTGCTGTCTCTACTATTATTCCTCAAATTATTAAAAACAGGAAAAAGCTTAATGCAATGGAAATAGCCTTATATATTAAAATTTAATCTGAAGATCTCCACACTTCCTTGTGTTAATTTTCTATTAACGATGATTACATGCGGTTTCCGGCGCATGAGATTAAAAGTATAGCTACTCACAGAATCTCAAAATGCATTGCTTAAAATTAAAAAAAAATAAATAAAAAAGGAAGAAAAAAACTGTAATAACAGGAGAGAAAATATTTTGGAAGCGAGAGATATTTCTTTACATTGTTGAATATTGTAACCGCAGTATCAGACAGCGATTAGGAGGTGGCGAATTAATCGAAATCACGAGAATTAAAAAAGAAGATAAATTAATAAAAATGCTTTGCTAAACTAATATAAAATATTGTTATATTAATATGAAATTAGAATGAAATTAGAGTAATGATTAAAATAGCGGTTTAATTAAGAATAAGATGGGAAGAATATAATTTAAGACAACTAACATGCTAGCATCCATGTAAGGGAGAGAAAATATTTCTGTAAAATCTGAACACAAGTCGGAGAGACAGGAAGAGGTGACCGTTAGCCTCCTTGTTTAAGGAAAGGTTCAATGTCTGAGAACTATAGCCAGGAATGTGTAGGAACAATAAGGTTTTCAAGATGCGGTCAAGCATAAGACCTAAAAGGATTTACTTTGCTGAGGTGATAACGATGTATACCGTTACAAAGAGTCCAGGGTAGGCGTGACCCAACTCACGGTGGGATGTAACGTCAATGAGTTCGATGAGTTTTGCTAACCAATAAAGAAAAATCGAAATAAAATGAGAATACAATAATAATGTAAGATTTGAGAAATGGGGAGAAGGGTGAGTTATTTTGGTCATGTGATAAGAGTTAGAGTGGGGATCAGAATAAGGTACGAACTGAATCGCAGAGTAGACGAAAACTCACTTCAACAGTCATACTACGAGGGGAAAGATGTGTTAGTGCGCGTGAAGAAGAAGTAGTAAAGATTTCTAAGTCCGAAATGTAGGGAAGTCAAGAATAACGCAACCAGCGTAAGAGAAGCAGCAGAAGAAGTTTATAATAGCAAAGTATTCGCCGTATAAAGAAGTAAGAGAATTCTTTTAGGAAGTTTAGTAACAGGTGGTCGCCGCTACAAATCAATCTGAATCAACGAACTTAGTGAGAATTAAATTAAATCATTTTTGCAACGAACCAGTGTATTATTGAGACAACTGAGCAGCCAACAAACAACAAATCCATTTCCTACAACCATTCACCTGAGGATAAGAGATCTCATAGCTGCAATTAGAACCAAAATCAAAAGTAAACACCAACCAATTGAAATCTGACATGCGGGTATGCCGCATAATGGCGCCGACACGTTGGGGCTTCGAATTGTAGGAAATGGGTGAAATGTAACGACGACAACGACGAGGAGAAGTGAGAAGAACGACGACGAAGGACGACTACGAGGAGAAGTGAGAAGACCGACGACGACAACTACGATGAGGACAGCAGAGACTACGAAGAAGACGGCAAAAACAACTAACAAGTAAAATTTTCCCCCAACCAAGAGAGAAGTTCAAGTTCTTTCGACATCAACTGAGCCTACTAGACGACGAGCAGCACGACAAAAATTGGTAAAGACATCACATAAACACCACAGCCGTACAACAGAATTGTGAGTTACACATACTCAATTTATATTTCTTGTAAATGTAATATCATTCATTGAGATCAATATCTATGTAATGTCTTAGTAATAAGTATTTTGGAAGGGAAATTAGAAAATTTAAAGGGGAAGTTCAATGCTTTTGAGAAATAAGAAGATCGTACAGAATAAATTTAAAATGGAAAATTCTGGGGAACAAATAGTTATGGAGACAGAGAAAGAGTTAGAAGTTGTTAATGAAGAGATAATGGAAAGCAAAGTTATAGGATCAGTAGATGAGGGTGTAAATGGTGTAAGTAGCTTAAATGTAAATAGGAGAAGTGACAATCCTGGGGTAATGGAAAATCTACAAGAGATGTTCCAGAAACTCATGGCGCAAGTGACTACTCAGAGTCAATCACTAGAGGCTAAATTAGTAGAACAGAACCAATCACTAGAGGCTAAATTACTAGATCAGAGCAAAGCTATGGACAAAAAATTAAGTCAAATTACAAGCCAAGGGAAAGAAACAGAAGCTAGAATCACTGTCAAAATTCAAGGAATAACAGGGGAAATCCAGACTGTAAAAGAGGCCCTGCAGCGAGAAGTAGGTACTATAAGAAGTGACCTAGAAGCTACCAAATCTCTCGTTGCAGGAGTAGAAAATAGAATAGGGGAGGAAATTAATAAGGAGAGAATAAGATTAGATGAACTGACCACGACACAGGTAACTTTTGTACAAGAGATAAATGACCGGTTTGACACTGTAAACGATAGTATAGCAGCTGACATGGAGAAGTTAAAAGAAAAGGTAGCACGTGTGTAACGGGATTATATTTTCGTTCATCTTCAACTAATAAGAAGCAGGCCAACTTTTTGTAAGATCCAAGTCGAGTTTTAATATACTGAGAGCCGTGAGATCTTTTCTCAGGTGTGGATACGGATTTTTGGTGAAAATAAAATTTAGATGAGTCCAATTTTGTAATATATTATTTAATTATATAATACGAACTATGATTCACTCTTATCTATTATAAATATTGAATAACACTTTTTGAATCTTATTAATTTTCCTTTACAATTACAATCCTCGTAACATCTTTCCTCCTTCTCCAGCAAGACACAAGATTCTCACTTTTTCTAGATTATTGATTTTCTTGTCCCCATAGCAATTCCCACCTTATTTTGTGATTGGCCGATTCACTGACACGTCATCACACCACGTCACACCACGTCACAGCACTACTACTTCGGCCAATCACACAACTACATACATTTTTATATATATTTACAATTCCCACGAACACAAAAATACTGTTACAAATGCCCCTCTTCGAAATATATGGAAAATAACCAAATAAAGGAATTAACAATCTGTTTCCATATATTTCGAAGAATGGCCCCAATTAACAATTTCGTTTACAACAATGAACTGTAACATAAATATAACATACATAAAACACAACAATAAATGAACATTAATTAAAATACAACAATATATTGACATTTAACAATAATATACATGTTTTATTATTTAACTATTTTAACAATAAGTACTCCGTTGATTACAAATCTCTTGTATCCACACTTGCTTCTAGAAATGCTTGTCTTATAGCTATGGGTAAAGGTCGGCTTTTATGTGTATAGGGAGCAGTATCATTCATTTTAAATGTGTGTGTGTATTTGTTACACAGTCCAGGTTTTGAACTAAAGGCTTTTCTATTCTTTAATATACACAATTTCAACTGTTCTTTTCTCGCTTTGTCTAAATTGTATGTGTTTTCTAACTTTACTTGTAATATTCTCTGGAATTCTATTTCTTCCTCCACTTGGCTTCCGCCGTCCTTATTTTGTATTGTATATAATTGGCAACAATGCTTTTCAAGGTCAGTTACATTATTTTGCAATCCATCAATAATTAAATTCTTCCCACAATTTTCATTTTCATCGTATTCAATATTTCCATTTTCTTGCAAGAGTATATCTTCCACAAAAAACCTTTCATTATTTATATTATCCCTGTTCTCTTCTTTTCTTCCATCTTCTTCCAATAATTTTATTACTAATAAATCATTTTCTGTCTTAACCTTCATTTCATGCATTTCGAAATTCAATACACTTTGCCATTCATATAATAAATCATTACCCACAATTACATCTCTTGCCAAATGTGGAATTACCAACGCAATGAAATTGAAATTCCATTCACCTATTCGCCCCTTAATTAATACTTGATATTTAATCCTATCCTTTTTCTTCCCAATTGCAGTACTGCAGTAAACGTTACACACATTTAAATATTCCACTTTATAGTTAGCTAACAGATTTTTAAACAATTCCTCACTTATCACAGTAGCACTGGCTCCAGTATCAATTAAGGCTGTATATTCTTTATCCCATAGGTAAATAATTATCTGAGGTGGGTTAACTAATTCCTTATTTTTCTGCAAGAGAGTGAGCTTATTTCCGTTATCTTCAACTTTCAATTCGCCCCGTGTCATCCTCACCGAACCACTTTCCAGAGCACAAAATGATTTGGTTTTTAGTTTTCCGTCTCCCTCTGATTATTACTTTCATTGTTGGTTAGGTTGGTGCTATCATTTATATTCACATCATTCTCTGTGCTTTGTGTATTTTCGACTCTTTCATTTTGATTACTTCTTTCAAATCTCACACCCCTAAAATCTCTTTGATTTGCACTAAATAAACTAGTACCTCTACCCCTATTAAAGTTACTTATTCGCTGATTATTTCCTCGATAAAATCTTACATGGTTTATGTGATCATTTCTTCCAATTCTCGTCGACTGATTGTTATGATAATTCCTTTGCACATTATTTTGATCTCCCTTTCCTGTTCCGGGAATTACAGATTCATAAGTTCGTCTAGGATCATAACCTCTTCCTTCAAATCTTTGATTTCTCACGGGTGCCCCGCCCCAATTTAAACTCGTCCTATTATTCCTATTATTTGTAGGTCGTGATTCCTGTCGATTTCTTCTTCGCTCAATATGGACGTTATTATAGTTACCATCACAGGATGTAGTATCATTAATGAGGTTATGTGCTTCAAATTCGGATAATAATTCAATCATATCAGAGAAATCGATAGGCTTAGCCACAATTAAATGATTTCTGATATGTGGTGGATAATGACGTATTAGCATGTTGACAATTTCTGTCTCAGAAATTTCGGGATTGATCAACTTACTTTTGTTTGCTAATTTTAAGAAATATTCAGTCATAGAAATCCCTTTTTTAAACTCAAACCTACCCGTTGCTAACTCAACTTTTATTCTTCTTTGTCTCTCAGGTCCCCAAAATCTATTTATAAACAGATTTCTGAAAGTACTGTATGTTTCATGTGAAGCCAAAGTTAACCTTAACCATTCAAGAGCATTTTTCTTCAAACAGCGTTTTACTATTACCATCCGAAATTCATTGGGAATTCTCTTAATACGGAAATATTCTTCCAATTCCCTAAGAAATACTTTTGGATTATCACCTGATTCCTCATCAAAACTTGGTGGACTAATATCATTTAGTGAATAATGTACACATTCATTTTGACCTAGACTGTGGATTTGTGTGTGTGAGGACATGTTCTGTGTGTTTCTGTGATAATTAATATCATTATCTGGACTCACAAAATCACTACATTCACTTACTACATCACTAGACTTCTGATGATTGCTTAATCCACCTGGTAAGTCACAATCGTTTATATTTGTAATTCTAGACATTTCTTTCCCGTTATTTACTTTTCTAGCCTGTAATGCAATTACAACTTGTGTCAATTTTCCTAAGTTATCCTTTTCTTTTTCAAAATGTTCTTTTACCTCTTTAATTTGCAAAATTACTTCTTCTTTTGCTTTACTTATCTCATCAATTTGTAACTTTATTTCCTCTTGGTGTATCTTACCTTCATCATGTTGTAATTGCATTTCAGAACAAATTACATTGATTCTTTGTTCTACTTTATCTCCTAATTCTTCTCTTTGTTTTTGTGTTATTTCTGCCTGTTGTATCCTAAATGTTTCTAACTCTTTGTTTAATTCCATTCTTATTTCTTGTTTCACAATGTCCTGACCTAACCTAGTTTCCTGAATTATCTCTCTCAACTCATTGACTTCCTTTCTATTCTCATCCTTATTAATCTCTATGATCTGCATGAGCCTTTCCATATTATCCCTACACTCTTTTCTCCCTTCTCTAATCTCCTGTGAAATTTCAGATTTTAATTCCTGTTTTAGCTTCTGTAATAAATTAATTTCTAAGTTACTCACATTTTGTGCTAGTTCCTGTCTTACTCCTACATCTAAATCATTCATTTTCTTAGTTAAATCATTTGCATTTTGTTCTATTTTAGAATCTAAATTACTCATTTCTGATTTTACATCTTTCATTCTAGAATCTAAATTACTCATTTCTGATTTTAAATCATTTGCATTTTGTTCTATTTTAGAATCTAAATTACTCATTTCTGATTTTACATCTTTCATTCTAGAATCTAAATTACTCATTTCTGATTTTAAATCATTTGCATTTTGTTCTATTTTAGAATCTAAATTACTCATTTCTGATTTTAAATCATTTGCATTTTGTTCTATTTTAGAATCTAAATTACTTAACATTCTCGTTATTCTTTCCAACATTGACTCATTATCTATGCTTAATCCTGCATTCTCCCTATTCATTCCTACACTATCAGTAACTTCTCCTTCCACTGTTATTTCTTTTCTACTCGCCATCTTTTTAACTATTTACTGATTTCTTAACAACATAAATCTACTACTACTACTATTTTTTTTTTTTCACTCAGTTAAACCAGTTCTCGTTTTCTTCTTTCTTCTCTCTTCTTTCTTCTTTCCTTTTAAATTCCCACGGAGCTGCACGATGCTTTAATCTCCTCTTCTTTATCCTATTCGAGCCCCACACGTTGCTGCGCCATTTGTAACGGGAATGTTTTCTTTCTCCATTATGGCGGTCGGTATAATACTTTCTTGCACTCCAGAATCATGATTTTCCATCGCTCTTTCTATGCTAGTCGCCATGTTTCTCCCATAAGACAGCACTAACGGCGCAGTTACTCGAATATAGTTAATTTAATCAATTTTTTTTTTCTTCTATCAAAAGTAATACTGGCTAGCGCCAAATGATAGATTCACAGATTAAGACAAAATGATATATAATTTTCTTGGAGATTTTATAATCATCGTAACATCTTAAGTCAACTTCCTCGTTCTCCGGCAAGACACAAGATTCTCACTTTTTCTAGATTATTGATTTTCTTGTCCCCATAGCAATTCCCACCTTATTTTGTGATTGGCCGATTCACTGACACGTCATCACACTACGTCACACCACGTCACAGCACTACTACTTCGGCCAATCGCACAACTACATACATTTTTATATATATTTACAATTCCCACGAACACAAAAATACTGTTACACGTGTAACAAATATTCAATCAGAAAATACACAAATGTTGAGGGAGACAGTAAGCGAGATATCTCAAATCAGAGATACTGTAACTGGCTTACAGCTGGGACAGCAAGGGCAGGTACCTGAGAGTTCCAATTGTTCTGTACATACACACAATGGAGAGAGGCAGAACGAACAGGTTAGCGCCCCTTCTGTCTCTCCTCAAAACAGCAATAATAGCGAAGTAAATATGCAAAAAGTAAATATGTATCCACCAGTGCACATGAATTTTCTAAGCGAATTGCCCCTCCCGAAATTTAATTGTCGCAATGACAACGCAGTACAATTTTTGGCCGACTTAGAAAAGTATTTTGCCATCAGAGGTGTACCCGAGCAATATAAGATGATAATAGTTCAAAGGGCGTTACAGTCTGCCGAACTTAATTGGCTACGAGTAACTGTGGGAGAAGGATGCAGCTACGAGTTGTTCAAAACAGCTTTCCTAGAAAAGTATTGGAACGCCAATGTCCAATACCAAGTAAGGAATCAGATAACAAATGGCCGATACCAAGGTAATAATGGAGAGTCTATTACTGATTATTTCCTGAGATATTCGCAAATGAGTAAATATCTACAACCTCCATTACAGGAAGCCGAACTGATTTCTCTTCTCACGCCCCATCTTCCTGAGAACATTAGAAATCACATGGTGGTAGCAAGACCTCAGACATTGAGAGAGGCAATTACATTATTAAAAGCTTTACAAAGCGTTGGGACGCAAAATTCACAAAATAGACATGAGAATCGAATGCCAGTGAGAAATCCACACAGACCGTGGAATAATAATAATCATGACGGGGAAAGGGCACACAATCCCCGAAATTTTAACACAAACCATATGGCTACTCGTCAAAGATACGATGCCCACGTCCCGAGGGAATTCCCTAACAACAATAGAGGGAGACAGGGACCACCAAATTCAAATTCATATAATTTCCCTATAAGATATGTACATGTAACTAGGAATGGAAATAGGGGTCACCCCCCATTTCTTCGAAGAGGGAATGCAAGACCGACGTTCCGACTACCAGAAGCTAATAGACAGTATCAACCACGTGACGCTGGTAGAGAGAACAATACAGACAGACCTGAAGTAAGACAGAGGAATCAACTTCTCTCAAGAGAATGGGTGCGTTCTCCTCCACCCAAGAAATGGTAAACCGATAGGCAGATATAACATCTCCCTAATAAGGCCATATCGTCAAAAAAACGTTGTAAACAGTACAGAGCAGACCCAAGAATCACCTGTGTGAATTTGATTGAAATTATATATACGAAGATGTAAAGAATACCAAGTAAAAGTTATATAATTAGTACGTGTAACGTTTTCGTTTGAAATTCAAACACTGCGTGGGAGTTGCAAGTTCCAAAATTCCTGTGCACAAACGAAATTATATTATTAATAACTACAGCTAAATAAAATGTTTTAGATAGCTTTAAAGTAGTTTGTGAAATGTAAATATCTCATAAACTCCAGGTGTGTTGTCTCAAAAGGTAAATACCTATAGTTATTGTTATTGTAAAGGTCACAGACTTTCGCCGTGTCATTGTGGAGGAAAATTGAGTGAAGTGTTAAGTGCGGAAAGACAAGACAATAGACTGCAAATGTTTACCAACAGGCAGGTAAACGACACACCTCGTTCCAGGTAGACATGAGAGGTAACCGTATTTGTGCTTCATAACACAAACATGAATAGCGTGCGGACGTGTGTTCTTGCAGTGAAAAATGCAAAAAAGAAACGTCCCAATAAGGAAATGTAAATATATATGAATTATTGAATGTAAACGTAACATTGTAAGTAGTAATGTACTAGTATTTAAGGAGTGTGATAGAATATAATCAGGTTGATCTCAAGTGAGACAAAAGTAATTCAGTCAAGTACACATAGCTCATTTGAGCTAGTGAATTGTAAATATTGGGAATATCATGAATGTGATTTTGTTTCTAGAGTATTAACCATGTATAACAGTGTATTTTTCTATGTATGTAATGTACCATGTTGATAAAGATGAGGGAACGGTGACCACCGGAAAATGTTTCAAGTAGGGAATGAGAAATTATAAGATATATAAGGAGGAAATGTCATGACGGGGCTTTGACAAAATTTAAATAATGGGTATTTCATTTTTGTCAAACGGGCATTATGTAACCGCAGTATCAGACAGCGATTAGGAGGTGGCGAATTAATCGAAATCACGAGAATTAAAAAAGAAGATAAATTAATAAAAATGCTTTGCTAAACTAATATAAAATATTGTTATATTAATATGAAATTAGAATGAAATTAGAGTAATGATTAAAATAGCGGTTTAATTAAGAATAAGATGGGAAGAATATAATTTAAGACAACTAACATGCTAGAATCCATGTAAGGGAGAGAAAATATTTCTGTAAAATCTGAACACAAGTCGGAGAGACAGGAAGAGGTGACCGTTAGCCTCCTTGTTTAAGGAAAGGTTCAATGTCTGAGAACTATAGCCACGAATGTGTAGGAACAATAAGGTTTTCAAAATGCGGTCAAGCATAAGACCTAAAAGGATTTACTTTGCTGAGGTCATAACGATGTATACCGTTACAAAGAGCCCAGGGTAGGCGTGACCCAACTCACGGTGGGATGTAACGTCAATGAGTTCGATGAGTTTTGCTAACCAATAAAGAAAAATCGAAATAAAATGAGAAACCAATAATAATGTAAGATTTGAGAAATGGGGAGAAGGGTGAGTTATTTTGGTCATGTGATAAGAGTTAGAGTGGGAATCAGAATAAAGTACGAACTTAATCGCAGAGTAGACGAAAACTCACTTCAACAGTCATACTACGAGGGGAAAGATGTGTTAGTGCGCGTGAAGAAGAAGTAGTAAAGATTTCTAAGTCCGAAATGTAGGGAAGTCTCAAGAATAACGCAACCAGCGTAAGAGAAGCAGCAGAAGAAGTTTATAATAGCAAAGTATTCGCCGTATAAAGAAGTAAGAGAATTCTGTTAGGAAGTTTAGTAACAGGTGGTCACCGCTACAAATCAATCTGAATCAACGAACTTAGTGAGAATTAAATTAAATCATTTTTGCAACGAACCAGTGTATTATTGAGACAACTGAGGAGCCAACAAACAACAAATCCATTTCCTACAACCATTTACCTGAGGATAAGAGATCTCATAGCTCCAATTAGAACCAAAATCAAAAGTAAACACCAACCAATTGAAATCTGACATGCGGGTATGCCGCAATATGTATCGCCTACACCTTCCTGACAACATAAATTTTAACAAAGTGGAAAGGTTTGCAGTTTAATGTATATTAACATTTTGCTTTTTGTTATATTTCAAGCACATAAAATTTTAATCAAGATTGCTGCAGGGAGGATGGAAAGAGATTTAAAAGAACTGAGAATCCCCCTAAAACATACTTAGAAAAACTCTTGTAAAATCTCGGGCTTAAATTTTAAAAATATAATATCCTTGCGTATTAAATTCTATATTTGAATACCCTTTGTCATGTTTACTACCCACTGATAGCTAATACTCAGCCCAAGCTCGTGGGTATATATGCAATCACGTATGCACTATAGTGGCTTCTCTACTACCTCACGGGGTTACAACAACATTAACAAAACGAAAGTCATTAAATGCCGTTCATTGCGACATTTTCTAATAGAACAATGAAATTATCAACAAATTACAGCTTTAAGAACTGGTACTTCTATACTGAAGAAACTATTTCTAATTGGAAGCAGAGTAGGGACAGAACAAAGACGGGCTTCTTGAATTAGTAACAATGTATAAGCAAAGGAAACAAATAAAAATGCCCAAATGTAATTTGGAAACGTTAAGAATTCTGGACCTGGAGGTGAATAAATTCCAGTTAACATCATAATTGTTAGTTGCTCATGAATGAACCTGTTATTTTGATCGCGTGCTATTTACTAACCCTTTCCAAAGCAACATATTGTTACCCAATTATTGGAAGGCACAACCAGCTGGCAGGTAGGGGCGAGACGGGAACCGTTGAGCCCACGCCTACCCATTTATCTTTGTGGCACTCACTGAGGGGATGGTTAGAAAAGCATCACGAGCCACTGTACGGTCTCTTTTCCCTCATCCTGTGTCTGGAACAATCGGGATGATTGTTCCGAGCCGCGAAGCTTCGAGATGCAGTGTTCTGCCTATATAAGCGGCGCACTGGACGACTGAGGCAGTTCTCACTTCTGAGTTGTTAGTCAGCTCTAGAGAGAGTCGTACGGCAAGGTGCCGAGTAGCGAGTGTTAAGCAATTGTGAGTGTTACGTAACTGTGTGTGATACGTGTACCAACAGTAATTCGGTGGAAATAAAGAACATTTTAGTTTGTGCAATTGGACTTTTAATTTCACGAAACCTCAAAGTCACAATATTGTCACGAGGCATTATTTGGGCGCTTCCGATAGAAAGGGAGAAGCGGGGAGTGAAAGAGATAGATATCGCCCAAGACACGACAGACGGGGCGGGGAGAGAAAGAGCCAGGGAGATGTCTGGACAGTTCGCTCTCCTTCCCGCTGCATCGTGAAAAATCGTGATACTTCGACAGGTTTCAAGAAACGATGGTTCTTTTTTTCTGTAATTTACGTTCTCCAACGTTAAGCCGTATCGGACGATGAATGAAGTTGGTGAAATTATGCTCAAATGATTCCGGAGTCCATGTAGCTTAGAGCAACCTGATATTCAATGAATTAACTTTAATTACTATTAAATAATTAATCTCCTCTAATATGGCAGAATAGTGCAGTCTTTAAGGATAAGGGTAAAAACCTTATCCAGGTAACTTACCCTGACGGAAATTGTAACCCGGGATCTCTTGCACGTGAGGCAGACACGCTACCATCTACGCTACCGAGGTGGGCTACGATGGTACAATTATAAAAGCGACTGAACCTGACTGGGGAGTCCCAAAATTATACGCAAGTTTACCCAATCACAGAAGCGCCCTTGTCATATCATTGGAATATTATGAGCCCACTAGACGTCGTTCTAGACAGCACCGTTTGCTCCGCATGGCTTGCGTGCATCCGAGATAACCAAGGAGCTAATCCGAACAGCAGCTAAAGCTGAGCTCCACATAATCCTTCCAAGCTGCTTGGCATCAAAATTATTCCCCAAAGTAACAAAAAATATAAACACAAGGGTGCAAGGTGTTGCATCCTGTCCTTCAACCCCCAGGTATATCTTGTAACCTCATAAATAACGCCATTCTAAATACCCACATTTCACCCGACAATATCCCGAAATCTACCTTACCTTTGGTAAAACCCTTAACGGGTGGGCACGCAGCAAAAACCTTCTGGCTATATACAGCCAGTCAGCACCACATGTCATGGCATGGGGAGTCAGTTCGGCAAGGAGTTGCTAGGAGTGCAGTCGCCATTCAGATGTCTATGGACTTGTGAATTCACTGTACGTGTGGCAGACGGCCTTGAAGATTGTGTTCGTGCGTGTTATCTCGTTCTGCTGATATCAGAGTTGTACAAGTGTCTTTCTACGGAAAGAAAGACCACTTTGAATTTCTGCAAAATTGGCTTTCTGTTTTACGAACCCACAAGTCACAAAATTTTCTCCAAAGACATCTTTCGAAGGTCTCTCTTGCGGAGATAGAAGAAATGGCAACACAAAGGTTTAGTGTTTCACCTAACCGCTTGGAGCGCTAGCGTACTGGATCGCCAAAGGCGTTTGGCTGATTACAGCTACGATTCAACTTTTGAATACTGTAGTGCTTTCTATGTTTTTTCTGCTAAGCAAACAAAATTCAAACATTGTGAAAGCGTGCCGAATCATGCCAGATTACATCAGATACCGATATGTGGGCTTCATTTTAACCTATTCGAGAGTAGTTTTGAAGTGTGAATATAACTGATAAAACTCTTTGACTCTTTGTTCTCTTCGAGTTTCCTAACGATTTCTAACTTACCTGAAAAGTTTGACAACTTCCAATCACATGTAAAATGGTGGGTATGGGAAATGGATTTTATCTTGATTATGTGTCTTAAATTTACTGAAATACCTATAAAGTACAAAGGTTATTACTGTGGTGCTCTTACTTTGGGTGCTGCTTGAAACCTGCATTATCGCTTTTGCTCATACAGTGGTTGTGAATTTAAAATGAATGTTGTGTGGATGGTGGTGTATAAAGCGTGTTTGCTCTCATAAATATGTGAGACGAATAGCTTAGAGGGATGCAGAGTTGCATATGAATGCACAATAATGTTGCTCCTTCTTGAAGATGGGTGAAATCAATTTTTATTTCAATGTGTTGTATTCGGCATAGTGTCCCATTATTGTATTCGGAGAACATTTAGGTGTTTTTTGTACTGCTACGCTGTTTTTTTCTTACATTGTGTTTTTGAAGATACATATCAACATTCTAAAGGAGGTGTACTAAGGCGTATACAATCAAGGGGATGGTACGAAAAGTTGCACAGATGGGAACATGGGACTCCATTAGTTCTTTAGTCTATTTGGAACGTATGTGTTGTAGAGGAGAAACTTGAAGAGACCTAAGCCTACCACGTTGTACAGTGATACCGTCCCTGTTAGACATAACATTGGTATAATAACCGCGAAAGTCATATTAAATGCATAATTAAGGGCGGATAGATACCACACTATGAATTAAGCTAAGTTATAACAAATATGGAGGATAACGATTAAATATATAAATGCAGAAGCTAAACAGACAATCCCAATACATATATTTTATTGCAAGCGATGTGAACCCAATGTGTAAAGAGCCGGGAAAATGAACACTTACCCTCACAGGAACTTTCCTTGGGTTGAGACGACAAAGGTGGCATTGTTCGAGAGTCGCTCAAGGCTAGACCCTAGCCGCCAGCCGATGCATTGGTCTGCACATGATACGTGATGAGGGAATAGACACCGGGAATTTAAGATACACATTTTCAAACGTGCATCTGCATTAATTACCTAGACCGTGGGGAAGTGAAAGTTGTTTGGAATACATGCCTCAGAAACTAGAAATTGAGATGAAATTTAGGAGTAGGAATGAAACTCTACCTATAACGAACGAGTAACAAGTCACATGACCTCTAATATGTTGAAAATTCGGCGAAAGGCAGGGGAAATTTGTGCAATGGCGACGTTTGATGTTTGCGAGGAAAAACACTCTGTTCTGGCGAGTGAAAGAACAACACATTTTAGTTGGTTATCAAAATCACACTGTAGTGGTGAGTGAAGGGGGCGGCAAGTACGGATGTTCATCCAAGTCCGTTTTCGCGAATGGACGGAGCCACACACATTAGGTGGTTATCAAACACTCTGTGTTAGCCAGTGACGTCATAAAGATTTTACCAAACTCAGTTGTTGTATAATCCTTCGGAAATATTCTATTGCGCGAATCAATGCTCTCGACGTCCAGAAAAGACAACGCGTACACAGCTTCATACATCACTCGGCGCGTGCTAGATATTTACGAGTTCACTCGCGACTGTGACTCAGACTAGCCGCCATATCACGCGCGCAGCAATGTGCAAATCCTAAATCTCGCACCTAATGTGCGAATAACATCAACACAACAGTGACGAGTGGAGAGGGCTACTTGTATAAATAAACCTAACATTCAGTCCTCACCCGTCACATATCCTATCATATGAGGTGTGGAGTGCCGGGAGGGCTAAACGACGTACTTAACGGGCTAGTACCGCCTCAACAGCCTTTGATAAAACAGCTACCAGGAACAAAACTCGATTCAGGAAACGTCAGAAGCTAACGTTGCGTTCACAGTATACACTTTGGAAAGGTAGAATCAGACTGAGTAGCTTAATGATTTGAATCCCGGGTATGACATTGAAGTTTTCAGTCTGACTCTATATTTCTATACTTTTACCTACACAGGGCTAGTGTGAAAGAACAATTATTTTTGTCCAATAGAGATTTTGATGCCACTCTGGCTTCATTTCAAAGCTATGCGATAGATACGAAGTTGCTGCCCATATGCTGGTAGCCGAGCGATAAAATGCATGTGCCTCGTAAGTGGACCAACATGAGTTCGAATTCTTGATGTGCATTTTTATTTTTATTATTGTCACATTAATAGCAATGCCTTGTGTTATTCTTAAGAAGATAAATAATATCGTAAACGCATTCATTTATAAAAACCGTATAACATATGGTAGTTGCTTTTTTTAAATAAATGCAATATTATTCGAAAAATGTCATAATATTCGTTGTGTAAGCACTTGGTCTCATTCATCAGATGTGTATGGTGCTGGCACATTATGCGAAGTATCCTCTCGTGGAAACTTTACTAGGCGTTTGCTCTCACCCGTGCCCCACAGAATAAGGTTAATAATAGAAGCAGAGGTTTACATACCCAATACTAAATTAATTTTAATTTTCCCACCTCGGTAGTGTAGATGGTAGCGTATCTGCCTCGCGGTCAAGGGGTCCCGAATTCGAATCTCGATCGGGGTGAGTTACCTGGATAAGGTTTATTCCGGGATTTTCCCTTATCCTTCGAGGCGAATTTCGGGTAAATGTAAGCTCTATGGACTCTGGATTCATATGAGCATCATATCACCCAATTCATTAAACGTCCGATATGACTTAACGTTGGAGGACGCAAATTACAAAAAAGAAAATAAAAGAAATTAATTTTTACTGATTTTGAATATAGGAGTAAAATATTTATTTGTTTCATTTGGTTTAAAAACCGATTAGAAGTTTCAGCTTTCATGTCTGAGCATAAATGTCATAAAATCAAGTAAACCTTAGCGATTGGAAGTAATCAATGGAAGTACAGTGTGCGCAAATCACATTTGGCATTTCTACAATTAAGAGACATTAAAATTATATTTTGAATTCGAACCTTTATATGTGTGGCCCCCACATACCTGTTAATACTAGAAGACAGACGAACAACCATTCATGATCATGAATGAGATATGGTGGTGTGTGGAAAATTATTCATGACGAACTGGAAATGGCTAAGATGTCTGCACGGTGGGCTCCACATTTGCTAACCCCTTTCATAAAGCAAACTTGGCATGACCTTTCAAGACAGAAGTTGATGCTGTTGGAGCAGGATAGTGATGACTTTTTGTACTGTCTGTTAACCATGGATGAATCCTGAAACTATCAGTATGAGACAGAGACAGAGCTGTATTATCTTATTTAAGCCTAATAATAGTGCAGTCAACTTTATCTTGTAAGCCAACTTGTGCTGTAATTCAGAATAAAAACGTTTGAGCAATATCTAGGTCACTTTCAATAATCAGAAAGAGCCTCCGATTGACACACACAAGTTCATGTACTTCCAGCTTGGTTCAATTTACAATAGTTTCAATTTGGGAGGTTTTTAAATATGAATAATTACTTAGTTCCTTTTGAACGAATGAAATTCTTTAGAATTGGTTTATATTTCTTTCTCATATAAGAGAATGTCTAAAATGTTTGGTATTTTTCTGATAACCTGAATTAATGCTTCAACCTTTTCATCGAAAAGGTTATTTCAAAAATCTAGCATTTTTGCATCATTAGAGACTAGGGAAAAACGAGGCAGGCTTAATGAGCTACATCTCTAGTGTAGAAAAGGGTGGGAGACGCACTGATAAAACATTCAGTCAAGGGGAAGATAAACACAACGCGAACTGGAGAAAGCGTGATGGTAAATACCCTCGTCGAGTCCCACACGTAACAGAGCAAATAACATCAAGTATACGGAGATACACTGGAACACTGAAGAGCAAAGACTACACTCGGACAAGAATTTGCAAAGGCTATGATGCAGTCACCAAAAGTAATGGAAAAATAATTAATTCAGAAAGCAAGGGTAGTAATTCAGTGAAGCTGGCATTAGGAATTACAAGAAGTGGCAAACATGAGAGCGCTTGTTTATGTTGTACGTAGCTGCAAAGTAAATTACTACTTGTCAAAGTAGTTCTTGCTTCCCAAATATTTGTATCAGGGCGGGGTCATAGCAGCAAAGAGGAATCCAGCGTTGCTATGGCTCTGCCCGGAGGTCAACTTCGCTAAATGAGTAGAAGTTCCATCAGCCAGCGATACATCCTTTCCTGAGTCGAAAAGTATAGGTAGTTCGTTTTATAATTAGACCGACCGTGCAACTAAGATGCTCATAGCATTAAAGTGACATCCGGTGATGATACAGTATGCGCGCGATGAGAAGAGCGATCGGGTTCCAAGTCCTCATTCGGTATGCTTCGTTTAACTCCGTAAACATAGCTGACAATTTTGAAATTTGAAATGCACTATACACTGACATCTAGTGGCTAATACGCTAAGCTTTGTCATGCCCGCCAAATTTGTATGTTAGAATTAGAATTAGAACTTAATTCATCCTTGGCCCCATATACCTGTTAATTAGACACGTTAAAAAGTACAAACATAGTATATACATAAAGTCAAATTGATTACATACTATATGCACAGTAAGCAGCTATTCAATGGTTTCATGTGGTATTTGCATAGACTAATTTACTACAAGAAGTGTCATAAAATAAATATTACATGTTTGTGAATGTACTGTGCTGCCAGGGTTCATTTACATGGTTATAGTTCTAAAAATGCACTAACCGTATAAATACATGTGCATGCAAAGATTTCTTAACCTTATTCTTATAGTGTTTTAATGATGCAGCTTGTTTAAATGGATTTGGAAGTTTATTGTGGTTAAAGCTTAGTTCATTAAGGCTCGTTTGGTGCATTCGAATTGCCAGTTTATCGTTGTTACGAGTGTGATGATAATATACATCAACATTTACTTGAAAATAGTTTATATTTGTATGAACATTTGTGGATGTTATGGCTCTCGAAAGGGGAAACGTTATTCCTGTACCTCCTTATAACTGTGATCTATATGCAATTGATCTGGCGTGAGCAAAACTAAGGAATATTTTCTGAGGATTTATTGTTTTATTTGTTATTTATCTTTTGTTGTAATTTACGTCCTCCAATGTTAAGTCATATCGGACGATGAGTGGAATGGGTTAAATGATACTCAAATGAGCCCAGGGTCTATAGAGCTTAGTTACTCGACATTCGTCTTTCAGGATAAGGGAAAATCCCGGAAAAAGCCTTATCAAGGTTGCTCACCCTGACCGAGATTTCAACTCCGGACCTCTTGAACGTAAGGCATACATGCTACCACCACGCTTACGCGGCGGGCTTTTAAGAGGATGCAACGTTACTTGTGATATCTTCACTTATTATACACGCTCCTGTGCTAAACTGTGTTTTTCAAGGTTGACCACACTGCAGAAACAAAAGAGCTATCGCTCCTTCCCCTCTGCCCGCACCACACCGTAAATCCAGCGCTCAAGAGCACAATGCGCATACTTTATCTCTCTGGTTGGTTAAAGTTAGATATCAATCGATTGCGATGGTATGTTTTTGCTTTTACAATAAATTTCAAACTCACCGCAGGGTTAGCTATGGGCAACTTGCATGCTCAAAGCAAGGTGCTGTCTCTCATACTTACCACCCATTAAACTCCGAATGAATGTTACTTCGAGTAACATAATTAAATTTATTCTGAGTCACGGGCGAAATTATATTTCTGAAAAAGAAGATATACTATTTTTATTAAAATTGAATTACAAAAGCCGCATCAAGAGGACTGAAAAGAGGACATTGGCGAGGAAACTCTCAAGGTCGTTACTGGCATTGGAAAGGAAGCCTAATAGAAGAGCAGCCGTAACTTAAAACTCTGCAATGGTGCATCTAAATAATATGATCTCACAGAAATGGCGAAATATGTTGAACTTTCTATTTGTCTAAAACAATTTAAAATTATACACTAGATGTAGGACACGAAACTATAATTCATCTAGCTAAATAATAAGCGAGATTTTGTTTCCAACCAAGTCTTCACTCCAATTTCATTAAAGTGGTACTACCTATACAGCAACATAGCAGGCATATAACATGCTGAATTGTACGGCAACAGAATAGTCTCGTGGAACATCAGCTCGCACGGTACAAGCGGCAGTCCTATAACCTCAATAGTCATCCATTATACGGGCCTGTTTATGCATATCACTTAACTTACGTTACGATATATTTGTCTTTGTCTTTTTAGTTTTCTCATTGCTAAGTTTTACATTTAGTATAAATGCTTTCAATGATTTGTTATATTCTATTGAATAAGAGACTGTTATACGAAATTGTGAGTGAGATAGTTGGATTAGTGCTTGTCACTCCAGGATATCCAGAGACGTAATTTTGATTTTTTAGAGAATTCTGCCGTTAAGATTGTAATCCAGTCTCAGTCGTTCGGACCATCACTTACGAGTACGGAAGTTTTATAGAAGAAATTCTTATTTCCGCCTGGGTTGGTGAGCGTGTAACTGTGGCCCTTGGTCATGAACGTAAAATAGCTTAACATGTTCTCTATTAAAACTATATTAGGTTAGCATAGATATTTTATACTGAATATTATGCATCGGAAGGAAATACACAACGATTATAGGAGAACACATTATAGCAGATGGGGCATATATAATAAGAGTTTGACGGACTATAAATGTAGATGAACGGAGGAACAGAAATATGAGGTCCCTCAGCAAGTGAATCGTAGAACACATGTCGGTTGGCTTTCTTCAAAACAAAAACAACCCAGGAACACATGGCTGCGTGCGATATGGAGTGCCAGCCTGACGCTTTGGACTCCATTTCATGCCAACCCCGTATGTGCTCAATACAATTGCATTGCTGCTTAGTAGCATTCCTAAAACTTTCTCACCGCACGTGCTTCGGAATTAAGTAAGTGGACGTTTTCTACCAACGTACGGACATGCGCACATACAAAATTCGTACGATATTTCAAACTAGACATTGAAACCAACCAGTTACAGTCTATAACGTATACTCGTGATTCCCATGAAATTCGAAATGTAACGATAGAGGGGAAATCTATGGGATGGCAGATCCGTGATTTCTGATAAGACACACTCTTTCTCGGTAGGGGCGTAGTGAAGTCACGTTACTTATATAAGTGAGGCAAGAATACATCGGGTACACAACACACGTAAAGAACTCTGTCGTTACCGCCAAATATGTCACACGAGTCTGCAAGCAGCGACTTTCAAGGTGGCTAGTGAGGTACCTGATTACAATCGAGAATAGATCGATCATGGATCAGTCGGGGTATTTGCTTTGCCAAAAACTCCACATCCAGTCAGGACGTATCCCAGACTCTGGAACAGAGAACTGAGTCCATACAGAGCGAACCCCAAGCAAAATCCCGACCTGTCTAGTAGACCTACCTCATCCGTGACCCTCACCCGTAACCTTCCCTACATTATGAGTTGTTGAGTGCTGGGAGGACTCAACGACGTTCCTAATTGGCAAGGACCGCCTAAAGTGCAACAATTAAAAGAAACATTATCCCAAAGAAGTTCCAAAACCTAAGTTCACCAGCCTTCAACTGTTCAA
This sequence comes from Mantis religiosa, assembly GCA_030765055.1. Lineage (NCBI taxonomy): Eukaryota > Metazoa > Arthropoda > Insecta > Mantodea > Mantidae > Mantis > Mantis religiosa. The sequence continues at coordinate 147,683,301 of CM060952.1, read as the reverse complement.
TGCCCTGCTATTTTTTGGAGTTAAATGACTAAAAATAGTACAACAGTGAAAAGCATTCTGGTTATCGAAATAAATGTAGAAACATGCTAGTATAATTGGATTCCAGATATCATACATGATACATTGCACGCATAAATAGACCTCTGAAAATTATGACTCGTCGCATCATTCCTTATCGTACGAAACAAAACTGGGCCCATAAATGGGCTTAATGAAAAACACGCTACGAGCTTTTGTTGTCACAGATAATGAAAATCGATACCATCATAAATGCATGTGGATGGGATGTTGTATCACGAATGTTTTAATTATACGCGATTTATTCCTTTTTAAAACACATAAGCTATTGGGTATTTACTTGTATCTTCATCACGTAGGGGTGAAATATTAAGATATAATAACCAACATGAGAAGCCAAGGTTTAGGATTACAGTACATGGCTAATGAATGAAACAAAGAAAAAGCTATGATAGCTGTGTACATGTAAGTACATTTTCTTGATAATCATTTGCTTGAAATTGAAATACAAATTGTTGCAGAATAACGCTATTCGCTTATCGCATTATTGGGGGTAATGAAACGCCAAATTAAGCAATATATTTTTTCACTACATACTTTGGTTAGTAATGTACAAACAAGTTTTCACACCTTATTCACAATTCTAACCAATTTATCGCTTTGTTTTCCTAAAGTGTTATATTCCTGATAATACATATATTTTTATCGGATAAAATATTTATAAGATACAGGTATAAATACAGTTTTAGGTGGCTGCTAAAAATTGTGTGTAATACCTCTAAAATTAATATACCAAACAGAAAATGAACTGTGATCAAACTCAAAGCAACGTTACATGACACAATGGAAACATTCATCACGGAAAGAACAAGGCACATGTATCATGTTTGGGAGTCCTTCAAGGGGATTTAGCAAAGCCGCTCAAAAAGAAAAAAAAATGGCAACTTAGAAAAGATGGAAATCAAGTTAACAGAACATAACAAACTGTGTTCCTTTGATACTTTAAGGTAAAGGAAGCTTGCTTGGCAGACAATAATCTGATATAGCATGCACATTCGAAATAGAACAAAGAATTTGTTCACAAAAGAAAAAAGAAAACAAAGGTTTCTTTGTAGCACACTCGCACATGAACCCACAGCATATATAAAATGATAGAGAAGAAAGGAAATTTTAATCAGAAGTACTTATAATAAGAGAGAAGAAAAAGCTTTAAAACCTTGGGTAATAAAGCTGTTGATATAAATGATTTTGGAATGCACCTGGTATGCAACGACAGTATCATCATATCTGTTGTGTGTTATAAGTAGATACCTCCTGAAATGTACCTCTATATAACGAAAAGAGATTTCTCAAACCTTTGAATAAAATTTGGAGTTTAGGGCATGCTCAGATGGAAATTATAAAATTGATGGAAACTTATAAAAGGAGGTGCCTAAATTATAGCAGCAGATCTACAAGGAATAGAGCTCTGAATATATATTACCCAAGTTGAAGCAAAAGTTAGTACTTCCTATTTTAAATTTGGAAGTGCAAATATATTTAAGTCCATGTGCAGTGCTACTTTCCTCAAACCATATCGTGTTTTTTGTGAAATGTTAACAATTAACGCCTTTCAGATATCAAACTTTATCCTGTAGTTTACAGAAACATCACATACAGAGTAGACAGAAGACTGTATAGTATGAGATATTATCACATCCCATAAAACTTGCTGAATGCTATAACGTCTTTGTGATAAAACTACAGACCGGTTCCGAATTAGCCCTATCAGAAGTTGTTCATTAATGTTTATAAAGGATTTATATGTTAATATAAATTTTTTAAAATTTAAATTTATGAGAAAAAATAAAATAAGAGTTCACAAAATGGGATGATCGTAGATAGCTACGTTACTTTGGTGATGAAAATTGACTTCCGAAACAAGCCGATAGAGTGGATGCTTAGACTGTATCAGGAAAGTGAGACTAATGTAGTAATATGGCATGAAAAAGTTTATTAGGTGAACGTGAAGTATTTTAAATCAATCCATTATCAACAGTGTTTATAAGGTAGTATTATTTAAATTAACCATTACGAAAACCATCATTCCGAAAGCAGGACGTGGGAACAAATAAACAGCTCACTGACTATAGATAGGCCGAGGATATCACTTAAAGTTTGCAGGTGTAAAGTAAAAGGATCACACACACATCAAACTATTAAATTGCCGTCACATCACCGGGAAAATATGCGGCATCAAACTGGCATTACAAATGATGCAACTAAAAGCCAAAATCACAAATCAGTTACGCTTAAATTGTTTGATAAAGGCAGCAGATTAAAAGGTATTTAAATAAATCATTCAACTTTTTTGGCTTATTGTCAATTCAGTTTCGTGTAAGTAACTAGAAAATATAAAGCTGTCATCATAAAAAGTTCATTAATCTGTTAAGGTTAAACATTCATATGAAAACCAAATGTATTTCCAAAGTTCGGCACTATATGATCATGGCATATTATGAAGTTGATATTCATGTTTACACTGATATAACAAGCTTATACAGCTTGTTTACGTGCTACATTTCTGTGAAATGCGGAAAGGTACATATAATTAGTAATCATAAATGATTGCAGACAGCTCCATATAAACTAAAGCTCTAAGTAAGCAGATAAAATAATTAACTACTGGAGGTACACAAAATGGCAGCCACAAACTTGTATGCATTTTATGCACCGGTGGTTATGTGAAGTTGAATCTGGCAAAGAGTTCAAAATTTAAAACTGCAGTGTGTCAGTGGACCTTCACAAGCTTGTTCATTAGCCAAAATGCATGTTTTACTCTTAAAAACCTCTCCAAACTTGTAAACAGTGTGGGATGGGTGACTTCTATTGAGATAACGTTATAGCGCCTGCCACACTTGTTCTCTCACTGTCCCACGCATATGAAAATGATTTCTATGTTTATTTCTAAGTGGCAATAAACGCAAACCTAAATATTATAAAGTATAAAACTGCTAACAGAATAATGGAGAAAAACTACGGCGCCTGTGGAGTAATGCGCATCACATGATATTTGATGCATTTCTGCTTATAAACTTAACTAATGTTTTTAGCATAGTCTATCATTTATATGCGGTCATATATGTACTTCACCATTTCAAGAAACATAAGGTATATACTCTCTTGTCCGGCCACTTATCACATATGCTTCTCCGAAGGCTTCTCCGAAGGCTACAGGTCTTGCAAAATCGATTTCTGCGCATCGCCGCGGATGCCCCTTGGTACGTAAGAAATCAACAACTGCATAGAGATCTTGGTCTCCTTCCTCTTCACCAGTACATACGTCAGATCGCCTCTCGCTTCTTGTCAAACCTGCCAGATGTTCCAGGAGCTGCGATGTACGACATCGGCGTACGAACCCGCCAGCCCACACGCCTGAAGAGACGACTCCTACAGGATCTCCTCCTTAGTGACTCTGAATGAAAAAAACTATGAATATTGTTTCACAATGACTGTTGTTCTTATCTCTTTGATTACTTTTTTTATTAACTGTTTTTTTCCTCTAGTTTCACAGTGTTAAATAGATAATAGGAGCCAACTTGGTTTTCCTTTCATGTTATTATATAGTTCATAAAGATTCAATTAGTTAACAAGGATCTGTAAAGCATGTACTGCTGATCGATCATTGAATAAATTAAAAAAAAAAGGTATATACACGCTCACATAGTGTGCAGACATATACCGCTCGGCCCTGTTAGATATACTTTCGGTTTGTCCAACATTTTCTTATAGCCTACTATTTAGACACACCCATTAAAGCTGTTAAACTAATGCGTTCATTATATAACAAAGAAAATGCCGCATTAGATAATTATTTCGAATCATAAAAGAATCCGATTATTAATGACAATATATGAAAAAAGGCTAATAAATAAACTATTATAAAATATCTACATAAAATAATGAAATAATACAACTTAGGCTAAGAACTTCAAGTCTGGAACCAGTTCACTACATCAAAAGGTTCTTCATAAATTAAATAAAAATAACCGTATAACTTTAAAAACTATAGGGCTCTACTTGCTCATCAAGTAAGGGTTGGTTGCCTTGTCTGTACTAAAATAAATCTATGTTTCCTTATTTATAGTTCTCACCATTGCTATTATATAAATGGCAGTTAATAGCTACTTACTAATTAAGCAAAAATATAAACTTTAATTTATCTGAAAATTTAGGAAATCATATGTTTGGACAACTAAATAAATACATGAATGAATGAATAAGCTGGTAGGCAGAAAGAGAGAGTGAGAAAGAGAGAGAAATAAAGAAAGATAGAGAAAGAGAGAAAGAGATAACGAAATTAAGGAAGAGAGATAAAGAAATGAAGGAAGAGGGAAAGAGAGAGATAAAGAAACAAAGGAAGAGGGAAAGAGAGAGATATAAAGAAATGAAGGAACAGAGAAAGAGAGAGATAAAGAAATATAGGAAGAAAGAGAGATAAAGAAATAAAGGAAGAGCCAAAGAGAGAGAGAGAGAGAGAGAGACAGAGAGAGAGAGAGAGATAAAGAGAGAGATAAATAAATAAATACAAGGTGGGCAGGCAGGCAGGTGGTAAGTTAGGTGGTCAGGTAGTAGTGTGGATGGGTGAATAGAATGGATGATGGATGGATAAAAAGAAGATTCATATTTCAAGTGTTATCACTTAAACTTATTGTAGAATAAATACATCTGAATTAAAATAACTTATATTAAATGTTGCGTAGAGAAAATCAATAATAAGTACGTAAGTTGTAACAAATGTTTTCCAACACTTTCAGTAAATGAGAATGACTCCCACAATTTTTTTTTAACATTTATCCATGCATGGCTCCCTCCCTCTCTAAAAAAGTTACTTCTACTTTGTTACCGTTACTTCTGGTTTGGAAGAATTATTGAGAAATTGTTAAAATTTACAATGACGCTTATCAAAACATTCCTATAATCATAAATTATTTAAGCAGAAAGGTTACAGCAACTTTGAGGCATACTTATCAGTTGCTGAAATACATTCTAAATTAACATACTTTTAAAATACAGTTTAATAAATATTTCCAATAAAATGAAATCCTCAGGTATAAGTAACATTCATGTTTTAAACTCACTGAATACGAAAACGAGTATTAAATGAAGATTTAAAATAAAAAAGATAATCATAAGGTTAACTATTCAGAAAAATTTGAACACTTATATTTTCAAATTATTCCATTTAATGCTTTAAAAGTCATTGTTCTAAACACAACAGTCGTGCTGGACTTGTGTTACTTGAAGGCATCTTAGCTTATTACAAAATAAATATAATCAAGCATGACATGGCCCAAGTGTCTCTGTACTATCTAAAATATTCAAAATTGAAACCCAAGTACCTTTCGTAATACACATCTGCAGTTGTTAAAACCTGAAACTGCCAATCTGCTTAAATATGCACATTTCGATTACAAATCTATTGTGTCTGTCAATAACAGGGTTATTACTGTGCTTCGTTTAAGGTATCGCATATTAGCTGGTTTTCAGTGCTGCAGATCGTGTAAATGTAATATTCGTGAGACTGTACAGTTAATTCTGTCATTTTCGCTGCTTAATGACCATGGGAACACAGCGCAGTCTGTCCGTAGCTTCTTCACCTTTAACATTTACCAAACACGGACATAGTTAAGTCCTTAGAGACAAACCCTCATAAATAAAACAGTTGGAAAGACCGTTACCATCACAAAATGGAATCGAGGATGAGGTACAGCCCTGTGTACTTTTCATGCAAGATTTACCGAGTGTACACTTATTGTACACATTATTACACTTCGGTGTCAGAAAGCACTTCATAGGTAATAGTTTAAAAGAAAAGAGTGGAATTTTGAAATACTTTATCGCTACATTGTCGAAGTTTTGCAACATCAGTTTTATTATTTACCATTTTTACTGCTACTATCATGTTCATGTATACACAGTAGAAACAAAAGGCTGTAGGTAATGTATGCTCAGTACCTTAACTAACATTTGTGGGAGTATCGAGTAAGTTTTACAGAGTTTATACATCCCTAAATCGTAATTAGAGACGGTATTCTTCCCAAAAGTTAGATATCAAAATTTTACGGAGATGCAAGTTTGATACCTCCTGATTAAAACATAAAAGATGCATTTTTGGAAAGTGTGTAGTGTTGTGTGGGTGGGTGGGTGGGTGGGTGGGTGGGTGTGGGTGGGTGGGTGTGGGTGGGTGTGGGGGTGTGTGTGAGGGTGTTTGTGTGAGAGAGAGAGAGAGAGAGAGAGAGAGAGAGAGAGAGAGAGAGAGAGAGAGAGAGAGAGAGAGAGAGAGAGAGAGAGAGAGAGAGATTAAAGCATTATCAAAAACTTAAATATATGAGATTATTTTGTTGCTGTTGCCGATGTTTTCCTTGTTAATGGTTATTATGTGCATTTATGTATATTAGCTTTGTAGCCGTGAGAGCAGAGTAGTCATGAATCAGTCTGCAAAGAGTGCAGTACGGTATAGCTCAATAATGATGGGTCTGCAGGCAGTGTATGGAGTGTAAAGGAGCAGCTGATAGTTGCGTGTTAACCAGTGAAGTCGAAATTGTCAGAGTTGGCAAGCAAAGCAGAATTAAGAGTAGCATTTTCGAAAAGTTCTGGGTTCAGCAGCGCCGAGCTAATATCAGGACAGTACTTTAAAAATGGACCTATTTGCTCTATGTATTGTAAAATTTGAAAATAATTTGTAGTTAACATTGGGCTAGTGATTTTAGTGACAATGTGAGTTTTATGCAAGTTTGAACTGTAATTATTTGCCACAATGTTGTCAAAAGTGGAATAAAAAACCACAATGGAGAAAAGCTTAAAACAGTATTGGTCAATACGACCGATTTCGAATGGAAATGGACTCCAACTGGCTTGAGCACGATAAGAAATTAAATAGTCAATTCTCCACAAGAAGAAACGAAGGTAAAATTAGAACCGCAACAAAATCCTTGTAGAGAAAATGGAAAACTCAACAGAAATTAAATAAAAACCTGAGAGGATAGATACCAAAATTATAGGCAGACAACCGTCTGTCATGGAATAGAACGTGAAGGCGCTCGAGGAAGAAGAGGGAAATTTCCGGCAACATGTAAACGTCCTGGAGGACCTGACCAAACGGCATAACTTTCTGGACGGGTGGTCATTGCAGATGAAGAGGATAGCGCTACCTTTAGGAGGGATCAGTAGTCAGATAAGGCAATGAATGCCCTCGTCTTGAATATCAGTAGTGTTTAATACGTTGGGAAGAAGGTTCAATTTAAGGACATTGACGATCCCAGGAGACGTTTGTTTGGGAATCGGCCGAATGAACTAGTATTGAAGGACTGTCAATGAGCAAGTGGACAAGCCTAGACGAGACGAGTAAGGACGTACGTACATAGTGTTCGGAGATATATCCTCGAATGACGCTGTATGTTTTGAACGGAAGTTTGCAGGATAACCTCGTTTGGTATGACAAGGAATAGGCAGAGAAGTGCGTTATAATAATTGACACAGGTGCAGTAGAGACAATAATCAGACCCTGTCTGCCGGAGTGTTCGCCATTAATGAAACCGAATCGTCCCTTCCAAATAATCATGCATCAGGGAACACTTCTTCCAAGGAGAAGGAAATTTTGTTGGAGTTTACACTGAGGTGCAGCTTTGTGAGTGTATGGCCGCTCTTCGCGAAGATGACTGAGAGATTTTGATACCTGATTTGAATGCCTTCGGGAGCCATGAGGCGACGATCATTGTTGGCAGGAGAATCTTATGAGTTGTACGAGACAGCGTAACGCTCCGAAGTCCTGTCGAACATCCTGTGATTTGCAAGATAACCCTAACACAGGCCACGCCTGAGAAGGCCAGGAACCAAATTGGTGCAAAGGTTCACCATGAGGAACAGTGTTCGTGGAACCGCATGGAGTGTCATCTCCAGGTAGCGATCGATTGACAGAAGACCGGCACGGCCTCCTAGACTTCAGGGGAGGTTTCCAGCGAACACATCGCTCAAGCCGAGTTAATGAGACACTCCCGCAAGAAAACACCAGGAAAGAGAGGGCTGCATTACATGGAATGGTGAATAAACGATAACATCTGCTATGTCTTGAAGTTGTCTAGCAAAGATGTGTAAGATACAAGTTAGGATGGGAGAAGGGAGCATGCCCTGGCGGTGTGGAGTGCCTGCGGCAAAAATATTGAGTCAACCTATTCCACATTTTTGTTTGCCATCGAGAGAAGCAAGAAAATGGAACATTGAAGGATAGCCATTATCTGACGCCAGGAAGGCGGAAGTGCCAGACTCGTTACAGCGCTGGAAGTTTTCCAGAGAACATAGGTGTTGATAACGTGAACATTTTTGCGTATTTATAGACGTACTTGTGTCGAAGTACACTCTCAATGGTCTCAATAAAGAATATAAGCCATAAATAAAACGTTAAAGCACATCGTATTTTAGTACTATGGGAATATTATGTTTAGTAAATCAATGCAAATCCACAATTTTAAAAAGGAGTAGCTTGGATGAGCTTGAAAGTATACCCATGGTACCTTTATCCAGCATCGCTTACTTTATATAATTTCAAAATAAGATTTTATAAAAGCTTAATAATTGTTTATCTATTTTATAAGTTAATTTTGAACCAGTTTAGTCATTGCATAAATATCGGAATGTCTAGAGGGACAGAGGAAGTGGAATGTGTAATCAGATATGTAAGAATGAGCAGTACTACCTATTGTAAGATAACCAAAAATTGGGAAATTAATCATGGAAAAGATTACTTTGCGGTAGGGGCAATGTTCTTGAAAGCTTAATGCTTCGTTCTCTTCCGCTGTACGAGCCAGTTTTATGTACTGAATCGATGACAAGCAATTATACCTATATGAAATAATGTGCTTATGCAACATGCCGTTCTTCTGTATATAATCGCATACATCACTTATTTAATTGGAAATGAAAGAATAATGAAGTCGAGAGTAACATTGAAATGAAGCACAATTCGGATTCTCTTCTCCTTGTGAAATCGATGAAAATATTGAAGAAATGTAATATTAAGTTTCGTTTTGCTAACCCCAATGAGTAAGACACATTTTAATAGCAATAAACCGCTGGAAAAGTTGAAACCGAGCTTGGTTAAACAGAAGTACGACTTAAACCTGGTAAACGAAATGCTTTACCGTAGTATTCTCTTAGTCAGGAATGTGGGACAAGAACCGCATGCCCATATAGATGAAAGCAATATCAGATTAAATAACCGATGCCTATACTACATCTTAATGAGTGATCTTTCTAGCTGAAGGCATATATTCCGGAGGTCTCGGATTCGATCCGTGACCATCTTTTTTCCAATCCGCAAGGCGAATTTTGAAGTGGTGTGTTCCAGCACTCCACTCTTATTTACCTACTTATTTCATTGTCCTCTTTCATTTAATGACGTATAATGACGTCATGACATCAGATGACATCTCCGGAGTTGTGTACCGGACAGATAGCTAGAAGCTTGCAATGTGGATCTCCTCGGTCCCGGAAGAGGATGGTTCTTTGATACACCATTACCATGTCAAACTTTTCGCGGTTCCGACTACAGGAGAGCCTCTCGTTTCTCAGCGGCTTCGGCAGGTTACTTCAAGCGTCACTGAGCCCATAATTTCTCCGCCTTTCTTCCATACATGTTCTGCAGTTCCTACTGATGTAAGCACAAAATACCTAATTTCGAGTCAAGCTGCTAAGACGCCCCCCCCCCCCCCCCCCGTGTTACGAAATCTATCTTTACCACGTTCATTTTAGTGTTGGTTTATGCAGCTTCAAAGGAACCATGCATGTAGTCCTGCGCTGTGGCGTAGCGCGCTAAAGCAGCATGCCTTGGTCCCAGGCCCCGGAAAACGGCCTCGGTTCAATCCCATCCATGGGGTGCGGAGTTTAAGTCCCGGGTATAAGACCCAGCATCGTATGGAAAGTGAGGATCTTACGCTAGGTAAGTGGCCCTGGTCACGAAAACCAACGTTCCGGCTGGGAAATGCTGAGATTCTGATCACATCTCCTCCCCGTATCGGTTGGATGATCACCCACCTCTGCCGTGTGTAAGGGAGCGCGAGCCCGGCAGTCGGATTAGTAGGCCTTGACCCTCTTGAGACTGTTGCGCCAATTGTTAACTTTAACATTTTAATAATTGTGTTTCAACTAAATGTAAGGAGCTTCGGAAACCCGGATTTGAGAAGCGAATTGATACTCCGGAGTAAGATACGTCGGCATGTTGCTGCATTGTTATACTTAGGATACCAACGGTTATACATTCGTAAGTAAGTACGCTTTGACGGAAAGAGACAGAACGGCTAAGAAATGGAAGAAACCCCGAGCTCATTCTGTAATCCCCGAAGCAGGATTCAATTTCAACCAATAACAGAAGAGATTTGGTTTGAGCACGGAAGCTATGCCTTCCGAGCTGCGAAAACAGTAGCGGATCAGAAGACATTTAGATGCAAACGCTGGGAGCTATATGTCTAATAACTTTTGCAAGAGGAGGAAGTTGCTTCAACACAAGCGGAGGTGCTGTGCCGAAAATACAAGGATTGGCGGAATATGGTAACATAGTCTTGTTATGGAAACGCATGGAAGTTTACACACACGCTATTAAAATTGCACAATTCGTGGTATTAAACGCGAGTAATAATTTATGGCGTGGCACACTTGCGTAAAAGCCATAAATGTGGTTTAGTCAAAGGGGCACAAGAATTATTTCGCCGGTGGAATTATTCCTAGCTGAGAAAGACCTTTTTTTCTATTTTTGTGTGATAAGTGCAAAAGGATTCTTAATGTTTAATACAGGCCTCCTTCTCTCACATATATATATATATATATATATATATATATATATATATACCGCTTTCGGTAAAAAAACTGAAAGGATTGTCCACACTAGCAGATTTGAACCATGCTCCAGGAGGGTAAAAGTGAGTCTCAGGCCGAGAGTGAGACAGTGAGAGTGAGACAAAGAGAGAGAGGAATTCGAGTCGACATCGATGAGTGACATGAAGTCTCATATATGAGGCAGTCATCTAACATTCTTAGTCACCAAAATTCATCTTCAAAGTATGCTGCCCATAATGTGGAGCATGATTCACTATTCGACAACCTCTCAATTGATACTTTATACTATAGACTTTACTTTTTTACTTTAATTTTGTCTAGAGACTCTCGGAAATAATATCGCAAATAGTAACTTCACTCTGCACGTCACTGCTAGAAACTCCAAGGAATAATTGCAAAGAATACATCGGATATCTTGCCATTTTTCTAATAAACTGAATTGTAGTTAACATTAGGGCATTACACTTTGTAGGTATATATTCCAAGTGATTTAGGTATATTTTTACCTTAAAACCCAAAGGTATTCTCAAGCTCCTTTTGCCATAGCACATACCAATGTTGCCTTACAATGTTCTAAGTTCTGGAGCTCGTAGTTGAAAACTTATTCTACAAAACCGAGCGGTATGGCTCAGGCGGTTTCGTATAATTCGGTTTAATAACTTTCTTCCCAAAAGTCGATCATAATCCTATATCCACGTCACTTCCAATTCGCATTTAAAAATGGAATCTCAGAAGCTAAGCATACTTTTATTTATTCCATTTTTTTACAAATACGTGTTTAAAATTACAAGACATATGTCACAATGAATAGATTTACATGTCAGTGCACAAGAAATATTATAGTCTGTTTATTCAGATATCATAAATGAATGATAGAAACACTAACCGTTTCAAAAAAGATGAAGGGCATTCTAAACCTGTGTCGTTCAGTTTTTGGCACCCAAATATGCTCATCCACCACGACCACAGCCACAGCCAACTTTTATATGGAACCACCTATCACATTCCCTTTCGTATATCCAGACAGTTTAAAACCTAAATTTTTCACTTTAAATTATTTATTTAATTTTATCAATACTTATTAGACGGATTGCTACCAGATACACTCTCTCCTTCATTGTCTTTTACTACGCTAGTTGTTGCTATTGTAGTTTTACCACACATCTATTTTAACATTTTCCATTTACATCCCATGAACTATTTTAATACTACCCAAGTTCCTCTCCGAATACGTAGATTGAACGTCCAATTGAGAAAATCACAGATTATTGAAGGAAATCTAGGCGTATTTTTCTTCTTTTGTTTTGCATGTGTTTACTTCTTGCGTCCTGTGTATTAACTATTCTTGAAATCCTTGTATGATGCATATTCTTTGACATTCCGCATGAATTTATCGAGTTTCCTCTGTTTAATGGATGTGTTTTAGCTACTGTGGATATCGATTTAATATTCATATTGGGAGTGAAAGACCTCTTCATTTTGTTCAGTCTTCATCAAGCTTGAATCCTGTAGCCTCTAGCGCAGATGGTAGCGTGTCTGACTCACGTTCAAGAGGTCCCGAGTTAGAATCTCGGTTAGGGTGAGTTACATGGATAAGGTTTTAACCGGAGTTTTCCCTTATCCTAAAAGATCAATGTCGGGTAAAGCTAAGCTCTATGAACCCTAGACTCATTTGAGCATCATTTCACCCATTTCATTCATCGTCTGATATGACTTAAGGGGAAAAAAATCTTGAAGCCCCTTTAAGGGTCATAAATGTATACGGAGTACATTTTTATGTGACTTTACCGCGTAAAATTTGACGTTATTAATAGCATCACTGCTGGAGCAAGTTTATATACGGTTCCCCTAATGGCCTGCAATCGTACTTGAGGTGCTGACAGCAGCTTTGAGGCCTCTCTCTACCGGCAGGTAAATATACCATTTGAGAGGTGGATCTGCCCGCGTAATATAACGGTGCGTAATTTCGCCTGGTGCATAGATAGGATAACTACTTTTGAAAAACTATATACCGCAATGCAGTACACTGCACTGCAAAGCTAACTATGCAGTCATAAATGTTCACCATGAGGAATAGACGCAATGATAAGTCAATGAACACTTATTTCACAATGAATATCTGTCTTTCTGTTATAGTAGATATACATATATGCATATTGTAAACCTGTGTCACATGAAATATAAATATTTCAATTTCATCTCAATTCTTTTTTAAAACCCACAGTTTCCTTAAAATGTAACTTCCTTACAAACCAGAAAATTAGCAGAACTTATTCTAGGAATGAAAAATAAATTAGTGTTACAATATGTACAAAGCTTTTATCCAACTCTAGACTAGAAAATGTTTCTAGTACATAGTCTTATGTGTCCAGTTTCTTATATTTCCTTTCTCTCTTCTCCCTAAACGCTGCCTGTATTGCGAGAAGGTATGTTTGAGGCATTTCTGTCATAACATTATTTATTGCTTCTAGATTGGTACCAGTCACTTTATAGCGTCCAGTCTTTATAGCGTCTTGGAAATATGTAATGCACCTATTGGTTTTAAAAGACATAAGGATACCAACATTAATACACATCTTAATTAAGTTTGATAATGACAAAAAATTTATACCGTATACTGATAAAACGTAAGACGTTTATGTTGCAAACAAAATATGGCAATTTCATGGTGCCTGGACACTTTTGACAATATTCGCTCCGAGGGAGTTGTCTGAATGCTGGACATCGTTTCATAAATTCCTCCATGCAGCGGTGTAAATTATATTTATATGTTGCAGCAATTTTAATGTCAGTACGTAAGTAGCATTCAACCATGAAGTCTCGGTGGTCTGTGATCGTAGGCAGGGGAAGGTGGTTGTATTAGTTACAAGCGCAACCACACTTAGAGCACTGTAATTTGCTTACTGTTCTGCAAATATTATGTCTTCTTCTATATAGGGCACTTTGATTTCAAGATAGACTCACCAGTCAACTATGACGTCATTCTTGCTCAATTGGAGGGTGGGAAATAACGAATGAAAATAAACACCGTGTACACATGGGACCACTGCCTTCACTTCCATTCCAAAGAAAGCTGCGCTAATGTGTTTTAACCCCCCGTCCCGAAAAAATTCATCGCCATCTGCCGGATCTGAACCGCTTAGAATAAATGAAATACCTGTTTGAACAATGTAGCTCCCGTTACTTGGGAGTATGTTTTTTTCGGTGTTTTAATTTTCCAAATACCTATGTGTTTAGTTTATTGCTATATAAAGAAACAGGCTAAACGTTTATAGTGAATGATGTTAACTGAAGTAGACGTTTTAAGTTTACCGAATTTTATAACCATGAATCGTCTTTATTGCATTTATTTCGTAATCTCACCTTAACTTTACGGTGGAAAAGCAAGAATATCGCTTTTATAAATAACTTCCATTAAATAAAATTTTAAAGCTATTCTCAGAATTTTTAAACGAAAATACGTAGCGGTAGAGGTTGCGTACCTAAATGAATCTCTATTCATAGTTATTCTACGTGAGGGCAGACTGTCTTGAGTTATTTTGTGGATTAATTATCAAGTGCCGGAGTTATGTCTTATCGTGCTTCTTAGAATATTTTCATGATAAATATTGAAAACGTAAACTAATTATTATTAATACCCGAAAAGGAGAATGGTAAACCATTTTCTGAATCCTTATAAATGTAAAATCTAGATTAGGATTGTTTTCGGATCCTATGTTGTATAAGATTCCCGTTAAATTGTTTTAATACTCTGAAAAAAAAAGTTATGGTGAGATGAAAGTTTTGAACTTCTCTTACACATGGCCAGATTCTCGTATAAGTAGTAACCTTGGCCAAGTTTCCACAAAGCACTACTTGTCTAGTACAAGCAAACTCGATAGTATGCATTAGCACAACAACAAATCGATGTACGTACTTATCGGGAGAAATATTAATGACCTTCGCATGTCAGTGGTACACCGAACAGTGACGCTGAACAATAGCCAGATGCACATTCCAGCTGCGGACTAACCGTGCACTGAAAGTTAGTTTCTCTACGGTGATGATAAAATATGTCTATCCAAACCAAAGGGATATACCCATTTAGAGTTTGACAATATAACTTGGCTATGAACAAACACATTTATAGTACGTCTTTCACGTATATTATATATTTCGTACAAAAGTCGACAGGTTCTGTCAACTATTTCAAATTAATAAGTTTGACTTGAAGTTATATCATATTTCAATCATTCAGCTGAGATAGTAATGATATATCATATACATGGTCATTCAAAAATTAGTGGCAACACTGCCTGCATTTGGCGCTGTCAGCGGTATATGATGTAAGTTGAAAACAATGAAAAATAAGAGCATTTAATGCTGTTAGCTGTGAGTAGGAAGACAATTTTTTTTAATAAGAAATGTTTAGTAAGTTTAATTGTTTAGTGCTACAAATATGTTCAGTAAATACGAACAAGGATACTTCATTAAAAGTCAGGTTGCAAGAGTATCAATGCTTGACAATGCAATGCAGAATTATTGCAAGCTTGTGGTAGACATACTTTACCATATCGTACCATAGCTAGTTGGCGGAAAGTATATTGTAGAGGAAGGGAAGACGTTCATCAAAAGCGAGGAGCTGGCAGACGTCTGCTCCTGTTGTTAATTTACTTCGCAAATGGAACTGGGAAATTCAGGAGCATCCCCAGATATGAGCCCATACGAGCCCCTGTTTGCTAACATGAAATTACTAATTAGAGGTGTTCCCTTTAGAACCAAACACGCAATTATAGCAGCAGTAGAGCAGTCTGTTCCATTGTTAGGACAGCAGGACGCCGCTGTGCATGACATCCGTGGGCTTCCTGATGTGTGGAGGCGAGTTCTTCTTGCAGGAGATCACTTCTAAGCACTGCAATAATGTGCTTTAAAATTCTTATTTGTTGTTAATTCAAATTTTATCACTGATTATTGAATAACCCAAGTAGTCATTACCATCTAATGCAGTACTAAATGGAATTCATCCAACCACTTTATGTTAAGAGGCTATATCGATTAGCATGTAGCAAATGGAAAAGAGAATCATAACGTTTTTAATTTTGGGGCACATTACTTTTTATACATTTATTTTATAAAATTTCATAACATTAAGTAATATTTTTCGGCCGCACCATGGCAGAGTGATTAGACCACTTGGATCTCGTCGAGACGGCCTGGCTTCGATCCCAGGCGACCGCAAAGTGGAAGTTGTGGTGGACAACATGGCGCTGGGGTGGGTTTTCTCCGGGTCCTCCAGTTTCCCCCAGCACCATTCCACCAATTGCTCCATCAATCATTCATCTCAGGGATTGGGCCAACCCCTCAACCCTGATTTCATTTCAGGTGAGATGTTTGGACTCCCTCGCTCTGAGGGAACCCAAGCGCCTCCTAACGTTAGCATTGATGAGAAAGGGAGAAGAAAATATTTTTCGTAAAATTTGATACATACTTCAAAAAGGCATGAAGTTTCCTTTATGTACCTGCAATTTTAATGATTAAATTCTCTGTCTAGCTCATGTGAGCTGTCCGCTATGCCCAACGTGGTTTGGAGTCCACAGTAAAAACTGTAGGTACACTCGCCTCACTCTCATCCTAGCTATCACCTTAGCATTGGAGTTAATGGACAACGCCCTCTGTGTGCCTCCACCTGAGAAATGGTTCCGGTCATCACGTGGTGTGGCGAGGTTACCCCGAAGGCCATAGTTGCCATATGTGGAAATTGATATACATATATTTTAATGATAATAATCCAAGATGATTGCTTCATATTTTACATAATGTCCATTGAAATATAGAAAAATGATTACCTTTTGGGACATGTTATCTTACTCCTCAATTAATTTATAATTTTTTAAATCATAGTGCTTACTCCAAAATTTGTACTTATAAGTGTGTTTTAGTTTTATTTGTAAAATATAACGTGAATATTTCCTTGCATCAGATATGAGGGTTTGTATATTTATACACGATGACAAGGTATATCAAATCGTATCTTATAGTTTATGAAATATCCGTACATATGTTTTGAAAAGTTAAATGTTTAGCTTCATATAAACAAAGCTTTGTTGTTCGTGATTTTAGAAAATCTCATGTTATTAAGAAGAGTCATTAAATCAGATGTTGTTGTAAATACAGTAATGTACCATATAACAATAAGGTCTTTTGTAGCAAGAAATCACTGACAATAGTAAACGGATATCTTTGCTAAAAAAAGGGTAGCAACTTCGATTACCATTAAATTTCACATCCTTTCTGACATAATTTTGAAATAAAAGTGCGAGAACGTATGATTTATTTATACATAAGGGTACAAAATAAATTCAAATGTGACATACAAATGTTTCAGCATTGATATATTACTCTTTAATGCACCTGTGGCATTTACTTGTTTATAACATAATGTGCTTAACACTAAGTGGAGAGTAAAATAAATGTGCTGTTTCCAAATACATATGAATAATGCATGTCTACAAGCCCCCAGTAAACCATATTACATTAAAAACTAAAATATTATATTTTAGAAAGGCTAGACATCTCGGAAATGTTCAATGGGTAACACAAATATAATTTCATAGAATGGTTCCTTTCTAATTAGCTCTACCTTGTTACTGTATTAAGTTACTATGGTTCCCAAAACGAGCCTGAAACATGAAAAAGAGCATCGGCTATCTAAAGTGTATAGTTCCTTTCTGTAACAATAGAATGCCCTCACCAAAATGTTAGTCCTTATATAATTCAAAGGTATGGTGTTAGAGTGAATTCAATAAAAAGTAAACCACGAAATTAAAAGAGCCAGTAGAAATACAGTAAGCACTTGGAAATGTTCCTTAATGGACTACTCATAAAGTACGACTTCATACTTGGTTTTTGATAAACAGTCAATTTCTTAGCTAAAGGTTTGATGGAGGTATAAAGTGGAAGGAAATGGGACTATAGTGCAAAAAATGGAGTAAAAATAAATTTTAAGCAGGAACACATAAATTCCTTAAAAAGTTGATATTTTAATGCTTTTTTATTGATATAGTTTTCCATTCTTCAGTAATAAATATTTCCGAAATACTGGAATAATAATAGCTAATATAACTAATATAAAATATATTTTTTGTAAAATATGAATGTCCTTATACTTCATTAAGTTGACAATTAAAACTCCAGCACAAATTTCAAACTTGGATATAATTTGTATATTTTAGTTTCTTTAACAAACAGCCTTTTAAATAGGTATGTCTATTTGTCTATCTATTTCCTGGATTTAGATTTTTGGCCTTTTTCCGCATCGAGAGGTCGAGTTTATCCATCTGGCGGATGGTTGCCCAGCTCTTTTTCTACCTTTAGGTTGGTATTGAAGTAATACCTGTAGTGTACTGTTTTGTAACATCCTTTCTATTTCTTTTAACCAGTTTTTTCTAATTTGATTTATTCTGTCGTTTAAGTTCAATATTTTTAATTCTGTTGCAATATCATCATTGATTTTCTAAATAAATCTTAATAATGAAATAAATATAAAGTAAATATAAAACAAATAAAACAAAACAAAATTAATATAAAATATAAATGTAAAATTATATATCCCGCTACAGTACGTAAGAATTTAATTTCCGCTGATTATATCTTTTTTTATATCTGATCTGATAAGTTCTATTTACTGATCATAACGTAACATTGGTTCAAACTTTTAGCCTTCCTGTGACAATTATTTAAAAATGTGTTCAGAATAATACTAAATTCTGAAACACTTTATTTTCTCGCTTTAAATGAAATGGAATATTTACTACAAGTTACTAAAATATACTTTAAAGTTTCATTGTATCCGTATAAGTGGTATTGAACAATGATGGCAATTCTAAACGGTAGTTTGAAGTGTTCCAAGTGGCCTAACGATTAAAGCTCAGTTTCGTCCGTGTACCTGCATAATTATTTCGCCACAATCAATGTCCGTGTAGTGAGTATGGACTTAAGGGCCAGATTAAATGAGGAGAATGGAAGCTTCCAGTGATAGAGCATAGTTTTGTTCTCTAATGATCAACGAGGGAAGAGGCTAAAACACTGTATTAAAACCGAATGTTAATAAGGACTTTGGGACTTAGAGCCTCACCTGTGTCTTTTTGTTCTTTAATAGAAAGCGAATTCTCTAAGAAGTTAATAATATTCTTATCGTATGCGGTTAACTGAAGTGTTCTATGGAGATTTTAATATTCACTATAAACATGCCCCTTATTTAAATAAGGTTAGTTTACCTTCCCGCCCAGCTAAATCAACGTCGGGTTGCTTCTTCCTGCATCTTCCGCTTTTTATTTAGAGACTAATTCCATAGTAAGCACATGCGAATTTTAGATTTGAGCTTATGCAATATCTTTGTGTTGATCAACTACCCAAAAGAATTGATTATTCTTAAGTGCTGCTAAGTGAATTTTTCTGGTGCCGAGTTTAAAATTAAAGGTTCTTATTAAATACAAAAATCAATCTTTCAAGACCTGCAGAACGTAAATTTGTAAATATGTGCATAAAGTAATTGTTGGTAAATGGTATTATTTAAAATAATGGTATAGGAAGATACAAAGAGAGATGGTATAGAGATTTCAAAAGGAGTTCCAATACCTCGCTTCTACACAAGTTTTTTACAAGTTTTACTTAAGTAGGTTGAAATATTCAATATGATACCTACAATTTTATGCGACTCAAAAATATGCTTCGTATAGATAGTCAATGACATGGCCGGGATTTGAACCACGGATCTCCTGGTTTCCGTCCAGTTGCTCTTACCCATTGAGCTACCATGGCCAACGTGCCGTCCTGACATTCAATTCTCCAATAGACTTTATATATATATATATATATATATATATATATATATATATATATATATATATTCTGGTATTGTAGCTAGTGTAACAATTTGTAAATATTACATACAAGGTTTGCAAGCTTAGAAATTTAAAAATAACTACTATAAATCTGAAATCGATTATAGTATTTCTGCTTACAGTGTGGTAAGCACATTTAATTCTGAGTTTTAGTAAATCAAAAATAATTGTTGTACCTTTTCCAGTTAAGTGCTATAGTGCCATTTAACCAAAACTGACTAAATATCTAAAAGATCTCCAGGATGCTGGTACCTAATTGCAGGTGTATGGCATACAATTGCCTTGTAACAAATTTCCATGGCTTTTGTACATACACCAAATTTATCTCAAAGGATGTTAGTAATCCCATCCGTTGTTTTGTCAGTCTTTTCACGAGTGTACGTATGCATTTGACAGATGGAATTTGTTTTAATAGACACGGAATGGTTCACAACAGAACGACAATCTCATAACACGCCAGTCACGTTGTTCTCCCACTGTGATATAAAA
The DNA here is from genome assembly GCA_030765055.1 of Mantis religiosa. Classification (NCBI taxonomy): domain Eukaryota; kingdom Metazoa; phylum Arthropoda; class Insecta; order Mantodea; family Mantidae; genus Mantis; species Mantis religiosa. The sequence goes on along the minus strand of CM060952.1, from coordinate 147,663,043 downwards.
TGTTTTGTTTCTAAGGAAGATACCATACTATGAGCTAGTAAACGGTCGGATGGATTTGTTTAACCTTATCTATTTTTTACAAATGCACACCGTGTTTGTTGTTTGTTTCACCTCAGACACAATGTAATCCACTCCAAACGCCTTGTATACTTTGAAAGCTATCAGGTTAGTGCGTTAGCCATTCGCTAGACCACTACAGCGCTAATGTTATGAATATATATTTTTACGCAAAGGGTCCAACTAAGCATTATCATAATATATCAGATAATATATTATATGTTTAAAGAAAAATCGCCGAAAAGTATAAAATTGGTTTTGTATATGAAGGGCCCTTTTTATTTCAAGCATTTTGATGGGTGTACCTGAATTAGGAACCACCTCTGGTTAATAAAATTGCCAGGATTTCAATGAAAATACATTTTCCTGAATACTAATTTATAAACACTCAGTGTTATAGTGCAGCTTTATAGCTTATAGTTAAACAGCTTTTAACAAACTGTATTTTTGCCATGTTTTAGGAATATGATGATAAAATATGACTATTGTTTACATGGCAAAGTTTGATTAACCTTATATAATAAATTGATATAGAATAATCACAAGACCTTCGTTATTAGTATCCCATAGGAAAAAAGCGCAACAGTTATTTGCTTCGCTGAAGTAAGAAACTGTTGTGCTAAGTCGATCAAATGCTCATGTAGATAACAAATGTCGCTTCCCACTAATGAACATTGCACACTTACTCGCAAATGAAGTACTGTAACACGAAGAAGTTAGAAAGGCTTTTTATGTAACTTTAGAGTTCTTTAGCACTGACTGGAAGTATTGTTTTTTTAAAATACAGTGCGATCCACATAAACCTGAACCACTTCAATAGGCCATAACTCTTTAACCAATAACAGGAAACACGTACAACTTTGGGAAAATGTAATACACATTTGGGAGATTATATTACACTATTTACATATCAGAGAAAATGTTGGAAGTGTCCTTCACCAGCATCTAAACCTGTTTGCACTGTTCTCTCCATATTCTCCAACGTTTTACGGAGAGTATCCTCGCCAATGATACTTACTTCGTTTTGAATGGATTCCTTGAGAACATCAATTGTCCGTGACCTATTCTTGTAAAGTCTGTTTAGTTATCGCGTGTGCACGTCGGCCTCTGCCTTTGACGAACCATTATAATCGTTTTACAACCCCCGACCCTTCTTCTCCCAGATCTTTCTGCAAGGTTGCCACCTTTCTCGATACGTCGTGGGTGTCGAACGAGGTTTCGTCTAAATAAATTATCTTATGTCCATTACTGCGAAACTTCCTTAGTTTTGACACACACACACACACACACACACACACACACACACACACACACACACACACACACACACACACACACACACACACACACACACACAGATATATATATCGCTAAGCTACAATTCTACTGGATTCCATAATAAGCCTTAAATTATTCGAAGTGCGGTATTTGAAACCCAGCTCCTTTAGGAGACGGCGCAAAGTGAAGCGCCCATAAGGAAAATCACAAATTTCTTGCAAATTTGCAGCCAATTCGTCTAGGGTGGGAGCTCTCCCTTTTGCATAGAATCTATAAATTTCTCGACGAATTAAATCGCATGTGAAATTATCTACTTTAGAGAAACGTTTCCTTTTGTTTTCACACTTGATCGGCGTCTTTGGTATTGCTTTCGTCACAATATTTCTTACTGTATTTCAGTGAATACCCAGAATTTATCACCAGTTTCATTGCACAACCCCTTACCAAGATTATTTTTCAGCACATATTTAAATGTGTTCAAAACAAGCGCTTGAATTTGCTTAGAAACAGTTCCCCTTATAACTTTGTTTTTGAGGCTTTTCCAGTAATATAACTCGGCCCAGTTATTCACACTGTCTTCACTTTGATTATTTTCACTTCACTGAAAGTTATCTACTACTTCATTTGCATTTACCACTGTATTTCCCTCCCACGGTCTCCACATTGTGACACACAACGAATTTCTACGCCTAATAAAACGGATCAACCGGAAGTTGGAACTTTGGCAACTGAGACCACGTGGAATAGACATGCAACTGTCACTTCGAGAAAATCAGGGTTGCTATTGGTCCTCAACGACAGTGTTCCATTTCTGAAGTCTGTAGATAGATATATGACAGTCATTAGTGTCGGGTGGCTTCGGTTCCTTTGACTCTGAACTGCACATGCGGTAACTAAACAGACATTGCACTCTAGTTTTTAGATACACCCACAAGAACAATTCCGGTGAGGTTAGATCAGGGGATCTGGGAGGGCCACACATCTTTTGAGATTGTTCCATTAACAAAGAAACTGGCTACATGTTTCATGGTATGATTAAATGTATGGCATGTTGCTCCATCTTGCTGGAAATAACCTTCTTTCAATCCGGTATCATCCGGTTGCTCCACAAATGTATTGAAGATACCCATATAAACCTGGTGTCTACCGTCGTATTAAAGAAAATGGCACATTTAAGACTGGCAACTGGCAACAGGTGGCAGTGTTGTCAATTCTCCCAGAGCCACTCAGATCATTAAAACAAATTTCTACGTTCTACGAGCTTTCAAATGGAAATTACGGCCTATTGAAATGGTTCAACTTTATATGGATCGCACTATATGTGGAAAAGATAAGTCCAACTTCAACCATGCAATGATCCTTCAAGGATTTGTGTAACATAATGTCGTCTTTCCCATTGATAAAGCTAAAGGAGCCAATTTCAGATAGCTCTTGGAGAAGTACACAACACATCCAGTTGCAATTTCCGATAAAACTACGTTCAGAAATACTCCAGAGGAAATACTCCACAAAGTACAAATTTGTATTGCTAACCAAACTGTCTGGATGCCCATAGAAGAAAACACCGACATGGGTGGACATTATATTGTAGGCGTTTTAAATGTTCATTGAGGTAAGTTTGTCCCTAATAAGCTCTTAGGAGAGTAAATAACTCGACAATTTCCATTTTATTTAAGAACTATCCGCTACTGTGGCCAGATGGTATGAACAAAAACGTTTTATTACTAGTAAAAAGTGGTCTTCATTCGTGTGTGAAGCAGTGCGCCTACACCGCAGTACGGTGCGCGTCACTTATCTTGCCTTACACAGAGCTACAAAAGAGGGGTGATCAATTACCCTGTTATGGACAAATTAATTTTCTGTGGCAAGGAAATCAATGTGCTAGCTCTGCTACTGGTGCGGAAATTCAACCTCAGTGGCCGTACCATTCAGTCTGTCCACAGCTGTTCTTATTTTAATATTGCTTAATATATTACTTCACCGATTACACCGAAATAAAGAAAATATTTTGATAGCGATAAGTCTGGTGCTATAAAATGTGAAAGAAGTCTGGAACCTAGGGGTAGATAATGGTCAAATTTCAGTGGAACCAAAAGCCACCACATAACTGGATATTACAAAATGAGTTTGTTCGAGCTCTTAACTGACAAACGTAACAAGAGATTGTAAAGTGTTCACCTGAATATCCTACCTTATACAAAATTATTAGGAACATAATTTCAGGGAATGACAAATAATGAACTAAAGCTGGCCTGCAATGAACTTGTCACCGTCAAACACCCATGAGTGACCAGGAGCCTTCCGAAAACAAAACCGTTCTCTGACAAATATCGATCGTTCTAAATAACAACCTGAAAATGAACCTTAAGATCTAGAAATTGACTATTGAAAGGATGTGTTAACTAATTTGGAATACTTTTAAACAAGTGGTATCCAGTGGTAAATGAATTGCTTTCTGTGTTTGGATAGCTATTGTTTTTGCTTTACTATTTTTACAGACATGTGCAGTCATTGTTTTAGAAAATACTAATGTCAAACAATGTGAAAAATGTGCATCGTACCCACAATTTCTTTTGAAGCAACTTTTATGTTGCATGATGCAAAAATAAATAAAGTTTTATACACTTTATCTATATAAAATCATGCTTTATTTATAAAGTCATTTTAATAAAGCGTAGGTAAAAGGTGCTTGACTATTTCGCTATTATTTAGATAGTTAAGATCAGGGCCTTGATGACTAAATGTATGTGAATTAATTTTCTATAACTTTGCAGGATTCTTTGGGTTCAGTCGAGCCATGTTTCTTGAAATTATTTAATGAAGTACTGTGGTAGGTGCAAAAGAGAAGAATATGCTAAAATAGTGTAAATTGTTCAAAGATAACTGAATATATCCGATGTTTCAAATTTAGAGAACTTGTTCCATATATTTAATTTTAAAACAAAACTTTAGAAAAACAAAATAACAATTTCCTAAATCTACCATAAAAAAGTAATTTATCACTCCTTATTCGGAACTTAGTATAATTTTATCAGAGGTAATGCAAAAGTGTATATGAATGCAATAAAAAATAAACGGTATACTATTAAATTGGTATTTGAAGTGGCAGTATTTTCTAATTCTCATTACCTTGAATTCAGGAATCTGATTTAAATTGAGAATCTAATATCTAATATTTAATTTCAGGCTAGATATTACAGTTGTATAGACTAGACCATTGCTTCCTAAAAATCAACTGTTTAGCATCTAGACAGCCTCAAAGATTTGGTGAACGAAAGAACTTAGACACAAAGTGGATATAAGCATGCAAACTTTAAAGCAAATTTCTCTGGGTTTTATCTTATATCACTTCATCACTAATTACTGGTAATAAAATATTCCTTATATATTAATAATGAACATTCTTTTAAAAGTTTCTATAAAACATTTGGTTATTATTTAAATATTTTTATTTAGATAAGTGATTTTAACAACATTTAATGTTATATAACAAGTGTTACCTATTTTTACAAAATAGTAATTATTACTTTTCAATGCGTTGAATATGACGCAATGAAGATGGGCAAATAAGTCAGATCTATAGCTCTAATACTAAATGAGTAAAGGTTCCTGAAGTTCTGTAGTGTCAAATTAGGCTGGGTTCGTTCATTGTTTGCATTTCTGTAAAGTCAGGATCCTGTAGGACGTACGCCAATTACAAACCACAGTGTTTAATACCTCTACTACATTGAGTGGTTAGTTGCAGGATTTTAAAATCTAGGTTTGCAACAGTTTACAGTTGTTGTGCATTTTGACCCATCTTTACTCAGTGTTTGTAGAAGCACGAAATGTACAGAGGCTTTGGATGACATAAATGTGGCTACGAAGCTGCTTCAAAGACTTTATATATAGTACCATTTTTCCATCTGTTCGGAGCGCTGGAGGAAAAGAAGGCAAAAAAGCAGCTTTCCTTTGCACACTCACGTTCTGTCTCTTAAATTCGTCAACGAATGCACTGATTTAGACATGCTGTTAGCACAGCATTTTGTTCACATGTTCCTTTGAAACAAATCATTACTTTGAATTACTACCCAAGCGCAGTTCTTTCTCGTGCTTTCTGTGCTCTTTTCTCCCTCAGTAATTATGTGACATTATGAGCCAGCTAACACGCGATATATATCATTGTGGTTTCTATGTTTTAATTTACAGATTTACATAAAAATGGAACTGTTCAAATGCTAAGTAGATTCATATATTCCAAACATCCCGTCAACTCATTTGTGCAATTAAGAGGTCCTTGTGTGTGAAATTTTCTATAAAGGAAACACATATTTTGTACTTTTATTTGTTTACTGCCTTTTTAATCAAGTTTTTGAGTCAATTATCTGTAATTCCGAGTACGTTGGTATTTTGTCCAAAACCACTAAAATGCTGTTGCACAGAAATATGTATACACACGTGAATCACCTAAACCTTATACCGCCAACATTTCCAAAATAGGAAGTGCTAATGGTGTGCGGTTTTCACAGCACTGTTTGTTAATGAGGTATCCTGACAAAATAGGTCTCTCTGTGGGTCCTGACAGGTCAAGAGATATTTGACCTTCAAAACTTCTGTGCAAAATAACTACTTCCAGCTTCAATAAAAGCTCCCAGTCCCATGTGGTAAGGCTGCATTTCAGTGGAAATTAGCAGACAGCTGTAATACATTTCAGATTATCTGTTGTAATTGGTATATCCTCGTAGACGGTACTTTTCACTTTTCCCTATAGAGTTTAACGGAGTCAAATCTGGTGAACGGAGCGGCCAAGGTACAGGTCCCCTTCGTCCAATCCGTCGATTTGGAAACAATCCGTGAAGACCAGCTGTAGTAATTCGTGCAGTATGGGCTGGAAAACCATAATGCTGGAACAACAAATTCTCCTAATCTGCAGAGGAACGTCTTCTAGCATCTGTGGAAGATGGTCTGTTAGGAGGCTGAGATACTTATGCGAGTTTAGTGTTCCTTGTATGAAAATAGTCCTATGAGTTAATGGTTCACCATTGTAAACCACAGGTTTATACTCCATGGCGCTGAAGTTCCATCTGACGTAGCAAACAGGGATTGTCAACAGTCCAATAGTGCATGTTTCTGCGATCTACCTGGCTATGATTAATAAATGTTGCTTCATCACTGATCAAAATACATGATACATTTGGAGTAGCGTGCTTTAATGCCCATGTGCAAAAGTTACCGCGATTCTCAAAATAGTTTCCATGCAGATCTTGATGGAGAGAGATGTGATAGGAATAGAACCTATGTCGATCGAGAATGCGAAGTATTTTTGCCTGACTCATTCCATTTCCACGTGTGATTGTGTGCGAACTAATTAGCGGATCTACTTACACAGAGCCAAAACAGTAATTTCTCATACATCTACAGTCACACGTTTGTTTCTGTTACATTGTTTTGGTGTTACACTACGTCATTCACGTAACTGGTTGAAGTTGATGAACTAATGCTGAGATGGTTGACGTCTATTGGGATAAACTTTCCGTATATACCATACAAGAGCGAACTGCATGCTGCCTATACTCTCCGTACACCATGAGTATGACGGCTTTTTCTGCATTGGTAAATCCATCTTCATTCGCTGCTTCAACTATCACTAACTGACTAGAAAGTCGCAATGCACAAATGAACCGCAAACACGTGTAAACAAATCATATCAACATGGTATCTACCGACTGATCCGGTTGAATGGAACATATAACCAGTCGGTGTGTAGAACTAACAAAATAAGGTGAACTACTGCCACTAGAATTCTGAGGAAAACACCATTAGCCTTCTAGTTTGCCGTATGTTTAAATTTTTATGCAATTAGGTATTGTTCCGTTTAAAAAGTGTGCACTTGGTTCAGAAATACACATAAGCGTTATTAACATTTATTTATAGGCTGAAACTACGAACCCCTAACTACCAAATAATGCTGTAAAACCAGCACATTAATAGCACTTACCACTTCCGAAATATTGGCGGTTAAATTTTTAGGTGATTCAGCATGTATGTAGATGTTGATTATAGTGTATATGATACTTTCAATCTGCTTTTAATTGCATGTCTTATATCTTCCACTATGTTGAAACAGTTTTCATGTTGCTAATTAGTATATATTGTAGGCAGATTTGAAAGGTGTGGAACTAAGCTTTATCATTGCTATGTTCCCGAATCTCCGGCCTGATCAACACACAAAACTCAATAAACAATGTCACTTATCTTTACTACTTATTATCTTCGGAAAAGTTAGATATATGGTGGCGGGCCGTACTGTAGACTTTGCTCCGCCTAGCAGCGCTGCCGAATGTTGTACACGCATCTCGCGCACCTGAACTGAGAACATTGTATTAGTTACGCTTGAAGAAATGTTTGAAAAATGACAAATGTAAATCTTATAACAAGAAAGAATTTTATTTTCTGACTACGACGTACAAAATCCTGTCTCTATGATACTTAGAACACGAGGGATGCACGTTTTATCATTCATATGGTTATGATTAAATGTTACGGATAAATATATGAATGTTACAGATGCCAATGTTTTAATGAGAAATAATTTTATTTTCTGATCATGGCCTACAAAATCCTGTCTCTACGATATTTATAACGCAAGCGGTGCACTTTTTTATCTTCACGTGGTTATGGTCGCACCCAAATTGCCAGGAAGATAGATAAAAGCATACAAATAGGAATATGAAGGCATGCAAAAATAATGAAGTTTATAATGAAACTGAGCAAGTTGAAACTGAATGAATGAGCAATGAAACGGGAAGAAGTTTATAATGAAAGGCCTTCAGCCTTTTCCACTGGGATTTTTTAAACCAGCACACATACTTTGCAAAAATGCTTGTCTTTATATATTAAAACTCATGTCACGCCATACTTGTCGTGTGTCCTTCATTCACCCGAGTCTCGTCAAGGTAGTATATTTTGCGACTTGTATCTCGGTACGGTCTGATTGTACTTAAATAACGTCTTCGGCACACAGCAATACACCTGGAGTGGTAAGTTTTCCTGTTTTCTCAATCTCATGCCGCGATGTTCCTACGCATCTAACACACCTGTAAGTTCAGGGCACAGCTATTCGACTTCTCTCACTGACAAAGACGTATTCTTCTCTGTGAGTACATTGAACACAATTCTTTTTTCGCCGCTTTGTAAAGGTTTACCTTTGCGATTCTTCAGCTAAAAACTGGCGCTAGACTCAGTCATTATACATATAATAAGTACACGCCCAGTAAACGATCAATAAAATAATTTAGCTGCCGCACTCGGCATAGCACACCGTCGAATGGCGATATATGACTAATCCAGTTCAAAACAAGGTCAGTGATAAGTCATATAGACAAATATGTCATCACTTCCGCTAAATCACGTGCTATCGTGCCATGTGCTTGAGAGCAAAGGAACCTCCTCTTTACTTCGTTTAAGAATTAACATGCATTTCAGATAAATCAACGCTGTTGCGTAATATATTTCATTAAAACAGTTACGAAAATATAAATTTGACAATTCTCTTCCAACATATAAAGACATATCACCATGTTAAATGACGAATTAATTTTTACCGCACAACAGTCTGCACCACAATAGCAGCCAAAGAGATGTGATAAGGTCTCGTGACCGTTAAGAGATACGGGGCAAGCTTATGTGAAACAAGGATTAGTATTAAATCAGAAGTCACGCAGTTTGAAACAGTTAATTTTCAGTTCCTTTTCAGAGTAGAGGTGTCATTTTGTTAAACTGAGTGGCATCGTTAAGTCAGCTGTTGAACTCCACCTTTTCCAGTGTTTGAGATCCGAGTGGGTGAACATGTTCCTCGAAGCTGGGACAAGTGATTTTTCGATCAACAAACGTGAAGTGATTCATTCTCAGGGCAGAAAAGTTATATAGGGCAACTGTAGATTTTTCAAAATCCCAGCACTTAAATGTGCAACTTTGTGGTGTAGGTAGTGTGCACGCAGTGTAACGAATTTGTAATGAAGCAGCTTCATCCTTAGAAAAAGGGAGCGTACCTGTGTTTCAATCTCCGGGAAAGATCCACGAAGCCGGAAAGCAAGTTACTGGATTGGAAACCGTGCTTGCTTTTCCACTGTTGTGACGTGTATCAAGATAAGTTGTCAATGTTTTAGGAATATTTAATTGTGTTGTTTAATTACGGAAAGAATAGCCAATACCTTCGCTGGAGAGCAAAACTACTCTCATTTACACGGAACTTCTGCAGGAGTACGTACTATGTTTGGCAACAGCGCTCCGCTTAATCATTGGCCAGCGTTCATATCTATTGCCTTTTACTTTTGCGAGCGGTATAGTACACAATCACCATTGTGAAGCATCGTGTTTATAATAATACATTTCTACCTTTCACTCATCCCTGTCCTTACTTTGAATTGCTGTTGTATAACATGTAGCAGTACCACTCACGCCTTGAATGATCTATGAAACCACTTTAAAATTCTCAGGAACGATTTATGTAACATAAAATTATTAAGTTTCCGAATATTTCCTGGCGCTCAAAAAGGTTCAAATTTTGAAATAAAGTTAGTTTTCATATTTATATTAAATACGTGATATTTTTTGTATAACTGCCATATTTTTTCGGAAACAAAAAGGAGTTCATTTCGGCATTCAAATATTCGGTTATCTCCATTGGTTTATTTCTGAAACAGGAATATTTAGAGCTGTATGTATATCCTAATTAACAGAATACGGTTCAGTTTTTATAAAAAGCAGCAGAGTAGGTTCTTCCTTCCCAAATCAGTGCAAACAATGAAATAAGCTCTACCTATTAGTGCCACCCTTTTCCTCTTTGTAAATATCTCGTCACGCTTGGTCGTTTCCAAATGCTAATCACTGTATACAATGACATTTGGCTGCACAAAGCTTTACTAATGGCAATGTGTTAATTAAAGTACTCAAAAGAATTGGAGAAATTCTGCTAATAGAGCAGAACTAATCAACCACGTTTTTCGCTTTCACCGTCCTTGTTGAATGTGTGTTTTAGTCCAAAAAAATCGCACCTATTTTTTACGAGCATATGCAGCCACAGTTGTGTAATTAAATTCTAGAATGATTTGTATAATTCTTTGACAAATTTAAGCTACTAAAAGGGAATTTCAAAATCACAACCATCGCTAATATGTGCCAGCCCCAGTAGTGTAGATGAGAGCCTGACTGCCACACGTTCAAGGGCTCCGGAGTTCGAATCTCGGTCAGGGTGAGTCACCTGGATAAGCTTTTTCCGGGGTTTTCCCTTTTCCTGGAAGACGAATGTCTGGTAGCTCTAAGCTCTAAGGAGCCTGGGCTCACTTGAGCATCATTTCACACATTCCATTCATCGCCCGATATGACTTATCGTTGGAGGACTTTAAGTTGAAAAAAATATTACAAATGTGTACCTTTTCCGCTCCATATCTCCAAGCAAAGAGGGAGCTTTAATGCTTTTGGATGTAAAGCATGCAATTTGATACAAAATAGTCTATTTTGATTGAATAAGCACAGCAGTAGTTCCATAGAGATACACTAATACTGTAACTTAATATAAGTGTAAATAGTAACCTAAGATAATGCTAAGGAGAATATTGTAAAACGTTGGTAGTCTTAAATGAATGTTACATTAAGGAGTACTATGGAATTCTATATTGTAGTGTAGAATGTACATTGCAGCAAGGATACAACGGTTAGCAAAGTACAGTATATATAATTGACGGAGCTATGCAAATTATAAGCATAAGAAGTTAATTTTGGTTAATCGATGGAAATTAATCATTTCATCATACTAGCCGTACATCGGCTAAGGTTTTGAAACTGATAGAGTCAACAGTTGAGTTGAGTCCAGAGGTTCTACTCCCATTAGTCTTGAACCCGTAGGAACAAGACCCGGGCCTCTTTCAACCAGGGAGTTATCCGAGCTGTCCCAAAAGGCGCTCGGCATCTCCGCGGGGCTTTCCATAAGACAAGACCTGGGTTACTAACAAGCCCCCCCCCCATCTGGTCCAAGGACACAAGACGGGATGGAAGTAGATACGCCACTTACGCGCGTCAACACCAAAGGTGAAGGCTACCGATATGACCTCGGTGGGGCCGCCTGGCGATCTAGAACACCTTGTACTAGCTTTGCAGGCTAGCACCCGGGAGAATTAATGGCTTCCCTCAACTCCGTCCTTAGACGTACCAGATTCCCACTGGTATCGCGAACCACTGCCCCCTCGAGACCATCCCAATCCGAACAGCTCCCGAAGGAGGGGCTCAGATGTTCGGCCCGAGGTTCCTCTAGTAACGTCAGAGGTACCACGGGTGCTATGGATCCGTAGCGCCCGCACTACGGCAGCTGAAGGGGACGGATCCCCTCCCCCACGGGAAGATAGAATCAAAATGAAAAATTCAATGCCATGGCCGGTATTTGAACCACGGATCTCCTGGTTTCCGTCCAGTTGCTCTAACCCACTGAGATACCATGGCCAACGTGCCGTCCTGACATTAAATTCTCCATTTGAAAGAAGGAGATCCGTGGTTCAAATCCCGGCCATGGCATTGAATTTTTCATGTTGACTCTATCAATAACCTAAGCCTAGAATAAATGATTAATTTCCATCAATTAACTAAAATAATAAGAATTAATGATAACGCCTGGGAATTAAGTACTTACAATAGTAAGTCACCACAAAGGGTGTTTCTCGGATGTGAGAGCCCCTAATGTTTACCGGGTAAATATACGAGTCAAATGGAGAATTTAATGTCAGGACGGCACGTTGGCCATGGTAGCTCAATGGGTTAGAGCGACTTGACGGAAACCATGAGATCCGTGGTTCAGATCCCGGCCATGGCATTGAAGTTTTCATGTTGAAACTATCTATGAGAAGTTAAACTTTTCGCATTACTGAATGAATCTTCTCATCTAATTGGTAAGAAAAATCACATTGCATTAGAGGATCACAAGTTATTCAGTATGTTTCCCTTATGTAAACTATTTTAAAACTGCAAACTATGAACTAATGAATCACTAGATATTCATTTCAGTTATATTTAACTTTTGAGGAAACGGATTATTGTATACTAGTTTTCAAATTACAATTAGTGTAATATATCTCGGGAGAAAATATAATTCTCTTTCAACATTTCAATTATGCGACGCATAACATATGTTGTATTTTAATAGGTTATACCTTTAGGGTATAGTGACATTTTGTTTATGGTTTAACAGTTTTCAGTTCTGTAGTTATGATCCGGAATCTTGCATAATTCATTCTAACTTCCTCATAAGCCAAGATATGGTGCATATGAGTATATATTGTAATCAACCAAATATATTCAGATTACTATTCAGCAGTTTCGTTTATTCTGTAGTAGGGATCATTCATTCAGCAAGTTTAATATTAAAATAGATTCAAAACAAAGTTCATAACTCAATATATTGTCACTCCAAACCACGAACGGAAACATAAAAGCATAAAATAGAAAGAGAGCACAAAACAGCTAAGTTAACAAGATGGCTCATATCAAAATATACATTTGAGAGCTGGATTTAGTCAGCTAAGTCACTTTAAAGACAGTGAAGGTCACTGATCATAATTTGTTTTGTGAAGTTTCTATGTGACGAGTGTGGAATTTACCTTCTGTCAGTGGAAAATTTGTTATGCTTGTTGTAGATTAACCATGGAATGTATAAACTTATAGACTTTCATGACTACGTTGATGACGTCAGCCGATGTGAAGGTGTACTTTAGGATAACATGAAACACGTGCCTACGTTATGATGACATCTTTCACTGTGAAGGCATCTTAGGTTCCGCGTACTGTCTGACAGCGAAACTCAAGTCCCTAATATGAGTAAGATAAGCTTCCACAATAGCTTAAGTAGAGTATCAAGGATGACCTTGGTATATTTTAAAAGCGAAACGTGAGTTTCAAATAGTTAATTCATAACTAAACTAGAATATTCTGGAGCTTTAAAGGATTATGAAAATACCGACATTTAAATATATAAAAGACAGTAAAATAACTGAGGGTGCATGAAGCTAAAGCTGAAACGCATTAAGAGTATTATGAAGAACTATTAACTTTCAAAGGCAGTTTGAAACTATAAACCTAGAAGCAGAAACGACTCGCCAAGACCAAGGGATACTGAAGTACAGTATATTTATTTTATTTGTGTTTGGCTTATCCGGATTGTTGATCATCCGTGCATCTAGTTTCTCTGATGCCATTCAGTGTATAAGGTCAAAGAAGTTAAAGGACAATTTGTAAAACAGATGTCGGAGGAAGGAGAAAAAAGCACCTGGTCATATTAAAATTAAAATTACTTTTTCAACAGTTTCCCCTTATGTCAAACCTTTCAATTAGTACTAAGTGCTGATTATCGGATTGCAGTGCAGATTGTTGGAAGTGCTTGGAAAAAAATGGCTTTTCGGAAACTCCATTTTAAGAAATAGATAGCTTGTAGTACCTTTTCTCAACATTTGAATAAAACTTTCAGCAAAGAATACAGGTTTGAAAATAAGTTTTTAAATCAATTTCCATACTTATGTTGTATCTTAAAACATTAAATTAGGATTTTTCAATTAATTATTCGTACACATTCTACCCCACATTAACCCTCCCCTAATTTTTCTAATCCACTCCTTGTTTCTCGCTGTAGGTTCTAAGGTTGATAAGATGACAGAAGAAGTGGTATTCTGTAAGCTGTTGTAAGTAAATGTTGAGCGGAAAGGCGAATAAGGAGCTACTGAATGTTCAAATAAGGCGTTTAAATCACATAGCTCAACGCAGACAATTACTGTTATTATATTTTGGGTTAATTTTACAATCTGGGATTAAATCTCTATTGAACATTAATCTATGGTTAAGCGCTAAGTAGCGCTATAAGACACCGTTAAAGTTTATAATCACGGAATTACTTATTTCATGACTTCGCTCACGGATAAGCTACACGGCAGTGAGGTTCAGGTTGAGAATGGCGTTGCTCCAATAAGTTAATGGTTATTTACAACATAGAATTGGCAGAAAAGTAAAACAATGTTTGCTGTTTAGAAGAAAGTTTCTTTTGTGCGACACGAGAATATCTTCTAAGTCCCAAGGTTCACGTATACGCATGCGCAAGCAGACGATCAGCTGCTTCTGGCATTGCAGCCAGCATGAGAAGGATATATAAAAAATTGTAGCCAACTTCTGCGAAAATGCCCCAGACATAGGTGACGCAGTCCCTGTGCAAAGGAACATGGTTTGAGCAGAATAAGTTATCTCCCCGTGAAATTTTGTTATTCATGCATTGCTTTGCAAATAAACACTCCTACGACACGACGATAATGGAGTGCTGCTTAGGGAAAACATATATGAGCTCACGAACTGTATCGGACTAGTTCGGCTACTGCCGCGAAGTGTGCATGATGTTAAATGACACCAAGTATACTGCAAGTGGGAAAATTGGCGGTCCTGGCCACGTCGTTCAAATCGACAAAGGCAAAATAGGACGACGTAAGTTTCACCGTAGGCGCGTCGTAGAGGGAAGCTGGATCTTGTGAATGATCGACGTGAAACGAATGAGGTGTGGATGACGATATGCCCCAACGACAGAAGGGATGCAAATACGCTCTACAGTGTAATTGCAGCGCCCACGATGAATCTTGCGTTGTCCTATTTTGCATTTGTCCATTTGAACGACGTGACTAGGACCGCCAATTTTCCCCCTTGGTATCATTTGACATGTATACTTCGCGGCCGTAGCCGAACCAGTCCGATAGTCCATTATCATCATGTCGAAGGATTTTTTATGTGCAAAGCAGTGCATGAGTAACAAAATTTGACCAGGCGATACAGTGTAATTTCGGGACTAGTGAGACTGTTGGCAGCATTGCATTCAGTGTAGAAACAAGCATAGTTTAAATGCACTGAGTTCTTCAATATGACTACACTACTCAGTAAGGGGATAAACAAACAATTAATGAGGTTAAAAGAATGCCCTCCAACATAAATTGAACCAAAAAGTAAAGAAATTCAATCAAAAATTAAGGTTGTATAGAAAAAACACCAAAGAGCGTGAAGGAATTAGAAAAAAATCGCCGCCTTAAGTATTAGAAAGAAGAGCCGCTTTTTAAAATATTCTAACTTAATAAGATTATGATATAAATATAATTACAGTTTTGTACAGATGTGACATTAAATACTTCCAACTATAAGCACAAAATAGAATGTAATATATCACCTTTTCGATGGGTGATGATGCAAGGAGTTAGAATATTATCAACAAAAATTTTACTATATAAGGCATAAAGCATAATTTATAATTTACATTGGTGATCTATTTCATATATGATATTCAATTTGTAAGTTATGTGCAAGCTTAATACTGCAACGACCCAATTAGTAAAAAGCTCTCTACCCAATATACACGGGGGTGGTCTGGAAAGTTTCTGACCTCAACATGAAGATGGCAGCACTCGAAAATAAAAGCTAGTCAATTCCGTTGTCCAGTTTTTGATACTCACCAAAGTTTCTGCCATTTTGGACGCTCATTTTAATTTTGTAACAGTCGTTTAAGTGAGTTAAAGTAAGTGCTTTTATGAAAATGTACAAAATCGAGTATCGAGCTGTCATTAAATATTTGTTTTTGAAAAAAATACGCCTAAGCAATTCAAAGATGAGTTGGATGCTGTGTACGAGGACTCTGCACAATCATATACCATAGCGAAATTTTAGACTGCTGCATTTATACATGGCCGTAAGAGCTTGAGGAACGAACGTACCGGACGTCCAAAATCTGCAACTACCACGAAAACATCACTAAAGTTCACGAAATGGTGCTAGACGACTGCCGAATTAAAGTTAGAGGAATAGCAGAGGCTAGGAACATGTCAAAAGAAAGTTTTTGCCACATATTAAATCAACATTTAGACATGAGTCAACTGTCCGCGCGTTGGGTGCCGCGTTTGCTCACCTTAGATCATTAACGTGTTTGAATGAACATTTCGAACGCTCTGTTCATGCAGTTTAGGCGCAATAAATCAGAACTTTTGTGCCTATTAAGTACTGAACATGAAACATGGATACGCCATTACACGCCTGATACAGTCAAAACAGTGGACTGCTCAAAAAAAGAAAAAAACTGTTTTTTTTTTTTGGCTGAGATATTGATGGCGAGTGTTTTTGCGATAGCCATGGAGTTATATTAATCGATTATCTTCAAAAATGAAAAAAACCGTTACAGGAGCATCCTACGCATAATTTCTTGACAAGCTGAAGGCAGCACTTGCAGAAAAACAGCCACATTTGCAGAAAAGTAAAATCCTGTTTCACCAAGACAACGCACCGTCTCACACCTTAGCAGTTACAGTGGCGAAAATCCACGAATTACGGTTTGAACTGCTTGACCATTCGCCTTACTCACCAGACCTATCCCAAAGAGATTTCGTTTTGTTCCCTCATCCGAAAATTGTGCTAGGAGGACAGACATTTTATGCAAATGAAGAGGCAATCACCTTCGTGAACAATTATTTTATTGAGAAAAGTGCCAAGTACTATCTAGACGGGTTACAGAGTTGGGAGCATCGCTGGGAGAAATGTGTAGAGTTATAAGGAAACTATGTTCAAAAATTAAATAAAAATTTCAGAAAAAGTGTTTTGTATCTTTATTCCGTAGGAAACTTCAGACCACCTATATATATATATGCATATTTGTTATTGATATTTGTACATTGGCATTTCTAAATCTGTCTTTTCTTTAGGATTATTGTAAAACGAACAACTAAGGAAATCTTACATGTTCTAAAATAAGACATGAAGTTTTCCTGGCGACGAATATATTCAACATATTCTTGGGAAACAATCCAGGTAAAAGGTCGATTAAAAATCGACGTTTCGGGAGCGTATATCGCTTCCATCATCAGCATATTTATAAGAAATGCTATAAACATATAGAGGATATAACACAAAAATCAACAAAACAAAACGCTATCAATACTCGCATCACTGAACAAAAGACTGTTTGCAAAAAGCTGAATGCCAAGTCAGAAGATGGCGTGAGTGTAACAAACTAATTAGGTCAGAGAATGATAGGAGCGATGTTGACTCTGAAACATCGATTTGTAATCGTCTTTTCACCTGGCTTGATTCCTGAGGTTATCTTGAATACTTACATGATCTACTCTTTTTATCTTTGTATATCTCTTGTACGGTTTCAGTTTTTATATAGCTTTCACCAATGCAAAACTTTGTCCTTTTAAATTTCACTTCGAAGCTTTGAATTCTTGTTAAAGTTTCTTTGATGCTACTCAACTCCTAACTTCCATTCAAGAACGTTGACATTACCTCTTGTTTAGCAAATAGCTTCCTGTTGCTTCCACTTCTGAATATATGAATTTATTTTGTATGGCAAACATACATGTTTATTATGCCCTCGTTCCCTTGTCCATTATCTAGTTTATAACCTTTAATTTCCCCAAGAAATTCTCTGGCAGTCGCCACTATTCTGTAAAAAACATTTCACTTTCCAGTTAGGAAGATACGGCTTAACTTTGTTGCCATATCTTATGTTCTTTTAATTATTGAATCATATCAGAAAGTTTACCAATTCGTTCGTTGTATCTTTAAATAAAGAAATGAGATATTCTAGACAAATTATTCAATTATTTTAATTTTGATTTTTTTTTTATCTTACTGTGCGTTTTCTTTGTAATGCCATTTATGTTTAGTTCCTTTTCCCTGGTAGCCATTCCCGTCTAGCCGGAGAGTAGAAGACTGTTTTTATGCAATTCACTTTCTCTAGTGTTATCCTTTAACTCGCTTTTTTAATTTCAATTTTTTGTTTGTTAAAGTATTCATATAAGTCAAACAAAATTCAGCATCCTTGTTTACGTCCCTGATTACTTAAGAGATCGTTCTTATTTAATTTTCTATTTCTACTACGTATTTCGTTTTGCTCTATGTGCGTTTTATTGTGCTTATCAAGTATTGCAGAGTTTGATTTTTATATTGTATACATATAGTCGAGTCTTTTTCAAATTTTAAAAATATTTTTTATTAAATTCTCGTCCTTTAAATATCAAAAACCATTCTACTATATATAAATATGTATGCTGTTCTTTGTGATTAAATACACTCTGGTCTTCAGTTATAGGTATTCCTGCAGTTAGTTTTGAGTTGTATATGCAGTATCGCCAGGCTTCATGAACCTAGAAACAATGCTGAAAAATGAGAAGGGCATAAAATGAAAAGGTAAATTACGAAAATAAAATTCTCCATAGTTTCGAAACCATTCCAGCATTCGCCTATAGATATGGGAAGGTCACGAATAATCCCAAATTTAGAGTGAGTGGTCGACGAGAATCGAACAAGACAACCCGAATGCGGGCCTTTCACGTTACCATGGAGCTATGTACCTATAGCTATGGAGCTATGTTTTCCTTTCCTAGAGATGAAAGTAAATGTAGTTAACAATATTGGATGGCTTTGTTACGTCCTAATGACTGCTTATAATATTGTTCTTAGTACTTGCATATGTTCACTCTAAAACTGAAGGTTTATGTCCAAGCTAATAAAATGTGTTATTTCATTAACTAATTAAAGGTTACTTACTTTAATTTAATTCCTGCTTTTTTAACTTTTCAATAAAGTCGACACTATGGTGAGTGGTTAATGGCCTCTCCTCAAAGTGGTCCCAGTTTCTTGCAATGGAACTTTATGTGACACTTGGGGTGACACGCACCAACTGGGTCTTTTCTCCGGGATCTCTTATTTCCTCCAGCACTTATTCCATAATTGCTCCATCACCTTCCCTTTCATCAGTTTCGCTACTATACCGGGTGTAACAAAAAGGATATTTTGAATTTTAGAAAACATTTCTTCTGGATAGAGGATAAAAAATGTTATTTCAAAGTAGGTGCAGAAATTGTGTATATTTGAGAGCAGTTTTTCTACACATCACTCAATGACAGAACCGTGTAAAACGGAAAATCACGGCATACGTTGAAAATGTCATTAGATCCAATGCGTCCGTCTACCCGCCATTTCTTGGGTTCCCTAATATTTTCTGACAGCCTTTCAAAATTTCAGCTGGAAGATTCTTAATATCTGCAAATTGAGTTGCATAAATAAGAGCTTTAAAATGTCCCCACAAATAAAAGTCCAGTCTGTTCAAGTCAGGTGAGGGTTGAGGCCACGGAATTCTTTCACTTCTTCCTATCCATCTAGCAGGAAACCTATTCAGAAATCGAACAGAGATCCTGAAGTGAGGAGGCACTCCATCGTGCATGAGCTGAGTACCAGTGCCTAACAAGCGGACAACGTATGTACTGTAATACAATGGCAATGATGAAATGCATCACCTCCACACAATTTAACCAGATGTAAAATGTAAAGTTTACTATTGTACTATTAAATCAGTGTTCTGTTGTGGGGATAGAGCCACAGGACAGCTATGTATTGCACATCTCACACATCTCTGAGGTGTAGAAAAAGCACTCTACCATGAAAAGAAACAATTCCCGTATCTATGTTCATATAACACTTTTTATCCTCTAAATGCAAGAAATGTTTTCCAATAGTTTTGACTCATATTTTTTATTACACTCGGTATGTATTACCCTGTCCTTATTCTAATTCAGGCTAATCCACCATCCTGGCTATACACTCTGTTTGGTCACTTCCCAACGAGCATGTGACTCCAGCCGGTAGTTTGAGTCGTGTTGATATGGCCTCCGTACGAAGGTAATCAGAAGACATTCCCGATGTGTGCATTTCTTCCTGTACCTTACTGTCATTGTTAATTAGGTTTCCTTTGCTGTTTTATTTAGTTGCGCATCCAGACTGAGTTTAGAAAAAGCCAAAGAAATTCACTGACCTGGGATGATGAAATAGAAAAGTTAATTTTCATATGAAAGCGACTCGAACTGGGAAACTTTGTGTTGAAAGGCACGGCATTTCCTATGTGCTATCTTCTTCTAGAGAAGTTTCCTTTCTGACTACAAGAAGTTCTTTACTTAATCGAGGTTCGTACTCCGACTTCTAGAAGAAGCGAAGGGAAGAAGAAAATATTCTCATGAGATTTCACTAAGACTTGAATAACGATATACCCAATTGAAATTCACTCTCCGTTAGACGCTTACACAAAACGTCACTGAAATTCGAAAGTATGATACTGAAATTTGAAGATCAGATGCTAAAAAATGGATTTAATATAGTGTATCAACATAGTGAATGATAGATCAGGCATATATAACATACTAGGATGTATATATGTATGTATATATATGTATATATATATATATATATATATATATATAAAGATAGATAAAGAGAGTGTGTGGACATATAGGGGGAAGTGAGAAAGTATTGTTTCTTGTTGACAGTGTCAATAATAGGTAAATTCACATTTACATTGTAAAGGGAGTCCCTTAGGATTTCTGAAGTTAGTGAATTAGACCTCTTAATGGAAATTAATTGTTCTTTCACACTGGCCGTGTGTAGGCTAAAGTATGGAAAAATAGACTGAATATTCAATGTCATAGCCGGGATTTGAACCATGGATCTTCTGGTTGCCGTCCAGCCGCTATAATGCTTGAGCTACTATGGCCAACCTGCCGACATATCATTAAATTCTCCAACAGACTCGTGTTTCTGCCCGGTAAACCACTTAGGAGTTCTCATAAACACATGAGACAACTACCTTAATGGCGACTTACAACATGTAAGTGCTTCAAGTCCTGGGCTTTATAGTTAACCACTATTAAGTCAATTAATTGTAATTAATTGTTTTTTCACACTGGCTGTCATAGTGATTAACTATACAGCACGGGCCTTAAAGTACTTACACGTTGTAAGTCGCCATTAAGGTAGCTGTCTTCTCATGTGTTTGTGAGGAATTCTAAGTGGTTTACTGGGAAAAACACGAATCAGTGGGGAATTTAGTTTTATGTCGGCACTTTGGCCATAGTAGATCAAGGGTTAGAGTGACTGGAAGGCAACCAGAAGATCCTTGGTTCAAATCCAGGCTATAGCATTGAATTTTTAAGTTGACTCTATCGTTCCATAGACTTGTTAAGCTAAAAAGGTTAAAGCATTTATTCATTTTTTGCTTGTATCCTAACTTAAGCTCTATACGCAATTTTAATAATCATATGTTCAGTTATTGCATTAAAACCCACTTTCTTGCATTAATAAATTTCTACCCTCACTTTCTAATATCTATTTTCATAAGCTCTCTAATGGTTATCCATAGGTAGCGGACTTTTTGTGCTAAAAATTGTAAACATTTTTTTTTTGTTGGAAAAATATGTAAATGGGCATAAAGAATGAAAAAAATATTTTGTTTCAGCACCACACAACTATAAATACTTATGCTAAAAGGTGACCCACTAATCATGCTGAGGCAGTGCTGGATTGAAACAGCTGGCTGTTGCAGTGAAGCACGAACACTTTCTCTAAGGTTTCCATTCACAAACCAATATGGCTTGTTTCGAAACAATGCACGATACCGCGAGAAAGACCCTTCAACATCATAAGATGTTAGACTTGCGTATTTCATCAAAAGAATGTCATTTGCACACACATTTTCAATTTCACCATCTACTTCTCCTTCCAAAACCTTGGTAGTTTTACATACAGGATGTTACAAAAAGGTACAGCCAAATTTTCAGGAAACATTCCTCACACACAAAGAAAGAAAATATGTTATGTGGACATGTGACCGGAAACGCTTAATTTCCATGTTAGAGCTCACGTTAGTATTTATCTTTAAATGTAAATTGAAATCATTCGTGCAGACAATTGTCAAAATACCCCGTCGTTTCGTTTGTATGTACTGTACTTCCTCGATTCACCGCCAGTTAGCCCAATTGAGGGAAGGTAATGTTGACTGCAGTGCTTGTGTTGACATGCGACTAATTGCTCTACAGTACTAGCATCACGCACATCAGCAAGTAGCGTCAACTGGTTGGTGTTCATCACGAACGTGGTTTTGTAGTCAGTGCAATATTTACAAATGCGGAGTTGGCAGATGCGCAACTCAACAACAGATTCGGTGACCAGTGGAATGGTAGAGGCAGACCAATTCCATGGCCTCCACGCTCTCCTGACCTCAACCTCCTTGACTTTCATTTATGGGGGCATTTGAAAGCTCTTGTCTACGCAACGCCGGTACCAAATGTAGAGACTCTTCGTGCTCGTATTGTGCACGGCTGCGATACAATACGCCATTCTCCAGGGCTGCATCAGCGCATCAGGGATTCCATACGACCGAGGATGGATGCATGTATCCTCGCTAACGGAAAACATTTTGAACATTTCCTGTAACAAAGTGTTTGACGTCATGCTGGTTACGTTCTGTTGCTGTGTGTCTCCATTCCATGATTAATGTGATTTGAAGAGAAGTAATAAAATGAGCTCTAACATGGAAATTAAGCGTTTCCGGACACATGTCCGCATAACATATTTCTTTGTGTGTGAGGACTGCTTCCTGAAAGTTTGGCCGTACCTTTCTGTAACATCCTGTATAGTACGAAATCTACAATTTTTTCGATCACACTTTTAACTTTCCGTTCAATAGCTTCCACTTTTGAAACTTCGAGTGAATTTATTTCCTGTCAATATCATACATTTTATTAACTGTCTCAGTTATCAAGCTGATTGCTGTTTCTAAGTATTTTATGGAAAGAAACAAATTCAAATTTGGAGATAAGTAAGACAATTCATTTTTCAGTGTATTGTTGAGTACGTTCTGAAGAATTTCAATTGAAGAAGCGTCATCCTTATTTACTCCATCAGTCACGGATTTAAAATTTTCAAAATTGTTACCGTAATACAAAACTGCTTCCAACCATATCCCCGAACGAGGTGGAGGTGGAGGTACAAGAACTGTTGTGAATAAATCAATTCTTGTTGGCGCTTTCACAAACACCCTTTTGTCATTTGAGATCAATTTTTCCACTTTAGGATAGACTGTACGTATCTGCTCCAATATTCTGTGTAAAACATGTAATTTACAAGTTACGTATATCATGTGTGGGAAGCTTACAGAAAGACATGAAGCTGTTTTCTTCATATACGAAGCAGCTTCTGTAATAGTAAAACATTACCAAGTTTCATTCCATTCGGCTATAACAACTACAAAAATTCATTGAATAAGCGTGCCATTGTTGCGTGTTTATGCTGATATTTCGTTGCATGCTAAGAAAGAACACCGCTTGGATGTTATTTCATTATCTAGCAAACGTTCCGCAACATTTGCCACTTCCCCAACGCTAGAGTGATTCATCAATGCCTACCCATATCTTTATTTTCATGTTCTACTGTGACTTTCTTAGAATGTCTTCGTAAAAGACAGGCACATACAGTTTTGTTAATGTTGATTTTTCTGGTGTTTGAAACTTTGTGAAATTTTCTGAGCTATGGACTTCTCATTTTGTACAGAGAAATATCACACGAAGAACAAGTTTTGCATTTATCTGCATAATATTCGGAACATTTTGAAACTAGGGTATGTGAAATCTCTGAAAAGAAAGCTGCTTCGTCTAAAAGAACTTGTCTAGAACTTGTATGTGGAGTTTATTACCTGCTTAATACTGCAAGACTTGCAATTGCCGCTCTGCATTTACTGCTTTCCCACATTTTTGGCAGAATAGAATTCTTCCATCACTCGTAAAGATGCCAGTGAGTTTACCAACATATTGTTGCAAACAACAGTGAAAACTCTACTTTACTTTCGATATTATATCACAAATCACTTCACTCCATATTGTATAAACATTCTGCTTTACAAGACTTAGATAGTGCTTGAAGATGTTGCGCACCTTACGTCAGTATTCCAGATCATAAAATGTGGGACTCCCCTTGCTAAAGGCGAAGCAAAACATGTAGTGGAGGTCATTTACTACGCAGTACGTTTACGAATAAAATTCATTCAAATTGTATTCTTGTAATATAACACACGACATTTTTTTTTAAATTTAAAAATTGTAACAAAGAAAGGTGACAAATTATGTGGATTTTAGCAAAAATACGACCAATACAGAGTGGGATGCTGAGAACTATAGTAACTAGAGAGCGTCCATAAATTTAAAAATAAAAATCCAAAACTGCTGTATCGTCAGATTTTGAAATCAGATTTTTCACTGCTTTAACCAATAAACGATATTTTAATCCTGAATCCCATTAACAATCCTGTTTTGCAACGGTATAGAATGGCATTTTATTACTTTCTTAAGGTAGAATTTTGAAGCGAAAATGAGACGGGTAGCGCAGGGTACGAGCAATGAGGTACTCTCAGGGTATGCGTGGATATGTACGGGAGTAAATATGGTTCTAGTGACACTGGAATGCCCGTTTCAAACTGATTTAATGACTGCTTCTTTTTATCATCACATCAAACTCGAAGTTGCCGACCAAGGTTATCAATATTTCACTGTTCAGAGTGACTGTATGTAGAATACTTAGTATGCGATAATACTTAATTCTTGCCTTCACCCAACACAGAAAACAGATGACTGTTCTAATTATTACAGCCGCAGACTGTATGTCCTCACTGGGCACAGCTGTGTGTGTGTGTGTGTGTGTGTGTGTGTGTGTGTGTGTGTGTGTGTGTGTGTGTGTGTGTGTGTGACTTTCACTTCTGTAAACCCTATCTTTTCACACTCAAAAACTCTGTGACTATTTTGTCCATTGTGATTATTAGTCTCGGTCATGCCATTATTAAGGGTCCGAAGAATACCCTTTCAAACGAAGTCAGGTGATACCCATTTAAGATTCCTGCTAACAATGCTCTTTCTTACGTTTTCTTTTGCTAAAACTATTCAACTCAACGGCACGTGCACGCTTTTCAACAAATATATATTGCTCTGAAATCCCTAACGACTCTTTACTCATTGCAATTCTTTCATTTCGGTATCAATTTACTGCAAACTTCAAAGACATAAGGGAATGTGAACGAGAATCTATTCTCTCCATTGATCTATCTTATCTACCATCAAAAGATATCAGTTCATAACTAAATTCTTACTAACTGTTCGACATGGTTCCCGGAAAAACATGAGGAAACCTCAAATACGTTTGAGATGACATATCTTCATAATATCCTAATTTTCCCTGTAAAATAATAATAAGTAACTTCTAATCAAATTACTTGCCCAATGTATACAATTTCATTGTTGCCAAAACTATGCTGCTTTGTTTCCATTGTTTATATCACCTATTGTAATATGTACATCCTTTTGGTAAAATAACAAGAATGAATGTGGATATTTTAATTCAGATATGGATATAATATGGTTGCATCATAGGGGGAAGGTAATATCTGAAGAAACAAGTAATTCATGAAATTCTACAGTAAGTGTTCTAGGCTTTCGAAGAACAATTCAATCTACGAGAAACATTGATGAAACTTAAATGCAGTAACAAGTTACAAAGTTAAGCTTATATGCAGCTTTACAACTGAAATAAGTATGTTTGGCTACCTTCAGAAGAACGAAAACAACACTCAATTTGCTTTTTACAAACATTATAACACCACATTTTTACATTCTCTCGTTATAGTCACTAATGACCGTGTGACACACAAGCTAAAAAATATTTTTCACTAATGAAGCCGGGATATATTAGGTTAGCCAAAGTTACTTTGAGGTACGTAAACATATTACAGAACCTGGTAGAATCTCCTCAGTGAGCAATTTGTAGTATGATAATGGCCATTAACTCAAATGAAGTATTTCAGGAAACAGTGCTTGTAGCTGTATCCGATTACTCAATAAAATTCTATGAGATAATGAAGGGCTGTATTCCCATGCCAAAGACTTTAAGTGATTCATTAGCTTTGTTAGGCAAAATTTAATAAATTCTGTTTTCGCTGAAAATTATTATCCATCCTTCAAAGGTGATTCTCATTATGGCATGGAATGCAACACCCTCGTATTATCATCAAAGGACGTCTTCAGGGAGTCAGTACTCTTTTACTCTCGGTAAATTTTGAGTACGTGTGGCATACAAAGAGATTACCTGTCAGTCCATTTTAATACCATTAAAGTAATGCTTTGACCAAGGTAAGCCTTTATAAACTTAGACTGTCACGAATTGGCGTTAAATTGAATATATAGCTTTTCGGCTGAGGCTGTTAGCTTTGTTTTCGAGCTGTAACTACCTAACATCCTTACACTGAAAATTTCAGGCGTAGTAAATGATGAAACTTGGAATCTTTGATGGCTTCTAAACTGTGGTCAACAAACCTTGAAAATAATACATTTATTCATAGGTAAACAACTTTTTGGTGTGGCTCCATTTGGAATTCACTATTAAATGCTTATCATTCAGCAGTACAATAACTTAATGTTGATTTATGAAGATTAATTATAATCAAAATCCTGCTTACAGACTTCTATTTCATGTGTGCATAATATTGCACTTGAATCATGTTATTTTTTCATCGAATGCGGACTTTATAGTTTCGTGCTTGTACGTCGTGTTTCATTGGAATCTCTCTGAAATGTATCTCGCTCAGGACCGTATCTCTTGTAAAGCCGTAACGAGCGTTTCAAGAGTAAACATTGGAATCCTCAAGAGACTCCTAACCTGCACTTTTGTTCACCGTACATGTCAAAAAATATATATATATATTTTTTGAAAGTGTGACTTTTTTGCAGTACGCAGTAATTGTGTGTACTCTACATATTATATAGAGTGTGAGATAACAGTGTCCTGGAAATTGGAGTAAAATGACAGTACCAAAGTAAACATGGGTGGCATGACAGGAGCGCTGCATGAAGATAATTGAAATATATCGTCACAAACATCATCTGCCAGTTAAAATGAAACAAACTCTCACGTTTGGGTGTACGTGTTCTACAGATATGAGTAGGTAGTGTTAAACAATGAAGAATTATACGTATGTTGTACTGTTCTCTTTTTACAGAGCAAGGTGAGTGTTCAATATTACCAGCAGACTTCATAACATCAATACAGCATTTAACAGACACACTGTGCAAGAGTTACTATTTTTGTAATTTTGTGTCCTCCAACGTTAAGTCATATCGGACGAATGCAAGAGTTACTTATATGTATATTTTAAATGCTATAAATATAATTATAGTTTCTGAAATTTCTGCTTTTCTAATCCAAACGCGGGACGCACTTGTTTTACCTACAACACACTCTTCAGCAGTAAGCCGTTGAGCACTTTTGAAATCGAGCTGATTTCCATATTCCTTATTGCCTAATTTTTTGAAGAACGTGCAAACCTTGCCTGACTTCGCAATACCTGTCTTTTTGACTTGCAACTAAATTCACTGCAAGAAGCCATTGCACTATTTAACTCTTACTCTACTGTTCTGTAAAGAACAACTGAATGATATTGATTTGAACTCTCCAGAGAAATAAACACTTCTTATCCAGCATTCATTCATAAACATGCACAGCATTCCTCAGGCCAACAGGAAAAGAAGTGTTTGCTCTTTCTCGAGTTTAACACCTTGATTTATTCACAGTAATTCTTTAATCACGTCATGCAGTAGTTAAATTTCAGTTCTGAGTAATTAAACGTATATGTATATACATACCAACCACTTTGAGCTCTCTAGAGTAAATTGAGATTACGAACCATTCATAAACAACGTTCTGCCAGTGTAGCAGGAAATTTGTTTCTTCCCGCTCGAGTTGGTTTATTCAAAGTAATTCTTTGATCACGTAATGTCAAACATTTACGTTTCAGTTCTGAGTAATTACAAATATACGTACACGCATACATGCCAACCAATAATGATATTCATACAGTGCTTACGTCGCGAATTATTGTTATAATACAGGTAATAGTGGTTTATTTATTTGTATTAGAAAAACTATTCGAGCTTAAAATATGGAGTTTTCATGGTTATGTTAGATACATTATTCTCCACCTTCCACATTGATCAGTTTTGGCA
The DNA here is from genome assembly GCA_030765055.1 of Mantis religiosa. Lineage (NCBI taxonomy): Eukaryota > Metazoa > Arthropoda > Insecta > Mantodea > Mantidae > Mantis > Mantis religiosa. Next base: position 147,634,805 of record CM060952.1, on the reverse strand, counting down.
AACTCTGAACTTTTGTCTTAGCGCGAATAGTATTTCATACAGATTGATTAGGTTGGCGCTCGTCACCCACCACTTAGCGGGAATGGAATACGACAAGACCACACGATTGGTTGCTTGCGTAGTAGCGCTCAAGGACAAACACCTTCCCATTTGAAACACATAATAGTGTTCATCATCCAGTTCTGGGTTAGATACCGTTGCGTGTATGGTCCGAACAAATTTGGAAAGAATTCTAATTATTGGAATTTAACATTTCATTTCCTGTATTGCAAGTTTGGATACGTCTGTTGGAACCAGTTTGTTCACATTGTTAGATAAAGGCATAGATTCATCACTGGTGGATACTTCCTGCTTTGTCAACAAAACAATGAAAGATTTGAAACAACTCATTTTCAATCATGTAAACAAGGAAGTACCGACGACCAAGCGGTAAGTAGGAATTTAGCATGGGAACCACCAAAATGACCCCACTGACATGAGAAACGCTGACATATCAACGGGCGGCCATTTTGGCAAACTCTCTATTTAAATGATAAAAGTCTGTACGCTAGGGAGATAAGTACAGGTCTGGTCGCAGAAGTCTGTTGGTGTACATTCAAACCGGAACAGTGAAGTTAGGGGATCAACATTGGACTACATGCTTCATATAGCAATCCATTCAGACACCTACGCAACCCTGAACCAAATGCACAGTCCATCATGTCTTAATTTATATAATATTTCAATAGCATCTCTGATCTCTTCAAGATGCGGTAGTGCCTTGTTCTGCTCTACCAAATTATAGAATACATTCGTTAATGTGGTTTGACACTACGTTTTATCTTTAACCGTTCTCATGTCCTCACCCCCTATCAGTTAGTTCTACCATCTGTTTTCCAATCATTCTAGTACATACATACCCAGTTGTAGTCCAGGATTGTAAGTCCTTCATCCCCATTACAACTCTGGGAGCAACAATAGCATGGTCGTTTTATACCCGGGCTTTTTCACGTGAATGTTAAAAATAATATACATCTTGATATTACCTCTCTTCTCACTTCATGTTTCACCACAGTTGATTATTTCAAGTTTTAAAGTGTCTTCGGGGGTTTCGGTATGCATGGCAGCGAACTCGATATTTGTAAGTTCTCGTCCTCCGGATCCGGAAAGGCCTCTGAGTCATTGGCTCTCCGGAAGCTGTTGACACCTACAAAACCAGATCAGCCTGTTGCGACAGGACTGCCTGTACTGTCGTGTCCTCAGTCCAACTACCCTAAGTACCCTCTCATTTGATGCCAATTTCCAGGACGGTGCCCCTGCAAGGCTATAGGTACAAAGGATATTCAGTAGGTCGAGGTGCTGAATGCCTCCCCAAATCTTATACAGCTTTAGAGCCAGGTTTTCATTATTTAAAAAGCATATGATGATTTATTGGTGTAATTAAAGTAATTACTTCGCGTAATATTTAAGTATGTTTCATGAACAGAACATTTAATACCTATTGGTTTTATAAAAATAATTATATAACTAGTTACTCTCATGCTAATAATTTTGAGGGTGCAAGTTTGACAGTCGACTCGGAGCACTTCTTTGGTAAATGCTTTTCTGATCCAGAGAAGATAAATGTTGAGTAACTATGGGCGTTTCGGACGCAGAGTTATTCAAATAATCAACTAACTTGAAAATGTCCTCCATAAATGAGATGGTATGATTTTTATACGTCTGTTAGAAATGTGTGTATTTAAGTGGCGTCCACCAAAAGGGTATACAATGTTTTCTGTAACCAGGAGCGTAGCTCAAAGGATATTCCTCCTTTATCAGCAAGAATTGCTCATGCAGCATAGTTTTATCTTTGAATATATTTACAAAAATTAAAATTTTGGAGCAGATGGTAGAGCTAAGTGATAGAGCAACGCAGGAGCTGGATTAGAGATAAGTAGAGATAAATAGAGAAAACGGAGATTTATAAGATGCAAGGTTACTCTTAACTAATTAAGTCTACATACACTGCATATCTTTAACCTAAAGGAGACTTGGGGGTGAAATAGTGTTGACAGTTATATTATTATATTAAAGAACCATGCGGGCTTACCTTGAGAATGTGTGCCGTGCATGGTTAGAGGGTGTGACATGTACTGTATGCCCACGACAAGAAGGCTAGAGCGCAGAGGAGCTTGAACTGTTTGTGCTTCCAGTCTTCCTTCCTGGTCATGCTCGGAAGGCGAACGTACATCCAGAGGAGACAAAAAAGTGATTGCGTTGAACATTCCTCTAGTTTGCCTCCTTGTCCTGGGCAATCAGTAGAACAGCCATCAATTGAGGGCGGTATGAGGAGGCTGAATAACAAATCAGCGTGACGTCCGGTATATCCAAAATTGAGGCAATCCACTACACTAGAATGGCCCTCTGAATGACCATGTCTACCAAAATGCGCAGTCCTTAGGTACTGTTACTTTTATATGGCTACATATTGCGAAGTCAGCGTTCCCGTTAAAGAGGCTACGTAGAAGTTTTCCAAGCTAAGCTAAGCAAAATCAAAATCCTTAAAAATATATTTACTGCAATTCGGTGTCTACGTTACTCAGATTACATTGGTCAGCAAAGTCTGTCAGGGCACCTGTACGTGGTCGACATGAGTAAACAGGAAAATGATTTCCTAAGCTAAAGTCATGTGAAAACTCTTTGTTTTTCTCAAAGATCAGGGGAATTAAAACTGAAAAATGCACAATGTGTGAAGACAAGTTACGCTGGATGAAATAGACATTAAGTAATAAAGTGTCCAGAACATGCTATGTTCCTATATATTTCTTAACCATACACGTAACAATGTCAGCTCAAGTTTACCTTGTGATAAAGCACTAGGGATTTTCTCCACTTGTTAAGACATTTATCTTATGCAATATAGGACTACATAGCTGTGTGAAGACATATAGAAACAAATGTTTATTTAATACATCATTTATTTTACTATTAAGTACATGTTTAAATAAAGGACAGTCATCTTCAAACATGATATATAGAGGGCGCATTACAGCAAACCCGTAAGCTTTCCTTCTTGCTCACAGGCTAGCATTAAAAAAAAACACACACGAATTTTATTCGGCATTAGCATAAATCATATGATACCTCAGATACGATTGTTGGTACAGCTCACGGGAAGTCAAAACATAGATATATTTTTCACATCATGATTTATCAATATGGAAAGCCACCTTTGTTAGTATTTGCCTAGTAGCCTTAAACGATGTGTATATGCATAATTGTAGGTGTCCGGATGAGATAAAACTTGTGTTTCCTGTGGAATTATATTGTTTTTAATTTCATTGTAATACTGATTAAAAAGGGATAAGAACGAGGGCTGCTCAATAAAGAATGATCACTTTTTTTAAACGTACCTTTACTGATCCTCATAATTTTGATGGTCCTTCTCAAAATATTCTCCCCTGAGTTCGACGCACTTACCGCAGCGTTGCTGCCAGTCTTCAAAGACATGCTGGAAACCATTCTTTTGAGAGATCCTTCAAAATCGCCTTCGCGGCTTCACCACTGCTTCTGAGGATGGATAATGCCTCCCACAAACGTTTTCTTCAAGTTAGGAAATAGAAAAAGTCACATGGGTCTAAAGGCGGACTATAGGGAGAGTGAGGGATGCACTTCACGATGATTTTTGCAAGATATTAAGCAAAAACATTGGCAATATGCAGCTGCGCACTATCGTGGTTCAGCATCCAGCCTGCTTCATGGAAATGTGGTCTTTTCCGCCTGATATGGAGTTGCAAAATCCCTGTGGTATTGTCAAGTTACTAAAGTGTGTGCAGGTAAACCATGCTGATAAACCATTCCATGAATATCAAAGAATGAGATGACCATAACTTTCCCAGCAGAAGCAACCACTTTTGCCTTTTGGGGGGTTGGTGATGAAGAAGATTTCCATACTGAGCTTTGCTGTTTGCTCTCAGGATCAAATTGATGTAGCCAAGTTTCATCCGCAGTGATTACGTTTGAAAGAAGCTTCGGATACTTCTCTAACATCAACTTTAACAGCATGTTACCTCCATTGCAGCGGTAGGCGACACTGAACATGTCTGAACTTGCCTGGTTCACACAGGCGGGAACCAGGATTACCACAATGAAACTACTACGGCGTGTTTGTTTCACATTAAGCTAACAGAATATAATAAGATTGAATTTTAGGTCGAAAAATTATGACCGTAAAAATTATGATCATTCTTTATTAAACAGCCCTAGTACAGTCAAAAACAGAGAGAGAGAGAGAGAGAGAGAGAGAGAGAGAGAGAGAGAGAGAGAGAGAGAGAGAGAGAGAGAGAGAGAGAGAGAGAGAGAGAGAGCGGGCGAGAGAATGGCAGCCGCACCTCTTAAATATTATAATTGGAAGACCACATAAATTATCAACCTAACCAATACAGTTGGGGAGACATAAGGGAAGAAAGAAAGCACAAGGAGTAAGAAGAAAGGTCCCCTTTGAAATTCTTCTAATTAATATATGTACGTAAATAAGGGAAATTTGTAAATTTTCTTTCCTGGTGGCCATTTGTAATAAGTGCACGTGCAGTTTCTACAACAAAAGATTATTTTCCTCAGTTTTAGTTAATCACGTAACATTTTCTAAGAAGTGGTTTCAAATTTGGCAAATTGGGCTTAGACCAAACGCTGTTGCTTATGAGTCAAATGAAGTTGCCAATGGCCTCATGAGTAGAAAGTAGTGCCGTGGAATTTCAAATGCGCTACCTGGTTGAACCATTTAGATAAATATACATGCACAGAAAATGTTTCGGAAATATTGAATAGCTAGCTACTGGAGCAAATGTCACACAGGAACCACGTGCAGATATAACTCTCTCACTCGCGCATGTATATATTAGTCGTTGCCTTTTTATTCTATGTTGCGGGCTTTGATTACTACGCCAATCCATATGACTGTAAAAACAAATCCTGATGCTCTAATACGTTCATATTGGACAGAAAATAAAGTCTGGATGGATATTTTGAACTTCAAACATACTAATAATTCACTGTCTCTTGAAAATCTCAGACTGAGAATCCTCTATCCGACAACACGGAAATCGAACCTGATCATTTGAATGAAAGCACGCGTGTTCCATTCAGTGCTGTCGATTAATTATTATGACAGACGCATAATTTAATAGTGGTTGGCGGGAGGAGTTGGTCAACACATTTTGGCGTACATGCTGTTTATATTTACTTGTCAGCTACAATAATACACTATGACGTACGAGTGCTGTTCAATAAAGAATGATCGCAATTTTTTACGGTCATAATTTTTCACACTAAAATTCTATCTTATTATGTTCTGTTAGCTTAATGTGAAAAAAACACGCCGTAGCTGTTTCATTGTTGGTATTACTGGTTCCCGCCTGTGAGAACCAGGAAATTTCAGACATGTTCAGTATCGCCTACCGCTGCAATGGAGGTCACACGCAGTTAAAGTTGATGTTAGGGGAAGATCCACAGTTTCTTTCAAACGTAATCACTGCTGATGAAACTTGGCTACATCATTTTGATCCTAAGAGCAAACAGCAAATCTCAGTGTGGAAACTTCCTTCATCACCAACCCCCAAAAAATCAAAAGTGGTTGCTTCTGCTGGGAAAGTTATGGTCAACTCATTCTTTGATATGTATGCAATAGTTTATCAGCATGTTGTACCTGCACACATATCAGCAACTGGACAATACTACAGGGATGTCCTGAAAACATTGCAAGTGCATATCAGGCGCAAAAGACCACATTTCCTTAAAGCAGGTTGGATGCTGCCCCCCCCCCCCCCCGATAATATTGCGCGGCCGCATATTGCCAATGTTGTTGCTAATATCTTGCAAAAATCAACGTGAAGTGCATCCCTCACCCTACCTGTAGTCCTGATTTAGCCCCATGTGACCTTTTTCTATTCCCTAAGTTGAAGAAACGCATTCGTGGGAGGCATTATCCATCATCAGAAGCAGTGGTAAAGCTGTGAGGCGATTTTGAAGGATCTCTCAAAAAATGGTTTCCAGCATGTCTATGAAGACTGGCAGAAATGCTGGGACAAGTGCATTGCATTCACGGGAGATTATTTTAAGAAGGACCATCAAAATCATGAGTATGAGTAAAGATACGTTGTCAGAAAAATTTTTGACCATTCTTTATTGAACAGCCCTCGTATTTTCATTTCGTCTTGTTACTACATATAGCTTTTCCCCGCCCTTTTACATATGGTAATGTCGTGCTGCGCTTCTAGTGGTCAACCTTCAGCCGCCATTAAATTTTGCGTCTACCATAATAGGTTCTAACCTGCCTAAATGCCTCCACAAACCTGTTCCTGGCTGCCCTAAGAATTACTCTCGGTATCTCAGTATATGTACGTGTGTTACTTAGGATGGGCAGAGAATATACTCAAAATTATTTTCTCGCTTCAACGGCGCCTAAGCCAGCAGTTGTAGCTGCATTGACCTAAGGTGCGACAAGATATGGAAGCGTTTTTATCTGATTGCACTGGACAACAAAAATAATTTTTGAATGTTTCGAGCACTTCATGAGGTAATTCCTACTAATTTTGGGTTGAGAAAAACAAATATGACAGTGAATTTTTATTAGCTCTAGTTTCTATGATATACACAAAGTCGAAGTATTACATATTAACGGATTCAGAGATAAGGATACATTTTAATTACATACATGCAACAGCAATGAAAGTGCATTTGATTTTTTAACTGGTAATTACATGCTAAGAGTTCTAAATTGCTGGAAAATTACTTCGCAGATACTCGTGTCTGAAGAGAATCATGTGGTGGCCTATTGACTTCGTCGTCTTTCAGCTTGCTCTTGTGATGGAGTTCCGCAGAATCCCTATACAAAGACCAACAGTAACCCACAAGCATTACTTCATTCCAACGGTCCTGATATATTTGTTCCATAACAGAAATGTCCTGATGCAATCTCTCCCCATGTTCATCACTAACAGCTCCACAACTAGAAGGGAAAAAGTCTAGGTGGGAGTGGAGAAAATGGATCTTAAGGGACATGTTGCATCCAAGGTTGCGGTACTTTTGCAGGCGCAGTCACCAAATGCAGGATACTTTACAATAAGTTATAGAATTCAGGGCACACGTGTATATTTGAGTGGCGATTAACTGAAAACAAATAGTTTGAGGTACATGTGACCTTGACTGTCGAAACTATTTTTATTCGCAACATTCGTACAGAAACGCTCCAAAGTTGTAGACGATGAAAGTACAGAGGATTATCCACGCTATTTTATGATACATATCAGCGAACAGAGAAAAGCCGACCGTGTATATTCTTGGCTGCCTCACTTGTTAGATGCGGACTTTTTTTTTTTTTGTATTCATGAAATTTGCTATTCAGTTTATGCATACTCTGTTGATAATGCTGGTTAGCTTTTCTACCTTACCTGAGGTTCGTTTGTATTCATGAAGTGTTTTATTCCTTATAAATTTAAGACGAATCTAATCTAGGGTGACGTCGCCAAAGAGTAAAATGCTTGCCCTACATACGGTTTATCGCTTACAATGTAACCTAACCATCCAAGGTGATGCTCCCCTTCGTTCTTTTTTTATTTCTTTTTGTTATAACTTTCCTTTTTTATTCTAGTCATGATTCTGCCTTAGATTTGGAGATTATTTAAAGGAAAATACGTTCATTTTGTCCGGCTGCAGAAACCATAAATGTGTAGAGATATAAAAACCTGAAGCAGTGCCTAAAACTGTAGGCATCTCCTGAAGACTGATGTGGAAGACCTAAAGAGCTTATGATAATCACTATTAAAAATAATGTACTTACAATTCAATGAAGTAAAGCTACGTTAGCAATTACAAATAAACATTGAGGGACCCATATGACTTCCCGGTAAAGTGTGAGGGATCCACTCTGTAGTTTTGGGATCGCTTTTTCTTGTTTCAGCCATTCTGATATGATTTATTTCCAAGATCTTTGCAAGTTAATGAAATGTTGTGATATGTGCATGCCACGAATTCTTCTGTACCCAATTTCCGTGGTTGAAGGATTAGAACGAGTGATAAGCGTAGCATGGCGGGGCAAATTATATTTTTGAGGAAGGAGGCTCATAGGTAATCTGCCAACGTCGGCATTTCTGGAGACGTTAGGGGTCCCGCTGGCCATACTAACCTTCCTCGCGTAGGGAAGGAGATCCGTACCCTTCAGCTGCCGTGGTGCGGGCGCTGATGACCCCTAGCACTCGTGGTACCTCTCACGTTACTAGAGGAACCTCGGGCTGAACATTCGAGCCCCTCCCTGATGGGGAGTTGTGCGGATTGGCTTGGACTCGAGGGCGCAGTGGTTCCCGATACCCATGGGTGATCGGGTACTTCTCTGGACGGGGTTGAGGGAAGCCAATAACATTCCCGCGTACTAGCCAGTGAGGCGGTCCTTGCCCGTAAAGCACCTCGTTGAGCCCTCCCGGCACTCAACACCTCATAAGATATGACATGTGATAGGTGAGGACTACGGATGGGAGGTTTCCAACAGGTTGGGGTTTTTCTCAGGGTAGGTTTGCATGAGTACTCGCTTTTTGAGTTCCAGGGAGTGGGTGCGTCCTGACAGGGTGTGGGTATTATCACATATAAGACACCACGACCTTTGAATATCAAGTTTATTGTTATAATTAGTCCTCTCCACTCGCCACTATTGACGATGTTATTCGCACATTAGGCGCGAGATTTGAGACTTTCCCGTTGCTGCGCGTATGACACGACTTATATGTACCGGTGTACGCGTTGTTGCTAAACGTCGGTAGTGAATTACTTCGCACAACGTAGTATTTCCGGAGGATTATTAAACCAAAAGAACGGAGTTTGGTAAAATCTTAATGCCGTTGTAATGAGTGCAGTTTCTCTCATTCGCTAGCACAGAGTGTTCGACAACCACCTAATGTGAGTTACTCCGTCTATCCACGAACGCTGACTCTGATGAAATTTCTGTACTTGTTGCCTCCCTCACACGCCGAAACAGAGTGATTTTCCTAGCAAACATCGAACGTCGCCATTGCACGAATTTCCCCTTCCTTTCGCCGAATTTGGGACACTTTAGAGGTCACGTGACCGGTTGCTTGTCCCTTATAGGTTATGTTTTATCCCTACTCTTGAATATATAGCAATTTCTAGTGTATGAGGCATGTATTTCACGCGAATTTCTCTTTCCCACAGTCTAGCTAATTAATGCATAAGCATGTTTGGAACTGTGTGCCTTAGATTCCAGAGTCTATTCTCTCGTCACGTATTATATTCAGGTCAATACTTAGGCTGGCGCCGAGGGTCTATCCTTGGACAATGCCACCTTTGTCGGCTAGAAATACCCAAAGAACCGGTCTGTGCGGGACAATGTTCATTTTTCCCTCTCCCTTAACACGTTGGGTTCATGCTTTTAATAATATATATTGGGATTGCCTAATTAGTATCTGCACTTGTATGCTTAATCATTATCCTATATTTATTATAACTTTAATTCATATTGTGGTATCTATCCGCCCTTAATTATGCATGTAATAAGACTTTCGGGGTTATTATGATGATGTTGTGCCTAACAGGGACGGTATCATATGACCTTCTGACAATTTAGAACAGGGCTTTTATATTAAAAGTCACTTTCGAAATTCTCAGAATATCCCATCATTGTGTGAGCTGGTTGGTGTATGCGTGTATGTATACTATGATATGCGTCGTCGGTAGTGAACGAGTGGAGATTAATTACATATTAACTTATACAAAACATTACATGAAGTACACAAACAATATTTCTTAAAACTATTACAATGAATCATTACACAGTGGTTCAGGCTTTGTCCCTGACATACCAGGTATTTGACCATTGTCTCTCTGACCTGCCGCTGTTCTCTTTTCCGGCCATTATCTCTACATGTCCTTTATAGTTCACAAACAGGTTTTTCGAGCTTAGCAACCACTCAACAAAGATATTTGTGTCACTAATTACATTGGAATTCCATTCATTCTTTCATTACCCATACACAATATAACACTCATATGAAACAATTATTCCCTTGGTTAAATATACAGATCACATAGTTTTTTTTTATTTAATTTTTATTCCTCCATTTGTTGCCTCATTACACATACCTTACTTTCTATAAATTGTTTTCTTTTATACATATTATACGTGTACTTTCTGGCCTAGCCAGAATAGCTAATAGGTGTGCTAGATCACCAGGCAGCCCCATCGAGGTTATATCGGTAGCCTTCCCATTTTGGAGTTGGCGCCCGTAAGTGGCGTATCCAATTCTATCCCGTCTTGAGTCCACAGGACCAGATGGGGGGGAGCCTGTTAGTCTCTAGGTCTTGCGAAACGGAAAGCTCCACGAAAAGCCCACGGAAAGCCCTGCGCCCTTTTGGGACAGCTTGGTATCTCCCTGGTCGAAGGAGGCCCGGTTCCTTGGTTCTACGGCTCCAGGATTAATGAGAGTATAACCTCTGCGAAATAGCTTTCATTATCACGGACTAATTGTTATTGAAATAAAATGTACATTAGGGATATAACTAATAAAATAACTAATAAATTGTAGAATAACAGATAATTAGTTAAAGGAAACTAAAACATTTATTTCTTAAAATAGCTATTTATGTTTAAAAATGACAACATAATGTGGCATTAAGTCAATTAATTTCTATTTTAATTTCTACTAATTGACCTTATAGTGGTTAAATATAAAGCCCGGGCCTTAAAGTACTTATATGTTGTAAGTCACCATTAAGGTAGTTGTCTCATGTGTTTATGAGAACTCCTAAGTGGTTTACCGGGAAAAACACGAGTCAGTTGGAGAATTTAATGTCATGTCGGCACGTTGGCCATAGTAGCTCAATGGTAGAGCGCCTGGACGGAAACAAGAAGATCCGTGGTGCAAATCCCGGCTATGGCATTGAATTTTTCAGTCTGACTCTACGTTTCCACGACTAACTCAATGTTGTCCCCAATAGACACTTAAATGCTTTAATCCATTATTACAATCCTTGATTATAACAAACATAACTAATTCATTACAACAATATGTGCTCCCTTTAAATAGCACAAAGAAACAAGAGCATCATAATATTTATAAAATTACTCTGTAAATAACATTTACTTATGAAAAACAATAATAAAGTATCAGGGTAGCAAGGATTCCAGAAAACATTTAAATTGTCGATGAAGATAGCCAGTAACTGGATAGAAAACATTTACCCCAAACAAATTACAGAGAACAGTAACAGTAACATCACAAAGCCATTGAATACATAAGTGACTTCAGGGTAACAGTAAAATTCTGTGCCCCATTTAACGATGTAGAAGTTCTTAGCACCCCTTTGTTTTTAGACCCAGAAACATAATAAAGATAGAAAAAATAAAGGTTTTGTTCCTGGAACTGAAATGAAGATTCCATATAATTATCACGACTCACCAAAAGCGATCATCTAAACACAAAGAACCTTTAACGAAACCCAAAACTTGGAGCACTTACCCCCATACTTAAACGTGTCGAGCCACAAGCACCAATTCCCTTCCCGATTCGAGGCAGTGCACAGAAGCAGCTTCGGGAACCGCAGCGCTCCCAGCGAGCAACGGCGGAAAGCCGAAGCGAACCCCTGGAAACAGCAGCGCCTCGACCCGGGAAGGCGAGGACAAGAAAAAAGGTGCCGGAGGAAAAACATACGGCACAGAAGTCCAGGGTTGTAACCCGGGGTTCATTGCCCTGATTAAAGTTTGCTCACGCTTTTCCTTTATATCTGGGTTGGATAAGATATTTGAGCCTCATTTTGTTTCTATTATCTTATTCATCATTGCATTTCGTTTCATTCTTCTTCCCAACCATACCATACATTTAAACTTTGCTTACTCCTCGATTCCAAAAAGAGTGGTAAGGAGGAAGTGCAGGATGAGGTCGTATTTTTCCTCCGTCTCTTTTGTAGATATCTCGTTTTATTATATGAAAATTTGCTATATGTGGTTGTAATCCTACTTGGTTTTCCTTTAGCTGTAACATTATCTGATATTCCTTTCCAAGAATTATTCCAATCCCAAATATCCTTTTTTGTGAAACTGAAGTAGATTACTTTAATACATATTTTTCTGGATCAGCAAACTGTGTTGCTACTTCGACCCCAATGCTGTCATAATTCCTATTATGAGAACTCTACAAAAGCATTTCTCAGCACATTTATCATCTAGGTCGTATTATTCATATAGTTTATTTGCTTTGTTTTTCATATTATGTCGTAACTGAATTCACATTAAATTTAATGTGAAACATTTTGAAGTTTAAAGATGTATCATACATTTCTCGTTGGGTTTTCCAGAGTAAGTTAACTCACTACTTATGCTTTATTTCCATATACGAAAACCCTCTCTATTTCTCTTCCTCGCTCTGTCCCTCTCTCTCCCTTTTTCCTCTTAAATTTCTCAGAAGTATTACAGAGGTCCGAGGGAAAGTTTGTGTATAGAACCTTCAATTTCACCGAAACACATTTTCCTAAATACTGATTTTAATAGTGTATTTAACATGTAACAATGTTGAATACGTTAGTTATTTTCAGCTTTGGTTCCTATCCAAAGTATATATCCGTCAAATAGTGAAAACTATATTTTGGGTCGAACACAAACAGCTATTTTCCTAATTTAAGCTACAAGGTTAGCTAAAACTGAGGCATCAGTTTTGGCACTGTCAATGAGCAGATTATCTCTACTCCACTCTATTATATTGCGGTTTGTTTATTTCCAACGTTACTCATGATTGTCACGGAGCGAGATAGAGGAAGGATGGAAAATTATCTGCACGTACTGTAACGCTGTGAAATCACACAATTTGTCTCAACCTCACGTTTCTGCATGACAGGTGGATGAAACAGCAGTGAAGATTAAGGCAGACAGCGTATATGTTCATGGCAGGAAAAGATATAATTAAATGTCAGTTTGTTTGCGGATCTTTGTGGAGGGATGAAATTTGAGGACGGTGTGCAGATCTTAAACAAATACTTTAACTTACTCCTCTAGTTTTATTTCTCATAAATAAAAATATTCCGCATCTGCTCTTTGTGCATAGCTAAAATTGATGACCAAAGAATTGTCCCCCCCCCCCTTCTTAAGCTTGTACCTTGCATATTTTATTTCGCATGTTTATTTTTCGCGAAGGTGCCCAGCTATGAATGAGAAAACTGAACTAAAGCTGTATTTTCTTTTCCAATTATTAAAAATGCGTTTAAAAATACTACAAACTCTCTCAGCGGATAAACGGGAGAGTTTTTTTAAAGCTAATAATAGAAATTAAAAATCCAAATATTCGTATTTTCACCTCCCGTTAGTGTTTCTCTAACTCACCCTGCAAAAATTGCATTATCTGATAATTTAAACATCTAAGAATTCACGAGCATTAGAGATGCGGATATTGGTTTTTCGTACTTGTACATATTGACTTCACCCAGCAGGTATTTTCCCGCCTGAGATCTACAATGTATATTTGCCGGACAATTTTCCTGAATGTGTAGTGTAGTGTTTAACGCCCGCTTTTACTACATACGGCACCGCAGGCGATGACACTGATGGTACATGAGATGAAGATGGAGCACCGGTGGAATGAGATGGCGGGGGAACAGGGTCGTGTTGTGCACCACAAATCTCACTTTGCGACCGCCTGGGATCGAACTTGGGCAGCCTTGGTTGGAGCCAAGTGGTCGAACCACTGAGCCACAGCGCGACCCAATTTTCCTGAGTACTATTACCTGGTTGAACTTTATAGTCCACATACCATAGACAAACCGAAGAACAAAACAGTAACACCTCCGATTCAGCAGCTTACTTAAGTTGAATTTAAGTTAATGTTAATCATAATATGGTCTACAGTCTAATAAAATAACGAGTCACCAATTTAAAACTGTAATAAGGATTGGATGAGAAGAGCCAGACTGAAAAATTCAGTGACATAGCCGGGATTTGAAGCACGAATCTCCCGGTCTCCGTCCAGTTGCTCTTAACCATTGAGCTACTACGACCTACATGAGATTAGGATTAGGATTTCATTACGGAGGGTATTTGGTACGTGGGCCACCATTCTGGGCCCATTGTTCACATGCCCCCAAGTGGGGGCACCCGCGGTAGGAAGGATGAAGTGAAGGAGACAGACGGCGGCTGACTCAAGGAGCCACGACAGTACAGAAGGAAGGGTTCCTACAGCTTACTTGGATAGAGACTTCCCCCGACAGGAAACTCGCTCCCCCATAGCGGGACGGCAACGAGCCAAGCAGCGGAGCCCTAATGGTGCCAGGCAGGCGTTCCGAGCCCCAAAGTTCCCTGGCTGGCGGTCCCGAAGTGGTCCCAGCAGAGGAGCGGAGATTGGCAACCAACCTACCGGAGGAGGAAGTAGTTTTCCTCAGAGTATATCATCCTGCCATGCACCGCCGAGACACCTGCCAACACTTCTACCCTGAAAGAGACCACCAGATGAGAGATGACATGAAATGATAATGGAGATGAAATTGAGGGACAGGAAATTCGGTGCATGTAGTTAGCCTACCCAGCATTCGCCTAGCGACCCGGGGAAAAACCCTAAAACACGCGTGGGTCAGGTAGGTTGGCCACGGGAATCGAACCCGGGCCTCCCGAATGCGGGCCACAGACGAAACCGCCTATGACATTAAATTCTGCAACTGATTCATGTAAAGCACTAGTGGTTCTGATATACAATGAGATGCGGATCTACCGCTGGCTCTACTCATCCAAACCGTAGCCTACACACTGCTATTGTGGAAGAAATGATTAATTTCCACGTTCTAAGATTTTCTTTGATATTGTTAGAGTAATTAGGTTTGAACAAACTTTTCACATATTTAAAACAATTTGAAATCTTTCTAAAATATTTGACCTAAGTAGATACCTTCAAGAGCTTCTAACTGCTGCTACTACATGGCAAAGCGAGAAGACGCATCGGAAAAAATTCGCAATACAGAGATGTTTACATGAGCTTATCGCACATACAGCGTATGTATAGTCTGTTCAGATATAATCATGTCTTCTGGGCAACAACATGTCATATATCTGTAGGTGCGAGAAAACATAGCATATAGATACACGCAGCTTCCAATCGCTCTATTTCGTTTCGTAACTTACTATACATCAACTTACTAATATTTGACCCTTCTAATCTACCAGATAAGACCCGCTAAGAGACGATGGCAGCGCTGGTCCCCTGTAGGTCGATACGCCTCAACGCTCTGTTGTACTATTATTTTAATTCAGAGTTTTCGTCCTGTGGTGGATATATGTCCTTAACGAAGATGTAGCTTTAAAACTTTAGTGCAATTGCTAATAAACATGTGCTAAATAATATACCTTTAACCAAAATTTTATTATGGTACCTTTTCAGTGCGCTGAGAGAATATATAGAAACAATGGAAATTTATAGGTGAAAGATTAATATAATCAATGAAAAGTAAGACATTTTTGGGAGTAATATTTTTAAAATAATATCCATTACAGCAAGTAGGGAACGAGGTTGAAAAACCTTCTTTACTATACACCAAAATGTCGTAGAACTTTCGACATCAGCTCTAATTTCTAACTTCACAAAAGTGATCTCTTTGTCACCTAATGAATTAAACTGCTTCACTTTTCAGTCACTGCATTAGTACTGTCGTGCTGTTCGTACGGTTACCATGAATTTATCTTTGCTAATATATACCTCTCAGATAACGCACTGATTACTCCACGTGGAGTGAACAGCTATCTGTCATTTTAGATGCCTGCGAATTCCATTGGCTGACGTGATCCATTCATAAGTGTTTAGCACAGATCCCAGACGTGCAGCAGTTCCCCACTTACCCTTACAAGAATAATCAGTGCGTTGTCTGAGAGGTATCTATTACCAAAGATAAATCACTTCACAAAAGTGATCTCTTTGTCACCTAATGAACTAAACTGCTTCAGTTTTCAGTCACTGCGTTAGTATTGTCGTGCTATTACCAAAGATAAATCCATGTTAACCGTTCGAAGAGCACGACAATGTCACTATGCATTCACGTTCTTCCTAACGTAATATAATGGAGCCTCTTCCTCCAGACGATTCACCTTCAACAATAGCACTCACTTCCATGCCAAAAAGTGATAACAAACTTCCTCAGAGAAAGCAGCCTTTATGCTTCAGAAACGCACTTACTCTATCATTCACCCACTTTCCCCTCACTCACTGAACGTTTCCACACTAAATTCTAGAGTGTTCTGGATATAATTTTAAAGCAGGGAAATGGAATCTTCTGGAAGGTTTTGGTTATCTGACGATGATACTTCTGGAGTTCACTCTGCACGAAAGCTCCACTTATTTTATCTATTCACCAACTCCCTGATATTGACTTGCAGCTCTTTGAGTTTCTGCCGAGACACATGTGGCCAATTTTTTTTTCTAATTGAAGAGTACCATTATCTGAGATCAACTGGTTTCTGTCTTTATTTCGGAGGACGTAAGCATTTGATCCTTAATTTTACGGTATCTATTATTCCATTTGTATATCCTGGAGAAGTTATTAGGGACAATTTGCAGCCTAACCTACTGCCATCATTAAATTCCACATTAAACTTTACTTATTTACTCAGAAAAATACGGCACGAGAACCACAAGCATTTATTTCAGTACTAGCAGTGGAACATATATCTTAAAATTCCAAATCGAATTTCACAACTGAGAATTAAAACGGATTTTGCAACAAAATGTTGCATAATCTGCACTGTCTTGAAATTTCAAAGGCTACTGCACTTAAAACAATAATTTATGCTCTAAATTGTAGCAATGGAGAAAAACTACTTTGTAGTTCAATAAAAATTCTAAATTTGGAGAAATAAAATACCAAGTTAGTTAGTCACGTGTCCTGCATTTATAGGTACCCACACTCTCCTCAAGGCAGAACTCTCTCCCTACAGTATTGCGAAGTAAGAATTTGCTCCTATTTAGCCGTTCGTTTTTAGTATTACATTCCGTATTATTTTAAATCTTAATTAAATTCGAAATTTCAATTACAAATAGGTATATCAATTCATTTAATGTAATTTTAATTGAGGTAAATTAAACTTGATTGGAATTAATCATTCTTAACACATATTTTGTTCCTGTCAAAGAAAGGATTTTATTTAAAAACAAGTTTTTACCATCTTAAATTTTAAATGTAAAATAGCTTTATTCCTTTGATCAAAAGGAGGGATTTCTAATGTCGCGTAATGTTGCATATCGCAATTTAAAATTGTTTCTCTCTTGTTGATACACATTTTCCTGACGTATGTCACCGCTAACAGTTGTTTGAATATTGGGTTTATCGTTGAGAGCAGAAAAGGTTTTTAAAACAACGTAAAGGAACAACGCGTGAGGAATAAACAAAGGTTTATCTCAGAATCTCTTCTGGGAACAAAGTGGATGAAATGAAGAAAAGAATATTGGAAAATCGGCGAATCACCAGAATGCTTGAGTAGAGCTACAAATGTACTCGTTAATGCCCCCGCTCACACCTCAATGCTTGTTCGGATTTTTCTCAAAAAACAAAATTATTTTGGAACCTATTCGACAGACATGGCTTGTTACTACTCTTTCTGTTCTGAGAAGAACCATGAAAGGATTTATTTTAACCACCATTGATAAGACAAAATAAAATCGCTGAACGAAGTGAACAGCATAATGAGAACTCGGTTTCAGATGTGCTTGCGAGATTGGAAAACGGTGCTGACACAAATGTGCTGTCAGGGCGAGTTACCTGGATAATGCTTTTTTCCAGTGTTTAGCTTATCCAAAAAATGAAGATCCTTATCGAATGTCGGGTAACTCTAAGCTCGAAGGACCCCGGACTCATTTGAGCATCATCTCACCTATTTCATTCAACGTCCGATATGACTTAACATTGGAGGACGTAAATTGCAAAAAAGGAAAGACAAAGTGCTATATCAAGGGAGATTACTTTGAAGGAGGCTATGTTAATGTTGATGAATAAGAACTTTCATATTCTTTAAGAATTTATACTTAAATATTACTTAACAAGTGAGTGAGTGAGTGTGTGGTGTTTTAGGGCCGGTCGACAACATGGTCATTTGGGCCCGTCGTTAGCAATAAAGGAATTTTCCGTTATTTTTATGAAGTCTCATATGTGATGCTTATAAGTTTATCTGGACAAATATAAAAAATTGATAAATTACAGAATAAATGTCTATATGAAAGTTTCGAAACTACTATTTTTATTTATACGTACATTTTTATCGGTTTAAAAGTCAATTACTTCTAAATAATTTGAAATACATCAGAGTGTCTGTAAGCGTAAAGTTATGGCAAGGTCAAGCCCTGATATACAGTGTACTTGATGAATGGGTACATATTGCCTACCAGGACCAGGATACAAGGGAGTCCTCGCACCTGACTTTTCGCGGAGGATATGAGACAGGACACGACCGCAGGAAGACAGATCGGTTCACTTAGAAACACAAAGGTATAGTATCAGTACTTCCATAAAGTCTTGGCAGTCCCACCCAGCTCGGTGGGAGTGAAAGGATGTGTGACGTTGGTGCGCTACTCTATGGGGATTGTCATTATCATTGAGATTGATTGTCATTGATTTGGATTGTTATTGATCTGTGATGTCATCCAAATTATTGTCTGCGTCGATCGTGTAAGAAACATTAACAATCTCACGTGATAATATCTGTTTATGCAAGCATTGTCTCACGTCACCAGCTTATGCCCCTCAATCGACTTCCCTGTATCCTGCAACACACAGAGTTTGGAAATGAAATGTGTAGTGTTTAACGCCCGCTTTTACTACATACGGCACCGCAGGCGATGACACTGGTGATGCATGTGATGAAGAAGGAGCACCGGTGGAATGAGATGGTGGGGGAAACCGGAGATCCCGGAGAAAACCCGCCCCAGCGCCATGTTGTCCATCACAAATCTCACTTTGCGGTCGCCTGGGATCGAACCCGGGCCGCCTTGATGAGAGCCAAGCGGTCTAACCACTGAGCCATGGCGCGGCCCCCACAGAGTTTGGTCCCGTACAGTACTTCACTCCTCTGTAACCAACAACACCAAGAGCTTTGCGTCTACAGTTTTGCGCATGTGACAGCTGGTTAGCTCACATACTGGAAAAACCGCCATGGCCAGTAACTTCATGACAGTACGGCTATTTCTACCAAACATTTCAAGCGCAACAATCTGTCGCATTGCCGGCCTGCTCAATGAAGGCCTAATTCTGATTGGACTGGAGAATAGTTGACTCTTTTAAGTGACTAAGGGAAAGCTGTCGTGCGCAGAAGTCAGAAGAAATTACCAATGACAGTGACAAACAGTGCACATCCTCTAAGCTCACCAGAAACATGAAAGCGTAAGTGAACTGATAATAGAATTACGAGAAAATGAATGTGTGTTCAGCCATCTCAGCAGTTGTCGAGCTAAACTGTGGTCGCAGAGGATGAACCACCTGAATGCAATCCTTGCCGCAGCAACTTACTCAGTCGCATAAGAGTTATTTTATTATTTTCGCACGATATAGGAACATAATGGTTGTTAAAAAGACCTCTAGAAGAAGCAGGAAAAGGAAAAAAGGTTTTCATTTCTCCTCCCTTAAAAAGAGTTGTGTGGTTTCAAATAATATGATCACTAAGCATATTTATTTGTTTATTTCTTTATTCCCTTCTTCTGTTACAGGACATTGCAGCTTTTCGCCTTCATAAGCCCTAAGCCAAACAGAAGCCAATTTTTCTTGAGGCACACACCAGAAGTGTTGACACTAACAACCTTATTTACATTTTACTGCCTTAGGCTACAAAGAAAATACATCTTAAGATTTGTGAGAGACATTTTCTAGATGAAGTTTTCCGGGCTTAGGTTATAAGTTACGACAAAGGTTGCAGAATAAAAGGAGCAGTGAAAATGCCTCCAAGCACGTGCGGTCGTGATTAATGACAAAGGGAGATGCATGGAAGAAACCACGGAAGAACATAGGTGGAACGACTTTCTTGCCTACCAAGTTTAAGCATAGCTTTAGATGCTGAGGTGATATCCTCACATTAAGCTCTCGTACCCTCGATGAACTCAATTAACTACTCCATAAACTTATCAAGTACAATGGAGTCTCCTTAATTCCTTATGTAAGTAGTTTGTTTTATTTCCATCTAGTTGCTCCCTTTAACGCCTTTACTGATCGACTAAGTTTACACCTAGCCAGCCGGTGTTAACCATTCAATTTTTATATTATCCATGGTGTTCTGTTAAACTTCCATATTAACAAATATTCAAACCAAGAATAATAATGTTAGATTATGGGGAGAGAATAGCCGATAATTGTGACTAAACTAATTGCAACGTTCTTTTCACTTTTTTGGGGGGGTGGATGGAAAATTGTAAAATATTATATGATATATTCCCATGATATATTACAGATATATATTTACCATGTGAAACATGTTTCCGAGAGAAGAATGTAAGAAAGGTATGATAAAACCATATAAATTATTAATAAGCAATTGGGAATAAACTATATAAAATAGAGTCAAAAAGAAATATTCTGATAGGAATAACGTGCAAATGAAATAAATATATGGGAAAAGTTACCTTAAGCTAAAACGGGCAGACGAGGCCGGATACATAAACAATAGGATAATAGAAGCCAAAATTCCAGCGCCACCACGCAGGCATAGAAAATGAGGTTTAAGCAAAATATGTAGAGGCATGATGCAGTACCGTTATTACGCCAAGGGATCATACAACCGTTGAAGGTGAATGGAAATGGCCAATAAGGTAAACTCATATAACTAAACTCTCCCAATACAACGTAGCGTAAACCACGTGATAGGCGTGAACCAGAACAAATAGAAAAAGGATGGAGATAGACAAACAAATCTAGGAAGAAGACGAGAGTAGTGCGAAGTGAGAAGCGTCACTCGGTTGGTTACAACGAAAGGGAGAAGATGTGTTAGTTTAATATCTGATGGCGAGGTAATAGTAGGGGTAGATTTCAAACGTGTTGGGATTAAATATTCTCAAACCGATAAGGCGACGCAAGGAGAGTGAGAGCAAGTGAGAAAATCCGAGCAATCAGACAAGTAAGATCTGTGGGAATAAACAATCCACTGGAAACTGAAGCAGGACTATTCATTGGCTGGTGATAACTGCTGGACCCTGAGAGAGTACTTCCGCTCACCGACACACAATCCTTAACCATTCTGCCATACCACACCAAGGAAAATCCCACAACATATGGTAAAAGAAATACTTTTCTGTAGCTTTAATACCATATTTAACGTTAAATCACAGCTGATCTATGTCCGCATTGAAGTTCCTCTTTAGACGAAGGGTGCGAAGTAATTGGTATAATGTAGAAAAATTGCTTTACCTAAGCCCAGGATACATTACCACTCCTAGATAGTATTTTGTAGCTTCAATCAAGAAAAGAAGAAGCAGTACCCTTTACCCTCGAGTAGTCACGTGATTTGTGACGTGAGTGGACGTGTGGAATACATTTAGAGCCCGTATAAAATTTACTTTATGCATTGCTTATAATTGTTTTAATCACCTTCTGGGATATTCCTTTATTTCTTTATAGTGTTTACTCACATTGAAATTGAGTTTTATGAACTGTTTAAAGATAATTTGATATTAAATTAAAGTATACTATGCGTCGTGTAAACTACACGACAAACTCGTTTATAGTGGTCCTTTACATTCCTGAATCGTATTAATCAAGTAAAGAATATGAAAGCAACAATGTGATACAGAATGTATTAAATGTTCAAGTTGCACCAACAATCACCATATGAATGTGTTATAATAGTCTCAAAATATGACACACAACAAAATTCCTATTTGGTTTACAATTTTTCTTGTAGACATCCTTTACACACCGCTGTGAATGATTATCGCAAATGTTTCTCTGACACATGCTGCAACTCTTCCTGATACGAGGCGTGTACGTAAAATAAGGCCTTCAAGGCGCTGGAGCCGTGAGGAGCGCTATTTTGCGAGATTCGGCAACACTGGGTTGTAGCTTGGTTTCATCCCTTCAAATCCCCCCTACAACGAACCCGTTGCAGCGATTAGTCATGGCTGAGCAGCCCTTTGCGATGGAGCTTCTAATCACTTCCGCCGCCAAGTGCAAGTTTCGTACAGTGATCCGCTTTTGGAGTGCCAAGGGCACTGCCCCCAATGAAATTCATCGTCAGTTATGCCAAGTCTATGGGCCACAGTGTATGAACGTCAAAAACGCGCGAAAATAGGTCAGAGAGTTCAAAGATGGAGGTACAGATTTCCATGACGAACAGCGTTCTGGTCGGCCTTCGGTTTCAGCCGAAACAATTGCAAAAGTGGAGCAAGAAATGCTTAAAGATTGGCGTGTGACAGTTCGCGAGCTGTGCGAACTTATCCCTGAAGTCAGTAAGACTACAATTGACAAACCTTTGACCGAACATTTGCATTACGCAAGGTGGGTCCGCAAAATGCTCACCGAAGACCATAAACGGATGGGACATCCTCACCCAACCCCCCTACAGTCCAGACTTAGCAGCTAGTGAGTTGAAGTCAAATCTGGGTGGAACACATCTCCAGACAGACGATGATTTGAAAAACGAGGTTGAGGTCTACCTGTGCAACTTGGCGGGAGAGTGCTATGACAAGGGTATATAAAAACTGCCACAACGCATGCAAAAGTGCATCGATCGCAATGGTGATTACGTTGAAAAGTAGCTGTAAGTTCTTGCTTTCCATCAATGTAACGTTCACTGACAATAAACAGGTTCTCTATATTAAATAAAATTGGAGACCTTATTTTACGGACATGCCTCGTAGATTTATCCTTCTTTTTTCCACATAAGTAGCACCTATCTACCTAGTTGTGAAGCGGTGCGACTTGTATTCTGCGAACGTCTTCAATTCCGAGAAGAATCTTAGCACGCATTCTTAGTGAGACTGGTATAGAGTTCAGTGCTGCTCTTCTTGCCAATTGAGGCTTTATGAGCCGCCAGGAGATTGTCTCAAGAAACAAGCGTCGTTTGATTTTCTTGTACTTCTGATTCGCAAAATATACACATAGCATTGTCGCAGAGATGTAACCTTTCCCCTAGTAGCCATTTCAAAAGCTGTTACATTTGTAGTCGCGTGGGCTACATATGTAGCACAACTGTGGGCAACTGAGTTTAATCGCAAATAACAAATAACTGTCTTGTTAAAATGCATTATAGCCAAATAACCGTTTAGAACACATTGCGTCAAGAAGCTACCAAAAGCCCCAGCATCACAAAAGCAGAAGGAGATGCGCACTTGGAAAAATGAAATGGGTGTGTTAGATACATAGCCCACGCCCACCCAGATTAAGCGGGTGAATTACAATTCAGTTTACTTCTTGTGCTTTAACGACGTCTTTATTTATAATGTATGGATTCATGGTTAGTTATTCTGGAATATAGTTTCAGTTAAAACTTAACTGCGGTTACACGAACCATTTAATGAAAATGAGTTACCTATATGTATTAGTTTTCCGAAACATTACGTAGCAAAATTACTTTGAACTAAATTAACTGCATTGCTTTATATTAAAGGATGGAGTTCCTGCAGACCTGGCGAAGCTTCAAACTTGAGAACTTCTGTTCGCTGAAGATAATTTGCAACCCTCGGATTAAACTATTACTGCATCTTAGCAGTAGAGTAGTGGTTTCTAAACTAATCTCGCTCATGAATATATTCGAGCGAAATAAAGCCACGGTTGTATTAAAGCCATTATTATGCTGGAAATAAACAGTGAAGGATCGCCAATTTTGTGGCGTAGGAATACGTTTGCGGTGTTCAGGACAAGAACACTGCTGCTTTTACTTTCAATTATGATAGGATTTGTTAAAAGAAAACTGTTTAGAAGAATTTTTCTTCCGTTATACACAGTAAAGAGGTAATACTTAAACATTTATACTCGTATTTCAAATTTGTCAAAAAAATCTGTCACAATATGTGTCACACAAGTTTCAAAAGCTATCGTTAATATTTAAAGTAGTATGAATTAAAATATCACATAGACTATATCGGCTTTCTGATTTTCCTATAATCACTGGTTTGAGAGTATAGCAAATAGTTATGTATCTGCAATGGCAGCACTGAAAGGCCTTATTCTACTCCTTTTCTATGCTCTCTAGATTTTGGGTTAACGGTGCCTTTTAACATCCTCCATCATAGGTAATTTCGTAGGAAGAAAAATGAAAAGTGCGAAGTGATGCTCACATAAGCGCAGATACCATGGAAAATAGAGCAATCCAGCATTTATATTTCCGAGTAAGGAAAACCTTGGAGAACAACTTTATCCAAATAACTCGGCACGACTAAAATTCCAACTTGGGATCTCTTGAATGTGAGGCAAATGCTCTACCTCCATCCAATAGTGTTAACGGTCTGTGACTCGCTTTGAAAACCGGGTCCAGGAGCACCTCTAAGTACGTAACTGTGGGCAAGATTTACAATTTACATTAACCCTTCTAAGGTTTTATATTTAGAAATGGAGGGCCTGGAGTTAGTCAATTTCAATTTTCAATTGTCCTCATTACACAACATATTAAGATAATGTTCGATACTGTGGTCCTCCATCTAATATTTTTAAATTAATAATGGGTGGGTTAATGGGTTTTATGGCCCATCGACAACGAGGTCATTTGGGTTTAAATTAATAAAGTTAATGACATGACGGTCACCATAATGACATCTTCGAGGTCTCCAATTTGTTCAAGTTCTTGACTGGCTACTTCATTATTCTTGTATATAACAACTTCGACCTTGAAAAAAATCAATTATATCAAATTGTTAAGCCTTAAAAATACTGAACTACACAAATGAACAAGCCCAATTCGAAAAGCTTTCCAGGTCTTCAGATCCGAGTAGTACGTGGGAGCAGATGAAAAATATTGACCCTTGTGTGTACCATATATAACTCAGAAGTGTTGATAATGATGATTATACTTATAATATAAATAAGAAAAGATGGACTTGTTAAGCAATAACAGATATGTTAAATTCTCATTTGTATGAGTGCTATACATCTTTGTTCATCCCACATTTCATGAAACCTGTGGCATCTTAAGCTCGCCATACGTTGCCCGGAAATTCTAGGTTACTGCTCACCAGTCCAGTAGTGTTTGCTCACAAAGTGGTCCAGTTTGACATCAGGATCCATCTGCTTATGTTGTCAAAAGCTTTTGAGTAATCTAACAAGACCAGCCAGAAGGTGTTTTAGTTCTGCATCATCTCCTGAAAGACATCCTACTGTTTTTGATTTAGGTAGATCCTCGTAAATCTGAATTTGTACTCTGAGTATCCTTCACCTTTGTCAGGCGTTTGCGCAACAACGGTGTTAACAATTTCAGTGTCTTTGAGTCCAGGAAGTTACTTCTATTAGAGTTTGGACCTGAAAATGTCCCTTTTTTAGCATTTGTGCCGTTGTTTTGCTCCAGGCATGCACTGGATAGCGTTCTTAGTGACATCGTAAATGTTGGGTCAGAACTGCAGCCTATATTGCTTCTTAATCCCTTCTTCCTCCCAGATTGTTTATCTAATCTTTATTGAATTTGGCCTTTTCACTATTTTGTAGAACTGCTCTAAGATGTGCTCCCCATTTCTCCATTGGAATGTTTTGTTTTTGATTTGCTGAGCTGGAAGGCTTTATAGGGATCGCTTTCCAGTTCCCGTATTATTTTGTTTTCCATTTCTTTCTGAAAGGCTCGCTTTGTGTTCTAAGCCGTTACCTTATATAGCCTGCTTTTGAAGTGACCTTTCTGTAGACTGTTGCTGGTTGTCCTCTGTTCTTCTCTTTCCTTGATGTAAGCAAAACATCTCTATATGTTTAGTTATATTTTCGTACCGTACTTAACATATGAAGAAATAAAAGCCTCTATGGTCCGTTTTAAGACATAGCTACCTATATAATCAGAATTGACTCTGTTTATCCTTATATTCTCCGAGTTAGTGTATATAAGCAACACTGATAAAGCTTATTTCTGTGTAATTATACCTTTATACTATTATTATTAGTGATAAAAGGTGACGATCGTAACCCTCGAATTTGTCTTTAAATGCATGGAAACTGTTGTGAATTCCGGGTACTAGACAGATCTGGTGAGGGATGTTAGGCGGCTGCTCCTCTGGAGTTTGTAGAGGGAAGGAATCACTACTGGTAACTAAATTTTGGCCATGACGTTTCACATTTTCCTTGCATAAGAGGTAATTTAATATTTATGGTTTGTTTGTCATTGAATAATGAAACGAAGCTTATTCGTTAGGAGATATTCATGAAACGATGGACGGTCCAAATCATACTTTTTGCTATACTAAAAATGGTGGCCAGTGCCAAAATTAAAGTATTCATAGTCATTTAAGTAAGAAAATAAACAAATAAAACCTCAAATGCGTCTTCCAGGTGGTTCCTTACCTGAATAAGGGTGCAGTTTGTGCATTTTTATGTTTATTGCATTCTTTCAATTACTATCATTCTTATAAATTATGGCACGGAGAATACATAAATAAGAATTAAAATGCGTAGACAAGAAAGGAATCAAAAACAATAATAGAACGAAATATATGCTATGGGAACTTCGCAATTAAACTACTGTCCACTATAAAACACAGCTACCAGCTGACTGAAAAAGTGATACAAGCATAGAAATATTTTCCCATTTTAAAAATATTACTAATTACCGACAATTTTTTCACATTCTGCTCACATTAGTTTATTCATCTATTTATTTATTAACTGAATCAATTATATTTACCTATTCTCATAACTATTGATGTAATTTAATTATGCAAAATAATTAACCTATAATATTTGTGCCCCTAAAATAATAGTTAACAAAAGCGAATAAGAGTCGACATATAATGAAGTAGTATACCAGCCGCTGGTAAGTCCCGATTTTCCTCCGTTTCACCAGCTAATAGTAATCACTGCCTCTCCGTACGCCCAAAATAATCAGTGTTCATTGTTTTTTAAAGGGGATGATCCATTTAACTGTGCTGCATGTGTTTCACATTAATTTTGTAATATATGCATATAAGAGGAGTATTTATCTTTACTAAAACCTTCATTAATTTAAAATTTTTAGCAAGGACCAAAATGACTTACACCCGATTTCACCAACGGATGTTAAAATCGACGTTAACATATAACGTAACAATTGTCACAGCGCTAACTAAGCTGTTAAATTTCTTGCATTTCACCTCTTTTCTCAAAATATAAGCAAGCACCTGTTAACGCCAGGAGACTTGTAAATATTAGAGCTATGGAAGGCTATGGATTAGTCGCATTATTTTCTGAACGTACTGCAATGCGCTTTTGTTTTCATTTTCGTCTGCACACAGCTGAAAAAATAGAGGGTAAACAAACGAAAGCCGTGGGACAAATTACTTATCCATGGAGAAGGACGTGTTAATTGAATTGGTAACGAAGGATAAGAATAATGTGGAAAATGGGAAAATGGATGCGGTGAATGTAAATGAGAAATATGTCATGTGGGGAAAAATTGGACACGAATTTAATTCAGATGCATAAACGAAACAACTTCATCAGTATTACGTAAATTTAAAACGAGGTGCGAAAGACATGCAACAGGTAACCTGAACGTTTCAAGACGGGAGGTGGACAGTGTATTATCCACATAATTCAGTGAATTATAAAATCGCAAAGTTATTAATACTTGAAGCAAAGACAGGATCGGCATATTCCTTTCTATGCACGTTCAATCTCAGGATTACGTTAATTTAAAACGAGGAGCAATTAAGGACAAGTGATGAGCGACTTGAACGTTTCAAGATGGGAGAGGGACAGTGTATTATCCACACAATACAGTGAATTAAAAATAGCTAAGTTAATAATACTTGAAGCAAAGGCGAGATCGGCATATTCCTTTCGATGCATGTTCTAACCTCTCTTGTACTTCCGCAGTAACCTTAATAGCAACTAGTTTCGACAGTCAATACCTCTGTAGAATATTTTCCTCTGATAGCTCCGCAAAATCATTTCCCTTCACAGCCATTACCCTATTACGAATGTCATTTAAACGGTCTAAAATATAGCAAATCGACATAGACAGATGTATTCACGCCCTCTAGCCTGACTACTTACAATTTTTAAGGTCTTAACAGTAAACATTTTGTTTGCTAGTTTAACAAGATATTTAACGCGAGTGTTAAGCTAACAGTTGTTGCTGAAATGCATTTTTTGTTATAACTATTGCTAAACTCGTTTTAAGTCTTGACATCTGTTGGTGAAATCGGGCATTAATGAATTAATAAAGGCAGCTGAAGAATAAATAGAACTTCAAGGAATATAAGGCAGAAGAAGGATATATTGTTTAAAACTATACACATCAGCATTTAAAGGTAATGCTATTTCCACATTTACAAATATTGTTAAAATATAGATAGAGTCAACATGAAAAATTCAATACTAAAATTCAAACTTATTATATTCTGTTAGCTTAATGAGACACAAACATGCATTAGTAGTTTCATAGTTGGTACTCTTGGTTCCCAACTATAAGAACCAGGCAAGTTCGGACATGTTCAATACCGCCTAATGCTGCAATGGAGATAAAACGGGAGCAACAATATGCGGCTTTGAAATTCTGCTTTCATCTCAACAAATGTTCAGTTGAGGCCTATGCAATGTTGCATCAGGCCTATGGAGAGTCTGTTCTTCCCTAAAGCACAGCTCGAAGGTGGTTTAATATGCTTAAAGAGGGGAGATAATCAATTTAAAAGGAAGGTGGACCCGGTGCTCCACTTGCTGCTCTTAAGGAAGAAAACATCAACACTGCTACTGCCATTGTAAGAGAGGTTCGACGAATTACCTTAAGTTCACTTTTTGAAATACTGAACATTTCACTGGGTGCCACTCACACATTGGTGACAGAAACATTAGGCATGAGACGTGTTTGCTCGCGATGGGTTCCAAGACTGTTGATTCCCGAACAAAAGGACATTGGCATGCAGGTCTGCAAGCAATTAAAGTTGCTGTTAGAGGAAGATCCGGAGTTGATGAAACTTGGCTACATAATTTTGATCCTGAGAGCAAACAGCAAAACTCAGTGTGGAAATTTCCTTCATCACCAACTCCCAAAAAGCAAAAGTGGTTGCTTCTGCTGGGAAAGTTATGGTCATATAATTCTCTGATGTTCATGGAATGGGTAATCAACATGTTGTACTTGCACGCACATCAGTAAGTGGACAATACTACAGGGATGTCCTTAAAACATTGCAAGTCTATATCAGGCGCAAAAGATCACATTTCCGTGAAGCAGCCTGGGTGCCGCACCACGATAATGCGCGGCCGCATATTGCCAATGTTGTTGCCGAATATCTTGCAAACATTAACGTGAAGTGCATCCCTCATCCTGCCTATAGTCCGGATTTAGCCGCATGTGACTCTTTTCTAATCACTAACTTGAAGAAACGCCTTCGTGGGAGGTACTATCCATCATCAGAAACAGTGGTGAAGGCTGCGGTGGTGATTTTGAAGGTTCTCTCAAAAATGGTTTCCAGCATGTCTTTGAAGACTGGTAGAATCGCTGGGACAAGTACATCGCATTCAGGGGAGACTATTTTGAGAAGGACCATCACAATTATGAGGATGAGTAAAGGTACGTTGTCAAAAGTGTGCTCATTCTTTATTGAACAACCCTCGTATATTTAAAATAAAATTGTGTGAGAATTTTGAGCTGTAAATCACAAGAATAATATTTTATTTCTTATTATATGGAAAACTTAATGGAAACCACTTTCGCATTTGTTAACAAACGCAATGTCCGTTCTAAACTAATTTGTTGTTGAAAGCTTGGGAATAAAAGATATATCAGGGTAACACTATCAAACATTTAAACTAACAAAAATAGCTCAAAATTAGTTCAAAAAGTAAATAATAACCTTCATTTACTTTCAAAGTTCGCTGTGCGATATGATTGTGATTTTCTTTCGCTTTCTATCCAACCTGTTTGTGTTCTGCGGGTAACATTATGTTTGCTGCTCACGACATGTCATTTGGGGACCACTGTTGTAAAAAATCCATTCTACAGGTTTCTTGCCTCAGAAATGGTTATCTTTATTCGTGAGAGATACACAGAGCCCCTATGATGGGGGTGAGAAAGAGAGATTCATCTGGATGCTTTACACGAAACAGATAAGGCTACGTTCCCTAGGAGACAAGACATTCTGTTTACGCTTGCACGCTCGCATTGTCCTCACTGCGTCTCCGTCACTTATCTTTTTTCCACTAAATGCCAAGCTTACATGTCAACCCTCTTTTTAAAGCTTTGTGACATAGATACAGAAACTCCCAAGTTAGTGGCTTTAGAAATGAGCAAATTACACCTCTCCTCCCACACACTTCTTGCTAGTCAAAGATAAATTAATCCTCATTTTTCCCTAACATTTTTATCCGCTAATGTGAACAGTAATGACTCAACTTTTTATGGCTACTATAGATACAAGGTGGTTCTTAATATTAAAGCCTTTTAGATTTTTCCCGAACGGATTTCATCTTTCACAGAAAATAAGTAGATTTTTTAAGGTTTTGTAATGTTGCGCTAATAGAAGCATAAGTGGCTTTCATTTCTTGTGAAATACTAAAAGTAGATACAGTAAAACCTCATAAGACCAGATCCCTATAACTAGGATTTCGCTTTATCAAGAGTAGCATTGTTAAACATAATCTGGGGATTGTGAACTTAAATTACAGTACTTACGCTTAGGCAAAAAGTAAATGTCGATTTAATTTTTGCACAGATTGTGCAATATGCATTTCTTAAAATACAAGGGGCGTCCAGAAAGTAAGCTCTGTTTCAATTTATCTCCACTGCAGCGTTGCGATCGCAATTCCGCACATGCGTGGTAGACGCTCTGTATCAAGGAGAAGAAACATGCGCCATTGTGAGATCGCTGTCAGCCGCGTACGCTTTGTTGTGCTTGTTTACAATGTCGGTGTTGATTGAGAATCCCACCGCTTGTGAAACCAGATCTGTGATTCGTTTTCTGAATGCTAGGAAAGTGAAACCAATTGCAATTTATCGGCAAATTTGCGATGTTTACGGACAAAATTCGATGAGTGATACAATGGTTAGAAGATGGATCCGACAGATCCATGAAGGACGTAGTGAAGCGCACGATGAAGAACGAGGTGGGCGTCCATCTTTGGTTACAGAAGAACTGGTTCACGCGATTGATGACAAGATCCAGGAAAACCGCAAGTTTACAATTAGTGCTCTTGCTATGGAATTTCCCGAAATCTCACGATCTCTAGTTCATGAAATTGTTACCCTCACTCTGAAATTTCGTAAACTTTGCTCACGTTGGGTGCCAAAGTTTCTTACTAAGCAACTCAAAACAAAACGGATGGGTAGTGCACTTCAGTTTTTGACCCGTTATGATGAAGGCGGCGAAGAATTTCTGACACAGATAGTCACAGGAGATGAAACTTGGTGTTTTTACGTCACCCCTGAAAGTAAGCGTCAATCAATGCAACGGTGGCACAACCTCATCCCTAGCAAAGGTTAAGCCGAAACAAATCTTGAAATCTCGAAAAATGATGTGCACAGTGTTCTGGGACAGGAAATGCATCTTACTCATTGATTTCTTACCGCGTGGCCAAACAATGAAAGCAGATGCTTATTGCGAAACACTTTGGAAATTGCGCTACGCAATACAGAATAAGCTCCAAGGATAGCTGTCAAAAGGTGTGTTTCTTCACGACAACTCACGACCACACATTGCAAATGCGACGAAAAGCTTCCTACAGGGATTTGCCTGGGAAGTGTTTGACCACCCCCCGTACAGCCCTGACCTCACTCCTAGCGACTTTCATCTGTTTTTTGCAACTCAAATCTTTCCTTGGCGGTCAACACTTCAACAATGACGAAGAGCTGAAGGAAAATGTTTCCAACAGGTTGAAGACACAGGCGGCAAGCTTCTATGAAGGAGGTATACAAAAACTTGTGCCTCGCTATGACAAATGCCTGCAACATTTCGGCAGTTATGTGGAGTAGTTTAAGAACTGTAGAATTTTTTTCAATAAATAATTTTTCTGTATCTGTACACAATTTAATTTTATTACCAAACAGATCTTGCTTTCTGGACGTACCTCGTATCACAAATATATTAAGGACAATTGTACATTAAATGTCTTCCCTCCTACATCTTTGCTGTAACTGCGACAGTGCCTGCAACATTTGTCCTTCCAACATTCTTGCTGCATTTGCCCAGGGCTTACAACTCTTATCAGAAGGTTTAGTTTAACATTTGCTTTTCTCAATAATTAAACAAAGGAAACAAGTCCAGTGCAAAATGTCGTTTAGTAAACTCACAATGTCATCGGGGAAACGCAGGCATGAATCGCTTACGGTGCATAAGAAGGGCTGGCCCGATAGCTCACTCGGTAGAGCACTTGCCTGCGCTGCTGGGGGTCCAGGGTTCTATTCCCGGTGGTGGAGTTGGGGATTTCTCTACGACCAAGATAATACCTCATCCTCCAAAAGGTCTGGAAGTATGAATGAGAGTGCAAATGTGTGCGTGATCTAATGATTAAAACCCAACGAATACGAGTTAGCACTATCGATATAAAACCTGAAGCTTTCCAGGCACTTTCTTCTCGGGCAGCAAGCCAGGTGAAAAGACGATTATATATAGATGTTTCTGGAGTGTGTCCCTGTAAATTTGGGACACCGTACATAGGACAAACCGTAAGGACCATCGCTACCATAATATTCGAACATGAACGGATCATTCGTTTAATGCAACCTGAGAAGTCTGGGCTGGCAGAGCATTGTTTTGATAACTACCATAGAGCCAACTTTTGAGAGATGACCTTCTTCGCAATATGCAAGAGTTGCTGGGAGCGGCGAATTACGGAGGCTTTGGCGATTTCCCCTCAAAGAGGCAGCTTAATCGTGTTGCTGGATTTCGTTCAGCTCCTCTTGGAAACCGGCC
Organism: Mantis religiosa; assembly: GCA_030765055.1. NCBI lineage: Eukaryota > Metazoa > Arthropoda > Insecta > Mantodea > Mantidae > Mantis > Mantis religiosa. Next base: position 147,601,833 of record CM060952.1, on the reverse strand, counting down.
TTAAAATGGAAATCCGTCGATTTAAGAGGCAATTATCAATACAGATTGATAATCAAGTTAAGTAGTTACGTTTGTTGGCACAATTTCCCATACTTACGCCATCTCCTGACCTGGCATTTAATTTACCGTTAAGTCTTTTGTTCGTAATTGCGAATTTTGATAGTGGTTTGTTTTTGTTTATATTTGTGTTATATCCAGTGTGTCATTTGTGGTGATAACATTTTATAAATATCCTGATGCTGGGAGAGATGTACACTTCTGAAACGTCGATATCTAATCTTCTTTTCATCTGGCTTGCTGCCCCAGAAAACAAGTGAACTACCGGTATGTCTCCAAAGGAGAACGGCCGCCGATATGACCATTGCAGTTAAAGGCGGAGTATAAATGTAACAAATATGTATAATATATGTGTGTGCGTGCGAAGCTAAAATTTAGCGGGAAACTTTATGTTTGTGCAACCCTTGATTGTGTCTGTGCAGAAAGTATGTGTGTCTGGTTTCAGATCCTTGATTTTTAATTTTGTAAGTGTAGTAAACGGAATTTCGAACTGTACATTGAAGAGTTAAACCTGAAGAAAACTTGTGCATGATGACAGTGCTGAATTAGACACAAATGCAATTCATTTAAATGAGTTTCACTAAACACTGTTTGGGGTTAGCGAGAAAGTTGTCACAGTATATGAATGGCTAGACGGGAATGATTATTCAAGTATTACATCATGACGGATAATGCAGAAAACTGGTGATGGCGCAGGGTAGAGCAAAGAGTTACTCTCACGGTATGCGTGGGTATGTATGAGTAAGGTTGGTTCTAATGACACTGGAATGCAAGTTTCAGACTGGTTTAATGACTGCTTCTTTTTATCATCACATCGAAGTTTCCGACCAAGGTTATCAAATTTCACTGTTCAGGGTGACCGTATGTAGAATGCTTAGTACGCAATAACACTTAATTCTTCTTCGCCCAACGCAGAAGCAGATGACCGTCTTAATGTCCTGCCCGACACGGTCTATGTGTTCACACTGGGCAGTACTGCGTGTGTGTCACTTTCATCTCTCGAAAATCCTCTTTGTTCACCCAAAACTCCTATGACTATTTTGTCCATTGTGATTATTAGTCTCGGTCATGCCATTATTAAGGGTCCAGACAATACCTATTCAAACGGAGTCAAGTGCTAACAGTTTAGAATTCTTACTAAGAAAACCACCTATCTCCCATGTCTTTTGTTACACAACTCAACCAACTGCACCTGTTCGTGTCGTAACAAATATACATCGCTCCTTTGAAATCCATTACGATTCTTTAGTCATTGCATCCCTTAATTTCAATATCACGGTGACGAAGAAATTGTGGAAAGTGTAACTAACGCAAATAATACACTAGTAGCGAATCTGAGGATGAAGGTACGGATTTGGGACGTCGAAAAGAGCATTTGAATTTTGTAGGAGACTTTGTCGAGAAAACTGACAAACTCATTTTTACATACTACCATCATATGAGGAGCCGTCGTGATCTCATTATGAATGGGATGTATGATGAACCACAAAGCAAAATTGATAGTTTATACAAACCAAAAAAAAAAGAAGGTGTAATTAAAATCAGGTGGGCCTGTTGCATCTTACGTTCTTATAAAATTATGAAGTATATCCTCTAATTTCATTCAGAATTTTTCTCTTGTTGATCATTTTACTTAATCGGGACATTATTGAGCTCCTGTTGGTAGGCTTTTATCGAGGTTTTACTATAAGAGCATGTGTATTCCACTGCGATTTAAAGGTAATAAATAAACACATTTGCTCCCAGGATAAATAATGATGGTTGGGAAATTATTGCATACATAGTGCTAGAAATGTAACGGCAGTAAACTATTGCAAGCGTTACGATAGCCAATTTCCTATTGCATCGCTATTATCAGAGGGAACTATGTGCAAATAAAGATAAAATTGTTGCTTCGGAATCGGCTTACAAACTGCACCGTTTCATTTGTTTCCTCAGGCACATCCGAAACTTTTGGCTGAATAAGTATACGTAATCCCAGCTAAAGGCTCAATCTAACTAAATTGATACACACACTCGTATTAAATTGCTGATAATATTAGCACATAACATATACAAAGTAAATCAATGTCTTAAATAAATGTCTCAAATCAATTTTGTAGGAATAGGAACATAACGTCTTTGTTGACCTAGGGCAAACTTAAGATTTGCAACGCTTCTCCTCTTCCTTTCTCATAGAGCTAGGAGAGCTGAAAAATTAGATTTTCTTCATGTTATATAAATACACGAATTTTCCTCCAGTGTTTTCCAATATTAGGAAATATTTTGCAATGTATATATTATTTATTTTTAGCTATAATCTACCGAATACTGGAGAACTTAGTCCTATATAAGGAATTAAAATAGATAACATATTATATAAGTTGATGTAAAATCAATTTTTTTTGTAGCATCTTCATTCACCGAAATAACTTTACAAACAATTAAACCACCATTGGGAATAATTCCACACTCCATTACTTTGTTTCATATAATTCATTATGTTGGTTATCAAATACTTCACGAATTCTCATAAAGGTCCGCTTTTGTACATAACCACTTAATAGCATGTTATTTATTTAAAATCTCATTTAGGCATTGAAATCTCACTATTACACTGACTTTAAAGCTTTATTAGTTGTCTAAAGCTGTGCAACTAATGGCTGCATCGATTAGTAAGTTTGAGAACTACTTTCATTATGAGACCTTCTGCTTCACCTTTGAACCAGTAAGTGGCTTATAGTTGAAGCAAAAAGTACAGGTTTCCAATATTAGAGTATAAGAAAGGGATGATAAAAGTATAGAACTTATTAATAAGCAATTGGGAATTTTGTCACGGCAACAGGCATAAAAGTTTCGGCACAAATAAGAAGACCGTAGGAGGATAAATTTTCATGGTAATAATGAGCCTTGCTAAGCAGTTAATAATAGCGCGGCTATTGCACTCAAGCGTCGGCAAGCAAAAGATAATAACTGGGGTGAAGGAATGGCCGGCATAGATTAAGTTACGCTTCTGGAATGTGATAGAATATTTGTTTTTTTTATTCTTCCGGAAATGTATGGACTGATAGAGATTGTTCGGGATCTGGTTTAGTTTATAACAATCTAGAATTACGAATTAGGTATTTAAGGACGTAATGGCTCGCAAAGTTAGTAGTTGTAAACAGTAAGTTGCAAGTTTGTAAACAAGAGTGTTGTAAAGACAGTTGTGTAATAAGTGTTGTAAAACGAGAGCTAATGTAATCAGCTGTCATTGCTTGTTATTGTCATCGACCTTGATATACTGGTGTATGTGACGTAATGTTGTTACGTGAGAATTGAATAGTGTATTTCTACGCAAATAAAGAACGATTTTAATTTCTGCCAATTGGACTTTTAATTCTACGAACCCACAAACTCACTATATAAAATAAATTCAAAAGGAGTATTGTAATAGAAATAACATGTAAACGAAATAAATATAGGGGAAAAGTTGCCTTAAATTAGAAGGGTCAGACGGGGCCGGATGCGTAAACAATAGAACAATACAGGTTAAGATTACTCCGAGAGTTCGGAGCCAGAAACAATAACGAGTTTAAAGGAAAATATTTAGAAGCAGGATGCTGTACCGTGATGACGCCAAAGGGGTCATAGAACTTTAGGGGGTTGACCCGTGACTGCTGCATAGAGGACGGCGAATTGAAATGTCCAATAAGGTAAAATCGTAGAAATAAACTCTCCCGATAAAATGCAGCGTAAACCACGTGATAGGCGTGAAATAGAGAACACATAGAAAAGAGGTGGAGACAGAAAAACTAATCTAGGAAAGAAGCCGATATTAGGGCGAAGTGGAAAGCGTCACTCTGGTGTTTACAACGAAAGGGTTATTCTACGCATTATTTTAGTATATCATGGAGGAGAAGTACTATCGGAGCTAAATTTCAAACGTGGTGTAATTAAGTAATATCGAGGAGGCAAGATGACGTAGCAAGATTGATAGCAAGTGAGGAAAACAGAGAAATCCGACAAGTGTACCAGTTATTTTAGATATTTCATGTTTTGTTAGGAATATTCAAAGTATTTGTAATAAAATAAAGAAGTAATATGAAGTAGGTAATGGTGTAACCATGACAACGTAACATGATAAGTTGTTAAATGTTTTAAAAGAAATTGTTATTCTGCTAATGAACGTTGTAGGGGTCGGACGTAAATTTGTCTCTCCGAGTGTATGCAGAAACAATTTCGTGTCTGCATCAAAGATGAATAAGGAGCGCGTGCGCAAGAAAAGAAATGGTTCATTGTGGAATCTACCTCTGTTTGTAAAATACTACATTAATAATATTTTTAAATGTATCTAAGGATTAAAAATGTTTATGGGGAATTAAATTTTCATCTGTGAACAGGAAATGTATTATTCATTCTTCAAAAATAGTATTACTAACTTTATCAGCCCCGTTACCACGAACCTGGGAAAGGAAAAGAACTCAGAGAACTGCAGATGCGCCTGATTATCCAGAGTTGCAGTACAAATTTCTAGATTTCTTCAAGATCGTCACCAAAGGTGAGAAATTAATTTGCATCCAACTTCATTCCAAATTATTTTCCTTCAAGATGGCTTCCCAACCTGGGACTTGAAGCTAATACACTCGGGGATCATAACAACATAATCCTAACAAAATAATTGCTTCACGGGTAATATATGTGGGAATAAACAAGTTAGGAAATTGAAACAGGGCCTTTCTTTGACTGGTAAGAACTCTTGGACTCTGAGAAAGAGAACTTCTGCTCACCGATACGTAATCCTAAACAGGCATTCCTACACCACAACACGGCACTCCTTATACTTCACCCTAAAAGGAAAAACAATCCTTCCTGCCATACCGCACCAAAACGTCTCCCAAGATAATCTCACACCACAGTACACTCCCAGATTTTAATCCTTAATGCACATCCACATTAAGAAAAGCGCTGCCAGCCTATTGCCATATTACTGAAGAACCTAGACCCATTGCTCTCGATCCGAATCCAACTGAGATCATGCGGATTGGTTTGTCTGTATCTCCTTAGGCTTAGGCTACAAAGCCAATGTTAGATTACAGGTTCGTATAACCACCCCATTTACCGGAATTTCATTTCAATGTCGAGCAAGAAAATTAAAAATGAAAACCGGTTGAAAGCTTTGAAGTCTGTTTTTGGCATACTCTCCCTATTACCAGTAACTTAGCTTGTTATTTACACTGGGAGTGTTAAATTTCATTGTCTCAAGTTTCAAAATAACATTTCTATGTTGACTTTTTTAACTACTCTCTTCTCAGCCATTATTTAATTCTGCTTCGTATATGAACTTTTGGATTGGGAAGCAAAGGAACCGTGAGAATTGATTTGATAGCACTATGTACCTACGAATTTTGAAGATAGAATGTTTCGTAATTGGGTATGCAGTGTGATGATTTCACGATTTTGTCAGGAACAATACCAGGTATACCAGAATAACACTTCGACTAGCAGGGATAGGATTAAACAGTCAGTAGTAGTGATAAATTAGGTCTCTTCGCTCCACAATCCATCTCTGTAGCTAGTCCTAGAAACATTCTGTAATGTCTCTTGCTCAAAGCTTATTAAGACTAATTCACTGCTCGTAAGGTAAAACTGATCGTGAATATTGTGACCAAAACACAAAAGACGAAAGTTCGCTTCAAACGCAACTGTTGTCAAAATTGTTAGTGCAATGCTAGCTCACGATTTCAAAGAAGTAGCCGCATGGGGGAAATTACTGAATAGATTCGGTTCCGATACCCTGCCTAGTAGTTATTTGACACTCGGATCAGTTCACTTACAGGAACAACACCTGATTATACGAATGCTGATTTTAAGCTAGAAAATGTTCACCTTATTCTCGGGCAGCCAACCAGGTGAAAAGATGATTAGATATCACGTTTCGGGAGTGCGCATCTCTCCCATCACCAAGATATTTATAAAATGTTATATTTTTCAGCTTCAGGTAAGCTTCAGGTGTTATTTTAAGCTAGAAAATATTAGTACCACTCTTAGAATTATTTGAAACTACTATATGTTGACAAAAGGATTTACAGCACCAATAGGAGCACCCTCATAAATGTGGTGTCATATATATGCGCGTGTACAACTGCTCAGACTGTCAGTTACCATGTGGAAAACCCCAACATGTACTACATGTTTTACTGCCCTTAAAATGTCAGAGCTAATATATACCGAGTTGTCTTAGCCCCAAATGCAAAATCTACTAATAGGATATTTTCATAAAGTTCCACCCAACCGGATTGCAGCCCGTTTTCATATGGAAATACATCACTGATAGGCCTTCAATCCCAGATCTTGTGAAGGTGCACTAAAGTGTTTTAATATACTAGGGCTGTTCAATACAGAATTATCATAATTTTTAAGGTTATAGTTTTTCACATTAAAATGCAATCTTATTTTATTCTGTTAGTTTAATGTGAAACAAACACGCCTAAGTAGTTTCATTGTTGGTACTCCTGGCTCCCAACTGTGAGAACAAGGCAAGTTCAGTATAGTTTAGTTCAGTTCAGTTTAGTTCAGTATAGCCTACCGCTGCAATGGAGGTAACACGCGAGGAACAATATGCGGCTTTGAAATTCTGCTTTCTTCTCAACAAATGTTCAGTTGCTTCCTATACAATGTTACAGAAGACCTATGGAGAGTCTGTTCCTTCCAACAGCACAGCTCAAAGTGGTTTAAAATGTTTAAAGAGGGGATACAATCAATTCTAAAAAAAAGGTGAACACGGTGCTGCAGTTACTGTTCTTACGGAAGAAAACATCAACACTGCTGCTGCCATGGGAGGATCGACGAATTACCTTAAGATCACTTTCTGAAATACTGAACATTTCATTGGGTGCCACCCAAACGTTGGTGACAGAAACATTACATATGAGACATGTTTGTGCGCGATGGGTTCCTAGACTGTTGATTCCCGAACAAAGGGACATTCGCATGCAGGTCTGTATATAGTTAAATTTGGTATTAGAGAAAGATCCGTAGCAAAAGTAGTTTCTTCTGCTGGGAAAGTTATGGTCATCTCATTCTTTGATATTCATGGAATGGTTTATCAGCATCTTGTACCTTCACATACATCAGTAGCTGGACAGTACTGCAGGAATGTCCTGAAAACATTGAATGTCCATATTAGGCGCAAAAGACCACACTTTCATGAAGCAGGCTGGATGCTGCACTACGATAATGCGCAGCCGCATATTGCCAATGTTGTTGCTGAATATCTTGCAAAAATAAACGTGAAGTGCATTCCTCACCGCCCCTATAGTGCGGATTTAGACCCATGTGGCATTTTCTATTCCCTAAGTTGAAGAAACGCCTTCGTGGGAGGCATTATCCATCATCATAAGCAGTGTTGAAGGATGTGGAGGCAATTTTGAAGGATCTCTCTAAAGAAGAAGGACAATCAAAATTATGAGTATGAGTAAACATACGTTGTCAAAAAATTGTGATCACTCTTTGTTGAACAGTCCGCGTTAGTTATATTTAATTCATTTTGTGTTCCCAGCAGCTTTTTACTATACCAAATTACTTGTTTCAATTTCTTTTAGCATAAAATATTGGTGTATCCGAACAAAATAAACGCTGCATGCAATTCCTAACTTAGGTGATATAACACTTCGACTAGCAAGGATAGGATAAAGCAGTTAGTAATAGTGATAAATTAATCTCTTCTCTCCACAATCCATCTTTGTAGCAAGTCCTAGTGATATTCTGGATAAAGTCTTCTTCTCGAAGATTATGCAGTCCAATTCACTGCTCATAATGTAAAAATAATCGTAAATACTGTGATCAAAACACAAAAGACGAAAGTCCGTTTCAAACTCATTATTCGTCAAAATTGTCAGTGCAATATTAGCTCACGATTTCAAAGAAATCTGAATAGACTCGGTTCCGATACCCTGCCTAGTGGTTATTTAACACTCGTATCCGTTCACTTACGGCCCATTCAAAAACATTTTGACGTATGATGCTCCTTCTCATTTTAGTATAATGAGATTTCCTTTTCTTTTGAGCGCATACTCTTAAATGGGTCTACTCCTTGTGTGGCAACAGTTCTCTATCACACACTTTCGCTGTCACTGTCGTACTACTTTTGAAACAGATGAGGGTATTATATTCCTGTCAGGAACTTTCTTTCCGATGGCGAACAGTGCCCTCGCTATTACACAAACACGTCTTCCAAAGTCTATTTAATATTTGTCTCTTTAGATGCACCAACTTGTACTACTAATAATTATTAGAGAGATTATAATCTCTCTAAAGTATACCCATTTACACCTCTTACTCGGAGCTGCATGCCGATTTTGAACACAACTCCGATAGTCGTTAGTGAATTTCTTCACTGCCTGTTCAACCACACGCCGATTCCCCATCACGAAGCCATACTTACTGACTTGTGAGCTACTACCTACACATTTCTACTATTTTCTACTCCTCATCACAGAACTTCTAACTTCACTGCCCTGACTAATACCACGGAACCGCACTCGACTTAACTAGAAACCTGAAACACATAGACACTCTAAACACCAAACAAACTTTTAGCAGGCCGCGTATCGGCTTTTGTATAGTCCTGTGTGGCGCGGTAGTTAATTCCATTAGTAGAATATTCTCGAATTACATCCTAGAGTGGTAACTGCGCAATAAGACTCGATATTGCCTTTCTGACTCTACGTGACGTCAGCTAGTGGCCGTCAGGAGGGCTATGCCTTATCCTGCCCCTCCGGCTAGACAACAGAACCAGAGATATTGCTCTGCCTGAAGTCGAGAACCCTATACGGCAATGCAATGTGACAATACTCGGAAACCCTTCTGCTGTTTAAATCTGTATATGAGTATTACCATCACTGTACAATAACGCAGCGAGGAAATTAAATATGACATTACTCTCATATGCCGTTTTCCGAATTTTCAAGAACACTGTGACGAAACTAGTTGCTGGGCAAAGTGATCAGCGACTTAGTAAAAGGGACAGAGGGGAAAGGTTCTCGGCTGATACAAGAAATGCAAGGAAAGAGCTTTGGATGCCTCGTTTGACGCTTACCCGAAACCTTTGCAACCATATTTAAGTGTGTATTCTGACAGTCAGTTAGTGCTGATAGTTCAATTAATACGATTCAGTGTCCAAAATTCCAGCGGGAGTAAAAGAGGTGGTAAGAAAATGACACCAAATTAAAGGATTCATTCCACTGTTTCATGCAAGGCACATTATACCCTAAATAACACATATTGTGAAATTAAGTTATTAAAATTAAGTCAAGCCGCACTCTAAGAGAAATGCCATTGTTGTAGCTTATTGTCTGATTGGAGAAACTGTACTGGAATCTGCACAACCTTAGATATTTGTTGTTGGGATATGTTTTAAAACGATTATCTGGATATAAATTATTGATAAAACGAACTTTGCTTTAAGTTTCTGTAGATCTATTTTTCATCACGAGCTATCCACTATACTTGGTATCATTCAATGTATGACATTCCTAGTATGGTTTTCATTTTTGAAATTCGTTTCAAGAGCACTAAAGGTTTTGCTCAAGTATATTTTGTATCTTTAAGCCTTTGTAATTCTTTGTTCTTTCACTCTTTGTATTAAATACTTCGAATGAGGTGAAGGTGTAATTTTTATAAAAGTTCCATCCTTTTACTGCGTTATCCTTATGATTTTGATAGTTGTGCACTATGATATCTCTAAAGCTAATTAACAGTGAGTAATAATTTATCTGTTCATAGCGACGGGTGCACCTTTTAGCATTCAGGAATAAGTTTCCTTTAAGATGCAGTGACCTAATTCAACTCTGTGAAAAGTTAGGAACATCTCATCTCTTATTTACGCTATTGCATTTTAACTTTAATTAGTTATACTGCACATAATTATTTGCATGAATGGCTTTAATTACATTAACTAACCTTTTATCTACTAAATTATTCTACCGAGGTATTATTCTGCAATAAAATGTAGCGATCTCTTACATTGATTTCAGTATATGTAAAAAGGCACATTTCTCTAGGTTCTACACAAGGTTCTACCTTAAATTAAACCACCTTGACTCTACCCAGCTGATATCAATAATATAGGTATCTGGCCTGAAAGAAACAATTTAAATGAACAAAAACGTACAGGTGAATCGATATGAAATGGAGTGGTATCAACACTATACAAGAAAAGTTTAAAAAAAATTAAGCATAATTTGGATTCTAAACAGAGAATACTTGGAAGAATTATATGTAGGTGTGAAATTCTACAACAGCTGCAAACAGCTATTCTAGGTATGTTGGAGAATTCACTAAACACTTGTTGCTATTACGAAGTAAAAAAAATGATGTTGAGAATAAGGTAATATACAGAAAACACAAGGGGCAAGTTGAAATCAGAAGTTCAATAATACTTTGGGGGAAATTAAGGGTCAATCCAGAGGTCAAAATAGTGTTCAAAATTTATAGGGGTGATTCTTGAAAAGGGCAGAGCTACAAACTTAAATTTCCTTCTTCCTCAAGGACCAAATATTTAGTTCCAAAGTACATGTGAACTTGCCCTATGTGACGTAGGCTACACATTCAATGTCAAATAGCAGTAAGATTTATAGCTTTACACACTACACAAGATATAATGGCTCACCCTTCATTCCTGTCGCAAATGCAGCGAGTTAAATATTTATTTCGCAGAACCCCATAAAATTCATTGTATTTGGATGTTTTGAGATTATGTTTCAATTAGTAAACCACTGCATTTTAAGAATCGAAGGAAGAAACTGAAAAAAAAGTTTTCAAATTGTAAAGTAAAATGCTTCATTCAGATTCTGATTCTATAATCGGCAGAGGTTTCAACTTCTAAGCATGCAGGTATGTAAACTCGTGATAAAGAATTGCACAGTTTAAATGTGAAAATATACTTCTTGGATCTTATACATGATTAAAGTACTTTAATGTCTAGATGGATTAAATCTAAAAATCACAATATTACTCAAAAGCTATGTTATCAATGGATATTTTTCAGCAAAAGCTGATCTATTACATAATTATATATTACATTGCGGGATAAATAAATTTTAATCCCTTAAACATTTTAAGCTAAACATTAATTTATAATTTGGAATAAGTTTATGATTCTAAAATATTTTGGTTGTACAAGATTTGCTAGGTTCAGATATTTGGAAAAAAAAAAAAAAAAAAAAAAAAAAAAAAAGGTTTCTTTTTTGTATCGAATTAAGATAATGAAGCTTGGAGTAATTGAACAAACAATTATTTCTATTTTTCATTCACTTATTCCTTATATATGTAGAATATGTGCACCTTATTAACAGTTTTAATTAAGAACCAGAAATCCTTAAGCACATCTTATCTGTTCGGCATCATCTATGAGAAGATATACGAAATGAATACCTTAATATAATATAAAGTATTAACCGGGATTGTAGGCCGTGGTCTACTGGGCTCCTTCATGAAGCAGGAGCCCAGTAGACCACGGCCCACAAGCCCGGTTAATATTTTATATTATACTGACACCGGCCGTGACAACTTACGAAATTTAATGAGTACCTTGATAAGTACATCAAAGCGGGACTTATCTCTTAGATACCCCTTATTAAGAAGAAACTGATTATTGATTTGCGTTGCCGTAACTCGAAACTCCTCCTAATTTATTTAACATTCATAATCTACTCCATATCACACGCTTTTTCCTTCTCGCTAATTGTTCAAGTCACAAAGTTAACAGTTCATAACAAGATTTTTAAAACATTCTATTAACCTAAATTTAAAATAACAAACATATAGCAATACTGGTTTGAAATAAAAACTTTTTCAAAGAATAGATTGAAGGCAACAACAGGATCATTACTGTGGGAAAAACAGAGTGGATTTAATATTGGTGGATATCCTATTGATAATATATTTACCAGTCTTAATAGAGAAAAGGAGAAGGTACAACCTACCTATGTACATATGACATTTATGTATTTGGAGAGAGGCTTTGACAAACTTGACAGGGAAGAATTTTGGAAATAGACCGTAATGGATACGCCACCCATTTAATAAAATATACAAAAAGTGTGTACAAAGTAAACTCCCCTAATTGTAAACATAATGGTATAATAATAAATCAAGGTTTAAGATAAGAATGAATATGTATCTATTATTAAACATTATTTGGACGATTTCTTTAAATAGATGGAAAGCCGAAGCATCATTTGGTATTCCTATTGGAGGAACAGAGTTTAAACCTAAGTAAACAAACGACTTCGTAATTGTACAACATTTGGAAGAATAGCTTCAAAAACCAGTTGACTCTTTATATAAAGCGGTAAAGAAATATAGCTTAAAAATCTCCATTTCTAAAACTAAAATCACGACATTCCAAGGTAAATACACTCTAAGAGAAGAAAAATATTAGCAGAGAAATGAAACAGGCTCAAGGTTTTATTTATTATTTTTGTTAAATTACTTATATTGATCAAGCTCATGCAAATACATTAAAAAGATTGAAATGCTGTGACGAACAATTTAAAGAACAACAAAATATAGGAGAGACTAAGATAAAGTTCTATAAAACACTGGAAGTACTGACCAAGCCACATGGAAGTAAGTCCTGCACATTAAATATAAAGAATGTAATTGTATTCAGGTGTTAGAAATGAGACTACTGAGATTTATATTTTGGAAATTTTAGACTGGATAAAATAAAAATAAATAAATTAGAAATATATTAAGTATATATGCAATAAATGAAAACATAAATGAATACTTGTATTAATGGAAGGGCCACCTAACTAGAATGGATAATATGAAAATACCAAAATTAATCCTATCATGTCAACAAAGAGACCGATGTATCCTGGATGAGCAAAACAGGGTTGGAATTGGGAAGGAAGATGTTCTATGAACATATGTATATTTCAGAATTCTTCAAGATTTCTAAGCTGTGACGTCACGAATGACACCTTCTGAGGTATGGACCCCAATCACGACAGTGTGATTTGTCTACCATTAGTGCCTTATAGTCGCTTCTCCTATACATTCTGTGCGCAGTCTATATTGATGCTCTAGCTAACTTTTATCTAGCTGCTTAAGAATTCCTATACTGCCAGTTTCCATGCAACAGAACCGGTGGTTCCAATAGCTACGTCACCAGGTGTTCGACTGTTTACTAGTTGCTAACCTAAATTTCAATAACAGCAAGACATAATTACCTGCTCTAAGAATTAAATAATTGCATAACATTAGCAAGTTAAAAGGAAGTAGAATACTGGGTATTCTGAAATTGCAAGTATATCAAATTTAGCAGATTTAACATACTCCATGTCCACATGTGAAGTAAAATAAGCAAAGATACACTGCAAATGAGCCTACTAAAACTAGTGCAGATCACGAAATTCAACTTTCCATTAACAGCATGACATGTGAATAGGAATTAGAGAAAAAACATCAACGTGTAAAAAGATATTCTATTCCATATATTTCTATTAAGCTGTTATGTTCTACAAAATATTAAAAGCTAACTCTCTTGTTGGGGCTATATGTGTATGAACATGGACAAAATTGCAAAATGGACAGTAACCATTGTATGCTGTTTCTAGTTGAGCCCGTTGCTTTCAACAGGATTGCTGCACATTTTCAATTCTGGTAGGGCAGTGAGGTAATTGCCGCAAACCGCTACACAGCTGTGTCGGAGAAATGGTTTAACTGCACGGCGCTCTACATGCCGCTACACTATAATCCCAGAGATTAAAATCGTGTGGAGTTGCTCAACTTAGTGCCGGCCATCTCTTTGTGGAGGGAAAAGCGGAAGCCATTCCAACAGTAAGCACACATCCAAGCTGTCCATGCAAAATTCGATGAGGATATTAGGTTAGCCAACTCTGACCAAATATTATGATTTGGAACAGCATAACACTGTTAAAAGCGCGATACGGCTTGTTGTGTGTTTAAAGCGCACGCAAAACGAATATTACCCAGCAGTTTCAACAATTATGTGAATTGATAATGATGATCGCAAAAACTAAACACAATTATGTATGTAGCATAAAGCGGGTCGAGCGCGTTTCCAGTAAATGTGATGTTCAACAGCACAACACAGGTTAATTTCAACTTCTCGTACTACTGTAGCGTTATCTGCTTGCACGCAAGAACAAAGTTTATGGATTTAATGTTGCATTGACAGTATAAACACCAAGTAATACGCATAGAATTAAATTTAAATGATGATGTAGGAAGCTGAAATGTACAATGTGTGAAATTCATCTGGAAACTGTTATGGGACTGCTGCTATCTGGATAAGCATTGTCAGGCACTTAAATAAACAAAAAGTAAAAAAGTGGAAGAATATTTGTACTGCAAGAAGGCTTCATTCTATTGTAGAACCGCTCATCTTCCACCCAATCTGATCGTTGTACTCCATGAGGTTCATAAGGATCGGATGACTTGATTCTTCGCACTGGTATTACCTAGTATTTTACTAATAGACTTCTAAGGGCTACTTGGGTGACACATTATCTAAAGTTTGGATTATGCTGCTTTAATATGACTTAAGGGTTAAAGGAGAGATACCTTGCGCACTGTGACCTCCACACAGACCCGATACCCACATCAGGAGGTGACGATGTACGGGAACTGTAGGCAGCCACAGGTCGCAGGTTTAGAAGCCAACGACGTCTCTAACAAATTTTAAGTGTTCTGATCGTACAACAAGGGAACCCTGGCAGCCACCAGCACTCGGGGTGAAATTTCGGAAACAATTTCCCTCGACAATACAATGCAATCCAACGCCAATACCATACACCACAAGATCCCTGAAATGACAGACAAAGTTCGTGATATGAAAGAAGCGCCCCAGGTTCCACGTTGAGAAAGGAAAACCGTGAAACATCCAAGCTAGAGCGCACAGTCGACGGCAATCGCAACAGCGATCTCTCTATTGCAAGTCTCGCATATTAGCGCATTTCCTCGGCTTAGTACGAGCTAATTCAGGGTTCCTGAATCCTAGAGCACGTGTTCGCTTCTCTTAGATAAGAAAACTTTCTATCAGAAACAAAGTTTAATTCAGAAAACATTGCCTTAGCCCACTACGCCACGGTGCAGGACACGTACACTATGTACACACATAAAATGTAGAAGTCGTCAAAGGGAATTTTTCATTTCAAGTAATATATCTATGGAGTTATCTATTTTTGGGACATTCCTTGTTGCCGACTTGATTTTTCATACCATAAGGCTCTGGAATTTGGACCCATTTAATCCAATTCCACAAAATAACCAGCTTTTAAGATATGAATATCACATAAGCTTACTGTATTTTACTATTCTCATTATATGTGCCTGCAAGAAAATGGGTATTAAAATAATTTTAAAAAGCATTTGTCTCCATTTTCATAGGAATAATGTTTTAGGATGAGTTAAATTAGAGTTTGAGTGAATGTATTACGCGGATATAAATGAAATAAGGAATAAATAAGTTGATAAATAAATGGGGCACACATAATATTACTTTCATTCCACTTAACTACAATGTCGCTGTTCGTATGTAAATATAGTGCTATTTGAAATGCGTTGAGCGGCGTTGTTTAGTAGGATATGGAGATGTGAAAGAGCTTACAAGAAGTTGCCAGTCTTAATCTAAAGTTCTTACATGTGTGGGTATGGTGTAATTAATAAGAGAGCTATTCGTAAAGTAAGGTCCAATTCGCCGTACCTCATCGAATTTCAGGTGAACATTGAAACTCGCATGCGGACAACTCCCAGCGTGCCTTGCGCGAAAACGATACCATGCGCATTGGTAGGGTGCAGTGTGCTGTTTGTTAACAGTGACAGTTAAAGATGCTCCAAACAATCGAGCGGCCCGCCGATTGTGAAATACGGTGTGTGATTCGGATTTTGACGGCAAGAAACATTTCAGCACCGGACATTTATCGACAGATCAGTGAAATGTATGGCCCCAATGCGATGAGTGGCAGCAGAGTGATTAAATGGCTTCTAGCTTTCAAAGGCGGACGCACCAATGTCCATAATGAACCGCGATCAGGCCGGCCATCAGTGATCACAGAAGATTTGGTCAATGCCGTGAATGAAAAGATCCTTGAGAAAGGGTGATTCACAATTTCCACTTTAGCAATGGAGTTTCGGATGTGGGTAGAACAACTCTGTACAAAATTGTCTCTGAAAATTTGCAATTTCGCAAATTCTGCTCACGTTGGATTCCAAGGTTGCCTACTGAGAAACACAAATGACAGGAATGGCTTGTGCACTGAACTTTTTGAGCCAATGTCATGAGGAAGGAGATCAACTACTGGAACATGCTGTCACTGGAGACGAGACGTGGATTCCTCACATGACTCCTGAATCAAAACGTTATTCGATGGAATGGCGAACATCACCACTCAAGGTCAAGCAGACAATCTCAACAGGGAAAGTGATGGCATCCGTGTTTTGGGATAGACATGGAGTGTTACTAGTCAAGTTTATGAAACAAGGGACAACCATCAATGCAGACGCTTGCTGCGCTACACTTGACTAACTTCCGACGTGCAATACAGAATAAGCGACGTAGCCTTCTGACGTCTAGAGTGTTGCTACTGCATGACAATGCCAGACCACATTCTGCCAGGCGAATACAAGATCTCATCAGCTCTTTTGGATAGGAAAAGATTGACCACCCACCGTATAGTCCAAACCTGCGCAGAACGATTTTCACTTGTTCTGCTACCTATAGGGGTTTCTCGGTGGCAAGTGCTTCCGCGCAGATGACGAGGTGAAGGAAGCAGCTGCAGACTGATTAACCTCACAGGCGGCAGCCGTGTATAACGTCGCTATACTGAAGCTTGTAGAACGTTATGACAAATGTTTAAACAAGTATCTATGATGGTTTAATTGATAAAAAATAACGGACCTTACTTTACGAATAACCCTCGTAAATTAACTGGCAGAAAAGAGAAACTTGTTTTATGGAAACTACTCAATTTTATCAAACTCCTTGTAAGTATAGCGCAATCTACACCCCTCAATAATAAGGGCGGAAGATTATATATATATATATATATATATATATATTATCCAATACCCAGCATTGAAAGTGGAAATTGGGTATCCCAAGAAAACCAAAAGCCCCATTTTACGATGCAATTGAAAACCGAGCGTTCCATTGACTAATACCTTAATTGGTTTACCAAGTGGTTACATGTGAAGTTCTGACACAGGCTTCTCTTGGCCCTTATGCAATGGCTGGTTGTACAACTGAAAATGCATTTTGGATATTGCCTTATTTTGAATTTATCTGCTAGAACTTGGGAGTTTTATTGGTAAACTAAATCAATTGCTATGATATATAGCAAAACCTTGTTGTTTTTTCCATGGATTACCTTCATCTTATGTCGGAGAACTATGCAGTACATAACAAATACTTCAATTAGGACTTCCAATATTACTGGCATATGGACAGTTTCCTTTTAGCTGTACTACCAAATGACAACGCTCTCAATATAAACTAATTTGATCACTTGTTGACACCTTAATGTGCGACATTCTGGTCTAGGTAATATGGAATTTAAAAATGCATTCGTTAATGCACAGCTGGCCTATTTGGTAATTACGCCTTTGGAAGAAAATAAACCCGTATGGCTTTTGTGTGTCCCACCTACATGAAAGTGCTAATTAACCTGAAAACATACTTCTTTTATAAGTAAAATTATAGGTCCTTAGATGAATTTGGATGTAATATTCTTCATAAACTGTCCTCAATTATGCATAAAATGATTAACACTTCTGCCCCTAAGAGCTGTTATATACCTTCCAGTAAAGCTGATAGTTTTCACTTGGATCATAAGAATTTCAATTACATGTCCCTTCTATAAGTTTCTCCTTGTTTCATTTCCACACTCCAATAATTTCACAAGAAAGTACCTAAATTTGCGAGTGAGGCTCTTGCCGTTCTCGCATGTTCCATACCATTACTTATTACATGGGCAAAGGCTCTTCGCAAGGGACGAGGGGGATTATATAGAAATTTATTGTCACTTTTAGCAGGGCGTATATTAGCATTACCTCTTATTAGTTACTATTTATTCCAATGCCATTAGAAGTACCTACTTGCATTTTCATCTGGACTCAACATAATTATAGTTATCATTCGGGGTAGTATGTTCAGTTTTACGCCCCCGATAATCGGAATTACAATTGCCATTCTCACTTCCTCTGTAATATGTGGTACCACTTCTCTTTCCAGGTCACTTTACTCCTTGCTAGAGCACCAGAGGGTATAATACTGTAATTTTGTGGGCTCCTAAAATTAAGTCCTGTTTGCAGAAATTCAAAATGCTCTTTATTTCAGTGGAGCGGCGTTTTGTACATCTATGTAAGGTTCTAAAAGTGACGTGTCATTCACGCAGTAGTCTGTGGTTGCTTCACTACACACAAACAAAATAATTCTTTCAAATCACTACACAGCTGCACGCACACTATTACCCACAAGTCCAATAACACTGGCTCGACTGGCGAGCCGCGGCTTCTTTTATACCTCCACTCATAGTTCCAGAAATTAGTGGAACGCTCGGTAACAAACAAGACAGCATCAGGAAAACAAACTTCCAGACATCTATCTGCCTCTTTCTTTCTCTGCTTCAGCAACCTTTGTATCTCCGTGCTGTACTGTGCGTCTCTTGCGCGTGCGCGACAATACCATTCCATGAAGACCTTAATATTGCATTATGAAATGACAAGAGCATAATATTAATTATACAAAGTATATGAATATAAGTTTCATTGCTATACAATATATTTGCCTTATTTGACAGTGTAATTTGGTGTCCACTTTAACAATTAATTAACTTAATAATAATTAGAATTACAGTTTTAAAATAGTCCATATCGAATCACTGAATTCTTTACACAAAAGGAAAATATTACGGAATATAGTATCTTTAATAATTCATCCAATTCTTGAAATACGTGTATAGGATTAGGAATAGGATTTCATTGGAGAGGGAATTCGGTACGTAGACCACCATGCTCGGCCCATTGTTCCTATGTCCCCAAGTGGGGTATCCCCGGGAGAAAGAATGAGGTGAAGGAGACAGGGGGCGGCCGACCCAAGGAGCCACGACAGTACAAAGGGCACGGTCCCTATAGTTTACTTGGATACAGACTTCCCCCGACAGGACAGGACAACGGACACGCTCCCCTACTGCGGGACGGCAACGAGCTCAGCAGCCAAGCCCCAAAGTTCCCTGGCTGGCGGTACTGAAATGGTCCCAGGAGAGAAGCGGAGACCGGCAACCAACTAATCGGAGGAGGAAGTAGTTTTCCTCACAGGATATCATCGTGCCGCGCACCGCCGAGACACCCGCCGACACTTCTACCCTGAAAGAGACCACCAGATGAGAGATGATATGTAATGATAATGGAGAGGAAATGGAGGACAGGAATTTTGGCGGAATGGAACTGACCTACCCAGCATTCGTCTAGCGACCCGGGAAAACCACCTAAAACAATCAGGTAGGACGGCCATGGGATTCGAACAAGGGCCTCCCGAATGCGAGCCACAGACGAAACCACCTGAGCCATCCCGCTCGGTAAATAATGGGAATAGGCACATTCGAAATGTTTGTTTTAATGAAATAATTATTTGTTAACATGTATTAAAGGAAATAATAAAGGAAATAAACTATTATTATTATAATAATAATAATAATAATTATTATTATTATTATTATTATTATTATTATTATTATTATTATTATTATTATTATTATTATTATTATTATTATTATTATTATTATTATTATTATTATTATTATTATTATTATTATTATTATTATTATTATTATTATTATTATTATTATTATTATTATTATTATTATTATTGTTATTATTGTTATTATTATTGTTATTATTATTGTTATTATTATTGTTATTGTTATTGTTATTGTTATTGTTATTGTTATTGTTATTGTTATTGTTATTGTTATTGTTATTGTTATTGTTATTGTTATTGTTATTGTTATTGTTATTGTTATTGTTATTGTTATTGTTATTGTTATTGTTATTATTATTGTTATTATTATTGTTATTGTTATTATTATTGTTATTATTATTGTTATTATTATTGTTATTATTATTGTTATTATTATTGTTATTATTATTGTTATTATTATTGTTATTGTTATTGTTATTGTTATTGTTATTATTATTGTTATTGTTATTGTTATTATTATTGTTATTGTTATTATTGTTATTATTGTTATTATTATTGTTATTATTGTCATCATCATCATCATCATCATCATCATCATCATCATCATCATCATTATTATCATTATCATTATCATTATCATTATCATTATTATCATTATCATTATCATTATCATTATCATTATCATTATCATTATCATTATTATCATTATCATTATCATTATTATCATTATCATTATCATTATTATCATTATTATTGTTGTTGTTGTTGTCGTCGTCGTCGTCGTCGTCGTCGTTGTCGTCGTTGTCGTGGTCGTCGTCGTCGTGGTCGTCGTCGTCGTCGTCGTCGTCGTCGTCGTTGTCGGTATGTTTAGAGAATAATAAATGTAGTTTATGTTTCACAACATAAAACACCCCGTAATGAGTCAGTATTTCATTCGTCCTGAATATTATTACCCCTATAATTGTATATGTAACCGCCCAGCTGCGTGACGTTAGTTATATCTTGGCGCATAACACCGTCAGACAAAATAGCTCTATAATGTTTTATTTTTCATTTCGTAACCTTCTCTTTACTGACGGACTTTGTTCCAGTATATATAAATGCATGGTAGTATGACATCTTTAGTTTAAAACAGCGATAGCATGTGTGAAATTAGACCTCAACAATCTCAGAATTTAATGATGGTTCTACTTCGGCAATATCTTAGGATCAAAGCTTACATGGTCCGGATTTACGTTAACCTCTGCAATTAATTGGTGTAAAACCCCTAAATGTAGCATAACTTCATCTTGTAAAAAGATGTTGCTTACGGCATCAGCACAGAAATTTCCTTAACACTTTCATTCTGTGTTTGTCAGTTAGGAATAGATGGATTTGTTCACCTATAGGCGGTTCCAGAAGTGTTTCTCTTTCTTTCACTTTTGAATACAGTGTTATTTATAAGCTTTTGTTCTCAAATGATTTCAATATGCTAAGTTATGCTTTAAAATATTCCAGTCAGCATAATGATTATGTTACTTTGTGGGTTCGTGGAATAAAATGTCCAATTTCACCACTCAAAAATGTTCTTTATTTCCACCGACTTACAGTTTAACACTTGCCAATTACACAGAATTACTTGCTGCACACAATTACAATTTGCCAGTTCGTCCGTTACAATTTCACTTGTACTCGCGATTACATAAACTCCGATGCACATACCAGTTACGGACAGTCTTCCGTTGCACAACCCTTTCGTTCATTTACACGTCACTGCCTAACTCTTACACCAAGAACTGCGACTGTCTCCTCGCTCACACTCACTAACCAACTGATTGACCAACTCCACTCTGTCTGTCTGTAACCCTCTTTAAATAGGAATATCGCCAACTTCTGGTGTTTACAGGATTGTTCTAGTAACAGAAAGATCGAGAAACAGGTGTAGAGAAAACAGGCGACACAGTCATGTTTTTTCCCTGACCACAGCCTGTCACCACTACAAGACGAACGAGGAGGTGTGGCTAACCGAACCTCCCCTACCTTCCGCTGCCAGCTGCTTTCACAGGGTGTTCTAGCGCTCCCGTTACACTGCTCCCTCCTCAAAGCTGTTCGCCCCGAACAGCCCCATCGTAGCGTGCGAGGCGGTCCAGGTGTACCACCAGCATCTGCTCGGAGTCTCAGCCAGAAGTAGCGCTGCCGTAGTTTGTGAATCATTCGGTTCGCTCCCAGGTGTCCTCCTGAAGTACCGGCGTGCACTTCCTCCAAGACTTCCGGGACCTTGCTCCGGGGAAATACCAACTGTCCTCTGCGCCTTCCCATCGGTTGACTCCCATGCCCGGAACAGCACGCCCTCTCTGGTCTTCAACGAGTCCCATTGGGCCCAGTACGACTTGTAGGTGGCGCTCCTTGGTGCGATATCCTCCCAGGTTGGTCTTGTCCCTGCCTCCACTTCCCTCAAGAGTGGCCCCAAGTCTGCGTCCGCCAGCTGCTCCCTCCTCAGGCCTGCGCTATCCCAACCGTCCGCAGGCACTGCCACAACTACTCGGACTGCTGCGGCACGCTCCTCCTCTTCCACTCTTGTGCGCTCGTGGCCGTCCTGGATCTGCGATAGGACACCTCCAATGCAATGGTCGCTGGCGTCGGTGTCCACAATGAAGGCGCCACCCGGTTGTGGGAAACCCAAAATTGAAGCACTGCACAGGGTCCCCTTCGGGTGCTGGAAAGCGTCTTCGGCGTCCTCCGTCCACACATAAGGCCGGTTTTCCTCCGTCAGGCGGGTGAGGGGTTTTGCGATGTTGTCGGCCTTTTCCTCTAAATCATTAAGGCGGTCGTCTACTTGACCCTTCCGTTTGCCCAGGTTCGCGACGTCATCCCTCACGCCGGCCAAACGTTCCTCAAACTTTGCGGCGAGAGCCTCGTTCGCCGCCTTCATTTCCGTGGCCAGACTGCCGTTCGCTGCTCTCATTTCTGTGGTTAACTCGGCCTTCATTTCTTCCATCTCCGCGGTGATGTTGTCGTTGGCCGTCTTCATTTGTTTCAACTCAGCGATGAGGTTGTTGTTTGCCGCTTCTATTTTTGCAGCGAGGTTTTCATTTGCCGTCTTCATTTCCGAGATTAGTTCGGCCTTCATTTCTTCCATCTTCCCGGCGATGTTGTCGTTGGCCGTCTTCATTTCTTTCAGTTCCGCTTTCATTTCCATCATCGTCTCCAAAATTTTCTCCAATGCCGCGTCCATGGTTGTAATGCTCGGTGATGTTATCTTCCCGCTTCCTGACACCAGTGTTACTTTGTGGGTTCGTGGAATAAAAAGTCCAATTTCACCACTCAAAAATGTTCTTTATTTCCACCGACTTACAGTTTAACACTTGCCAATTACACAGAATTACTTGCTGCACACAATTACAATTTGCCAGTTCGTCCGTTACAATTTCACTTGTACTCGCGATTACATAAACTCCGATGCACATACCAGTTACGTACAGTCTTCCGTTGCACAACCCTTTCGTTCATTTACACGTCACTGCCTAACTCTTACACCAAGAACTGCGACTGTCTCCTCGCTCACACTCACTAACCAACTGATTGACCAACTCCACTCTGTCTGTCTGTAACCCTCTTTAAATAGGAATATCGCCAACTTCTGGTGTTTACAGGATTGTTCTAGTAACAGAAAGATCGAGAAACAGGTGTAGAGAAAACAGGCGACACAGTCATGTTTTTTCCCTGACCACAGCCTGTCACCACTACAAGACGAACGAGGAGGAGGTGTGGCTAACCGAACCTCCCCTACCTTCCGCTGCCAGCTGCTTTCACAGGGTGTTCTAGCGCTCCCGTTACAATAATATCATAGTATATCATTATAGTATTTTGATGAGCACAGTCCGGCATGGTTGGCACTAAATAATTATTTCAAATTAAAATTGTTCTTCAGATTCTATCAATCTTTTGGTTTAAAATGTTTTATCCATAAATGCGCAAAACTCTATTTTGTGTAAATATGTATATTTCGATTACTAGGCATAATTTTTCATAAGATTGATTAAATTGTGTCAAGAATGGTGTAGCACATAATTTGTGAAGAGGCGACACCAGTCCAGTACCCGACGATAAAACTAATCTAGCTCATTACGTGACCCCGGTATGGCGTCCAGATAGGCAATTAATTACGCGTTCCAGGCTGCCCACATCTGTCAACGTTGTGATACTCGTAATTATTGTAAATGATAGCTTATTAAACGTAATGCAGTTTAACAGCGCGTCCGAATTTTTACATGGAAATTTGCTGCTAGTCAACCAGTCTGTTGTCGAGCTGTCGATGTGTTGTGCCACATATCTTCACTGATATATGTGTTTGGTGAAGCCAGCGCAGTGAATTAAAGTAAATAATGAAATTTATAGACATTCAGAGCACATGACTACATAAATATATGTCCATCAGCCATCTTAACTTTTTCCAGTATTTATTGCAGCCAACATTAAATATTCGGATTTAAATTAAAGTAGTAATTTTGAAATTTATTAAATCCAAACAAGTATTTTGGAACCTCCATGTTTATCTTAATGTGTTTATATACACAGTGTAACTAAAAACTAAAACCCGTAATATCTACACCAAGCTTAATTATTTCAAGTCTCCAGTAATGGAATCGGAAGATTTTGAAGACAAACTGTGATCTACATGGAAAACTTTTCATAATTTATTTCGAAAAAATAACAATAAACTTGGAATTAAATTACAAAATATTAAACATATGGTATGATAGTTGAAACGTTTTCTAATTTTTTGTGAAAATCCTGTAATATCTTCTATCCAAATACGTTTGTATAATCCGTAAGCCGTAAGAGATACAAACTGTACTATACAATAAGTGTATTTCTCGTTAAAACTATGGCATTAACTTCTTCCAAGATTGTGGAAACGTAGAGTCAGACTGAAAAATTCAATGCCATACTTGGGATCTGAACCACGGCTCTTCTGGTTTCCGTCCGGCCGCTACTATGGCCACCGTGCCGATATGACATTAAATTCACCAGCTGCCTCGTATTTCCCGGTCTTAGTAGCTCAATGGTAGAGGTGCTGGACGGAAACCAGAAAATCCGTGGTTCAAATCCCAGCTATGGCATTGCATTTTTCATTCTGACTCTACGTTTCCCCAATTTAGCCTACACACGGCCACTGTGAAAGAACAATTAATTTCCATTAATTTACCTAATAGTTGTTAACTATAAAGCCCGGGCCTTAAAGTACTTACATGCAGTAAGTTGCCATTAAGGTTGTTGTCTCATGTGTTTATGAGAACTCCTAAGTGGTTTACCGGGAAAATACGAGTCAGTTGGAAAATTTAATGTCATATCGGCACGTTGGCCATAATAGCTCAATGGTAGAGCGGCTGGACGGAAACAACAGGTATCGTGGTTCAAAATCCCGGCTATTGCATTGAATTTTTCAGTCTGACTCTACGTTTCCACAATTTAACCTACACACGGTCAGTGTGAGTGAACAATTAATTTCCATTCTTCCAAGATATTCTGCTTATTGGCTTGGGTTTTTATACGCAAAATTTTTCAAGATTAGTTGCTACTTTTGCTGTGATGCCATACAAACTTTAGAAACTTACAATCGTCACATAGTGACACACTTTTTAAAACTTTGACTAAGGCTTTACTGTACTGTATCCATTTATGTATTTACTGGAGTGAGACTAAAATAAAACCATAGAAGGTTTATGTCTATTATCATATTCATGTAAAAAAACTCTCACGGACAATGTGTAGAGAAACTGTGTGAATGCGAGAGTCAGATGTTACTTTTTGTTTCTTGAGAAATAGAGTATCTTTGTATATGATCACACTGCATGACGTGGATGAAGACAAAGACAAAGATCTAATACTATGTGAAGGGATAAATGCAATATAATAAATTATGAGGTCTCTGAGAAAGCCAGGATGTATCTTTAATCACACTATTGTTTCATTCATATATCTAACCAGCCTGAGATGTCCCTCGGAGCCTGATCCATCCGTTTTCAATTGTCTATAAATTGAAATTGCAGGATAGTGTTTCGTTCCTAGACGATTCTCAGCAGAGCAATTTATGACCAAGCAAAGCTATTCTTTGAGAAATGAGTCAAGTTGCATATTAACTAAGAAAACTCGATATAGATCAATTTTAAAATATTAAGTTTATTACATAAAATGAAGTTGTAATATTATGCTTAACCTGTTTTAACTTTAAATTATGTAAGTACTCGTATTGCCTGATTTGCACAATGTATGCCTTCTAGCCTTCTAATCTAAAATAATAGAACAAATGAATATTTAAAAATACTAAAATACCTCATACGTCTTTTCACATTATTCTGTTTACAAATGCACAAAAGCGAAACGATTAGGGCACTACAAATATTAAAGAGAATAACAGCAAAAGTAATATGAACGATATGTACAGAAAGTTCCTGCTCCTAAATCAAGAAAAAAATCAAATTCTTTACGCTAAACAATTGCATTGATATTAACATTTAATCATGATGAGAAAAGCATAAGTTAAGCCTTGCCTTGCACTAGGCTCTTACTTCCTACTATGCTCCTACACCAAAGAAAGTCCAGAAGGAACGGAACGCCAGTGAATATTTTAACAATTCCTTTTAAAACTGTCACCCAATAAACAACTGAGGTATGACTTGCAGATATGTTTTATATAGCGTACCTATTTCGCTTAACGACGAAGCATTCGTCTCATCTGTAAGACTTTCGTCTGTGGTTTTAGAGGAAAAGGTTTCCGAATTGCCAAAACCGATGTTTCCACCGACATGTGGTATCTCAAACACCCTAAGTCGCACCAAATCCTTTCTTCCCCATCACCATTCTTTCTCCAACTTCTTCACACCGAGTATTCACACTCCACCCCCCCCCCCCTCTTTCTCTTGGGCCCAAATGACCTAGTTCTTGACGGCCCCTTAAACCCCGCATTCACTCGCTTTCTCTAGCCTGCCCGTTCGGTCCTTTTGCAGAGTATTGGTACAGTAATAGTTTCAACAAAGTCAGCTGGATTTAATCAGCTATATGTTCCTTTAAACGGCAGGAAGTCTGCCTTACTTATAAGGACGCTTTAAGGGTATGTATGACTGAAATTTCATGAAAATCGTGAAAATAACGACTTTTTTATTTTAATTCTATAAAATAATTTAGACATTCCCGAATGTAAAAAATGCATAATTTGCCTGCGGACGCCATTTTTAAATGCTTATTTAAATGTCGGTAGCCTTTAAACTCTGTCAGAGTCACGCCCTCTTTTGCCTACATCCACATTCTTTGTCTGTTTTCCGTTCTTAAATTTTCAATTCAAGAAAAGAAAAATAAGGCTTTCAGACAAAATAGTTCCTAAAATGTTGCCAATATATCAGAGGCTGGCTTCTACAACATTACTAGAGAGGTGCAAAACAGGAAAAACACAGAATGCCAATGAATCTTTGCATCATGTCATATGGAATAAGTGCCCAAAGGAAGTTTTCATATCAAAACAAAAATTGGATCTTGCTGTTATTAAAAGCATCAGTGAGTTTAACATGGGTAGTCTTAAGTCATTGGAGCTGCAGCAAAATATCAGAGGTGAAAGTGTAGTAGACTCAGCAAGGAAAACTTCAGTGCAGCGAGATCAGACTCGTATCCTGCAAAGCAAGAAGCTAAGTTGTGCAGAAGAAAAGCAACATCTAAAGAAGAAAAAGGTGGAAAAAGCAGCAACAGAGGGGAAGAAAAAGAAATCTGAGGGTCCAACCTATCAGCCTGGTGGATTTTAATGTGAGTTATGCAATCAAATCTTTAATCGCTGTTTTCTCAATGTTCATATTTTCAGCATTTTTCTTCCTGTACAATGCTCCTTGCGATGCAGTTTTTGTACTACATTCATGAAATTTCCTACACAGGTTCAGAATATCATGAGGAATGGAAATTGCCCTAGGTTTTATTGTGAAATGTATATAAGCATATATTTTTAATTTTCAAACACAAAACTTACAGTTTTTTAGACAAAAAATGAATATTTGTAAATTAAAAAAAAATTTCTGACCTAAACTAAAGGAGACACAGAAAAACCCAGAGCAATTTCAAAAAGTATGTGTATTATGAACATAGGGTTAAAATATTAGACCAAAATTCAAAATATTTTGTCGCAAGGGACTTTTTTAGTGACGTAACAAAAAACGTACAAAATTTATCATAATTTCTAAACTGCTGGAGAAAAATGGTTTAAATTTAGGTTGTAACATGTTTACATTATACTACACCTATGGTGTAAATTTGAAAAAGCTAGCATTATTAGTTCAGAATTTGAAAATTTCAGTCATACATACCCTTAAAGCCATCGGTCTGTGCCAGAATTAAAGGCGCAACTTTGATCAGCAGGCCAGCGCCCAACTCATTGAAGCACACAGACCTGCCATGTGTATTATGCAAAAAGGCACTTATAATACGCTGTCAATATTATAACAGCGTCTGTCGCCTAAGCTTCTATAGGTCGGCGCCGAACAGTTGGAGAAATATACAAAAATAGGCAACTCTCCCGTCTAGCTATCTAGCTAAAAACATTGGAACTGCTGTTATTATATATAAAAAATCTTCAAACAATTTCTTTCCCTCCAACGTCTAGGGCGTTCAGTAACTAGATCGGATTAAGTGAGAGTGAAAACTTAGATGACAACCGAAAACTTGAAATTTGCATAACACTATGGAACAGAAATAAAGGTATCAAATTAAACACTCTGAGGATAGAAGGCGGCGTAAAAGGACTTCCTCTAGAACAGACATAAAGCAGGTGGTCCCGTGTAATATTACATAGAACCTAATTCTAGTAACGAACAGAGTTACATAGAAGACACTGGAAGAAGTATCTAAAAGTGTGTGTCATACCATGTACAGCAATAGAGCATGTGTTAAATTGGTGAACTAGACAATGACAGTGTTGATGCCATGAAAGTACGTCATTATTGGAGCGCAGCAACTGCACAAGGCTCTTAGGAGTTGCACCCCCAAATGGGCTTCTCAATTGCTACTATCTGCTCAGCAGGACGCCTTTGCCCTCAAGAGATTTACAGGTTTTTCCTCCATTTCATTCATTCAATTCTGGTATAGCCCCGGAGAGAGCTTAAGCTGTCTTTTCACGCCGAATATAGTATAAGACGCTGAAAACTGCGCCATTTAAAAAGATACATGAATAAAAACTAAATTTCTCAGTTCATGGATTGTATTACAATTTTTGGTATTAATTTCTTTATTCCGCAGTGAATTACCTAATCCGTGAACGTTTAGCTGCAACAAATGAGTACTTACTAATAATGTAGCGTAATGTAATTGTACAGTTACACCATTTGACCTCGGTGTATCAGTTGCACGTTCGATTGCAGAGATGGTTAATACGTGATTAATTACTATCTGTAACTGAGTTACATCGTTTATTAGCAATATATGAACATTTCGTTGAATTCCAAGATACTTTAATAAACTAATGACTTGGAGCGTGATAGTTATATTATCTCGCTAAATGTTGCTAATTATATGTTATTTGCTAAAGTAATGCATTAAAACCTACTTTAACATTTGAACTGTCACGCAACTAACGCAAGCTATGACTGAGGAGGTAGAGCAGCCGGGCGCTAGCCAAAGGCTTTTATTATTTATTTACCTGTTCATTCATTCATTCATTTAGTTATTTAGTTAGTTATTTATTTTTAATGTTCACATAAAGTGGAATGAAATAGTGATGTCATACCTACACAAAGAGCTGTCGAGCCCTGGGACAAATGGCACAGGATGGTCCTTTCCCCTCTCCAACAAGGTTGCTGCACAGGCCGCTGTGGTTGTTTCGTCGCATACTATCTGCGTGGTGCGTGGATGCTTCGGCAACTGCCGACTGGTGGCTATCTCTCCGCTTGTTAAGAGGCTCTGTGGTTTGCTGATGCCTTCTGGCGGCTTGTGATCGTTTTGCCACAGTCCACCCTCTGAAGGGTGGTAGAGCACAATAGATCCTTGTCAGATCGCTGTAGGCCGAGGTGTTCTCCCTCCACTTCATAATTCCCACTCAGAAGCATATCTCAATACCACGTGAAGAATTCAGACTAATAAGAATGCAAACTTTTTAATCAGTATAATTATTTCAATCTTAGCTTGATGTAAACAAAAGTTATTAATGGACTCCTATATGAGAGAACTAGAGATAGCCCTGAGATATTCAATATAATACAATTATTTTCTGTTAAATTGTATAATGATGGAAACAATTTACTACAACTAATAAGTAACCAATGACGTAACAGCCCACAAGCAGGTTAGCCTGCCTACCCAACTGCTGACACCCACATTCCCAGGGCAGGAGCATGACGTAACATGGAACCACAGCACAACGCTCTAGCTCACTACACCACGGCGTAGGATATTTAAAAACACTAATAGCGTCGGTGTTATTTTTAAAATTACTCAGGTTATAATTCTGAGAGTCATAGTTAATTAAAAGCCTTCATATCTGCAATGAGTTAACTAGATTTGGTTTACTGCTGTCTCACAAACGGAACACTTAAATTTGTATTAATATGGCTGTCTACCTACATTAGTAGTATATACATAATTGACTTCTGTGCTTTTCATAGTGACTTAAATATTAGGGATAATCTGTGGTATTTTTGGAAGTATGTTAATCGAACTAGTTTGAAATTTTAGATTAATATGAAAAAGGATAATGCGAATAGTGAATCTAAACAATGCTGTAGATTCCGCTTAGTACAGTGTGATCTTGTTCTTCCTTCACCATTCATACGCTAATAATGAGCACCTTGTCCGTTACAGTTATGGTTACCGTGGATTATGTAAAAGTTTTCCAATCAAGTCTGATTCAAGGTATCTGTTTAATTATTGAATCACTTCGCTGAATCAAAGTCATACCAAAGGACGCTTCCAAAGTCTTCGAGAGTGCTTTGGTACAGCTTACAGAGAAACATTTATATGTGCTAATATCACTTAAATCTCGGCCTTCATCTTATATTTTGAAACAAGAATATTTTAACGTTTTCAATATTTTCTTTATCAACATTAGTGGTTGCTCTGATTTACACTAGGCTTGTTCTGATTACTGAATTTTATGAAATGCCAAGGGCGCTTTAAACCAGATATAAACTATAAACAGGTTTTGTGATTTTTATAAAAGAAAATTTATATTCCTAAAACAAAATCTTGGAAGTATAAAGACAACTTGGTTTCTTAATTGAGAGTACTTCAAATGACACAAAATTAATTAATTGACTAAATTTATTGTTAAATGTCACGTCAACCATTTCGTCTTGGATATTGATATATAATGACTGTCTTCCTCAGCTTTGATTCATTAAAAGGAAAAGATTACATTTAATGGAAAAGGTATGCATATGTTATCCTTAGATTTATGCACCATGTTTGGAATTCAGTATATGAGAACAGATTGTTTTACAGATTTGATAATATATTCTTAAATCAATGTGATTTGATATTTTCCGTATTTTTACATTCGGTCATCAATAGAAGATGCCTTGCAGTAAACAGCAAAATCACATAGATTTACTTCACTGAATGGATTGAAGAAATTATGCTTTCATTATAGAATTGATGGAAGTATGGATTACAATAAATGGAAGTTCTTCTAGGAGAAAATGTTGAAATAAAAAAGTTGTATTATTAGAACATTGCTTACATAATTCCAATTCCAGAAACCTTTCTTCTACTTCCATTAAGAAGCCAAAACTCTTTATTTCGTAGTGTGTCTGTAAAAGGTATGAAAGGGCAGTAGGCGCGGTTTATCATTCCAATTCCTTCCCTTTGTTTAACACTATCCTGCATGGCTGCCGTCGGTCTGGTACTCCACTTTTCAGGATACAAGCTGCGATTTCCTCTTTCTTGTTTGGAAACAGTTTTCTCTTTCTACTCAGCATTCCAAGCTCGAATTTGCTTTTCTTTCTTGCCTTAAGTTCTAAACCGAGAGAGAGAGAGCAGCTTCCGAATCGCTTTGTTTCCAATACTGAGAAACTTCAGCGGTGTGCATGTTGTTTTTCTCTGCTTTCTACAACACCGCCCTTGAATATAGCTTTCCTTCTGCAACACAACCAACTAGATGGAAGGTAATGCGTTTCCTGAAACATTATTTACATTACTATAGTAATAAGATAAATTTATAATAATGAAACAAATCTGGAAATATTTATTTGAACATTGAAAACGAGTGTACAAATATAGGTGCTAAAACTCTTGTAAGGCAACCTTTGGATTCTGGATAAACGAAATGACTTCTACAGTGCAGTTTTCTTGTAGTGATCCTTCTAGGAAACTTCGTTTTACCGTTTTTGCCACTCTTTCTCTATATCTGGTCTTCTTCATTTAAATACGGGCTCCTGATTGCCTAAATATAATTTTATTTTCCATCTAATGGTCCTTTCCATTGACAGTGCTAGTCTGAAAATCCAGCAATTTCTTCTTCTTCACTTCATGGATTAGGCTCTCGCCTGTTCCGTCTTCACGGTGGCTCCTTCCATCTTTTCCTCGGCCTCCCTATTTCCCTCTTTCCTTTAGGACTATATTGGAAAACTACTTTTGGCAGTCTTGTATCATCCATTCTTCCAACATATTCAAACCATCTTCTTCTGTATCTATCCATTCTTGAGGTGATAGCTTCCACTTGTAAATCATTTTTTATATTTTCATTTCTGACTCTATCTTCTCTTGTACATTCTTTTGTTCTTCTCAAGAATCTCATTTCGTAACTTTGTATTCTGCTGATGGTTCTTTGGGTAGGTACCCAGTTTCACATCCATAAAGTTACGTTGGGACCGCCATGGTGTTATAAAATTTTATTCTTGTTTCAGATCTTGTTTTATTGTTTAGGGTTTTGTGAATTGTTCCACAAATTGTTTGAAATCTCATTAATTTTTTGTTCGTATCTTTGTTTCTCGTTGCTGATTTCACATCCTAAATAATTGAAAGAGGATACTTGTTCTAATACTTTGTCATTAACCACTATTTTCGACCATATTGGTATTTTGACCCAGTTTGCCATTGTTTTTTACTTTTCTATTGACATTTCAATATTAAAATTTTTGCATATTTTGTTAAGGTGGTGTATTCAACGTTGTAGATCATCGTCTGTTTCCTGTATAATTACTACGTCATATGCATATAATTAAATATTTAAAAAGTTTCCTTGGGCTGACCTATTTATTTATTTTATTTATTTATTGTTATCTGAAAAGGTTCCCAGAGCCATAGCTCATGCTAGGGAACAGTACAAAAATATATAAAATGATGGCAAACAGCCCTTGACAATACTTATATTACATTTTTAGAGTAGGAATGAATTACCGTACAAGAATAACATATATGAAACATACAAAGATACAGACATTCACTATAACTCAAGAAATAATAGGAACAAAGAACTTAACAGAAAAATAGAAGCTACATATTCTATGGGACATTAATCCATATTAATTTTTAAACAGTTCAGCTTTCAAACCAGCTATAAATGTGTAACACTTTATCAGCTATCAATATATGCCTTCAGTAAATTTTCAGCAACTTTCCTTTTAAAACCTTTTATGTTCCTACAGCCTTTCAGTTCCAGTGGCAGTGCATTATATAAGTTGATAACGTGTGAGGTTAAGCTGTTCAGGCCATAAGTAGAAGTGTTCACTGTTGGTTTTGTTAAGTTTCCTTTATTTCTTGTATTATATATATGTGAGGAGCTTTCAAATGTTAGATTAGACTTTAGAAGATTATTTTTTATTTTGTGGAGATATATTAGCAAGGACAACTCTATGTTTAGTTGTAATGGTAAAATGTTAGTTACATGGTAGAGTGTTTTTGTGTTTGTTCTAAAGGGTAGATTGTAGATTATTTTCAAGGCACGATTTTGAAGTACTTCGAGGTCATGAATTAAATATTTAACAGAGTTACCCCATAAGATATTTAAGTAATCACATGAGATTGAATTAAAGCATGGTAGATACTTCGTAAATGATTTACACTGAATTCTTTGAATTTCAGCCTGTGAATTACAGCTAACACAGGAAGAATCTTATTTTTTACATGCATGATATGGTCCTTCCATGTGAGCGTACTGTCTAGAATCAAACCTAGATATGTGATTTTTGTTACTCTTTCAATCACTGCGTTATCAACATGTATCTTGTTATTTACTACTGGTACGTATGATCTTTTATGAAATAACATATATTTTAGTTAATTGATGGAAATTAATCATTTCTCCACACTAGCCGTATATAGGCTAAGATATTTTGATGGATAGAGTCAACATGAAAAATTCAATGCCATGGCCGGGATTTGAACCACGGATCTACTGGTTTCCGTCCAGTCGCTCTTAACCTTTGAGCTACCATGGTCAACGTGCCTTCCTGACATTAAATTCTCCAGTTGACTCATACTTCCCCGGTAGACCACTAGGGGCTCTCGCATCCGAGATACACCGTTCGTGGCGAACGGTGATGAAGCCTGGGACTTAAGTACTTACAATAGTAAGTCGCCACGAACGGTGTATCTCGGATGCGAGAGCCCCTAGTGGTCTACCGGGGAAGTATGAGTCAACTGGAGAATTTAATGTCAGGAAGGCACGTTGACCATGGTAGCTCAAAGGTTAAGAGCGACTGGACGGAAACCAGTAGATCCGTGGTTCAAATCCCGGCCATGGCATTGAATTTTTCATGTTGACTCTATCCATCAACATATATTTTGATTTACAGACATTTAATGTTAACTTATTGCCCTTAAACCAGCTATTCAATGAATTCAGGTCTTGCTGTATGTCATATATCAGCTGGTGCTCAGAGTTATCTATATATAACAAACATATATCATCAACAAACATAGTCAATTTACCTTTTAGTCTTAAACATCCTATGTCATTTATAAAAATTAGGAATAATATAGGACCTAATACAGAACCTTGTGGAACACCATGATGAATTACTGACAGAGAACTGGAAATGTTGTTCATATTTACAAATTGTTTCCTATTACTGATATAATTCTGAAACCAGTTGAGAGGAAGTCCTCTTACACCAGCATGCTCAAGTTTATTTAGTAATAAAGTATGATCTACAGTGTCAAAAGCCTTTTTAGGTCAATAAATAATTAATTTAGCACTGATCTTATTGTTACATTAGTGCGTATCGCATACGCAGCTTCATCTTCTAGATGACTCTAGTTGGTAGCAGGAACTCCTCTGTATTAAAGCTTTTTAAATGGCGGATATTGTAATAACCTGGCCAGGATGGTAAAGGTTGTCTCGTGGCCAGATCACACATCAGGGGCTACTAGTTCGGAGGTAGGCATACTCGGTTGGGATTATCTATATAACGGTCTAATCACATTACAGATTACTAAAACCACAACTTAGACTTGAAAGGTTTACTACAATAATAGGAAATACGTGATTGGCCACGTGGCCTTTACCTGCCTGCGAGAGGACTTAGGTCCGTCCTTGACCAAAGCTGGCACACGAGAGAGCAAGAGAAAGCTTTTCATGTGCATCATAGGTAAGAGAGGTCACATGACCTGACGTCACATGCACCACCATGGTAAAAATAATTACTTAAAATACACTATTTGAATTAAACAAAACAGTCGCTTGTGACAATATCAAATGCTAATTATCCTGTGTTTCTAATCTTCTTTTTTTCAGTGCTTTAAGAATAATATTACTAAACACTAATTTATCATTACAAAAAATTGGTACCTTTAAGCATTAGATAGTACTCATAACATAAGTTGGTGCCAATAAATCCATTAGGTGCTACTGAGTACTGGTACTAGCAAAGATCACTAGGTAGATATACCCTTACTCGTTTAAGAAATTTAACACGACTCGGTTCTTATTTGCTTTATTATGTTTAGCCTTGTAGAAATGTTGGCAGTGCTTAATTTTACTGTAAATATGGCAGTCTCTTCTAGTTAAATTCTCTCCACATATCTTCCAGCACTTCCAGCAGTATCGGCGTTAATGCAGTTAAAGATAATATCTTGTGTAATATAAAAGTTAATTTCATTTTCTAACCTTTCCATAATATATCCTCAACTGAGGTATCCTTCTTATCTTTCTTATACTTTCCGGTTTTATCGCGCACTATTTCTATGGCAGAATTGTTGCCGAGGCATTATTGTTCCGCTGCCGGGCGAATGCGAAAGATAGAGACAGAGAGCTACGTGAGCGCTGAACACTTGCCGAAAGAGACAGACAGATGCCTGGAAGTTTCTTCTATTCTGATGCCCACTCGATTGGTACCGAGCGTTCCACTAATTTCTAGAGACACTTACTGAAGATACAAGAGCTCCGTGGCTGTCTAAGCGGTGTCACTTGCTAGTTGAGAACAGTTGTGTGTGTGCAGCTGTGTAGCGGACACTTTTGAAGTGTACCACATGTTCAATTTATCGGTTTTTTTGTCTGTTTTTTTACCTGTAGCAGTCGACCCTGAATACTACTGTTTGTATGACGCATCATTTTAGAGACTGTAAGGGGTGCACAAAACGACTTTCCACTGGAATAAAAAGCATTTTAAATTTCATCAAGCAAGGCTTTTAATTCTATGAACGCACAAAGTCACAGTATACTCGGGGGTATCGCTTCCTTCTCAGTATTTTCAGCCTCATCTGATGATTAGTCGCATTTTAAATAGGAAAATTTGAAACCTTCTATGCCCTAACATATCCGGCGCTATGTTATACAGGAGTCTAGTTCTGTATTTCCTTTGTTACACATGGATCAATCTGGTTTTTACGGATCTTCGTGCACTGAGATACTTCTGTTTATGGCCACATTTCCATAGCTTCATTCCTTGCTCTTTTGCTCTTGTTTACGAAAGCTGTATGTACTTTCCCTGGTGCTCGTAATATTATTATGCTAGCCATTAGGACCATATGAACCTTATCCAAGTTGTTGCCTTGAATAAAGTTATTGCGCTTTTGCTATAGCCGTCGAGTAAATAAATGACAACTCTTTATTGAATGATAAGCTGCATTTTCAACTGCAGACAGCCCCACTGCTAGCAGTATACTCACACATTTATTGAAATAGCGATAACTGAAAAGGTATTATCGTCTTTAATGTAGTTCACTCTGCACTTTAAGACCTTGAGCCAAATTTATCTTTTGGATCTATGCAAAATGCTTTGGTTACAAAGAGAGCATACTTATGGTGCCGCATCGTTATATTGTACTGATATATCGGGCAACCCAGTATACAGTTTTTTTATAGAACCAAAAGCTTCTTGGTGGATCAGCATTTAGCAAAATTGAGCATGGAGTTCTTAGAAAAACTCTAATCTGTTTTGTATGTAGTATGCTTTTGTATATAGTATACAATTTAGATTTCAAGCAGAGTATACGGAAAAACCGTGGACTGTCTATATTGTGACCTTGCTGGGTTCGTAAAATTAAAATTCTTGTTTGCAGAAATTTAAAATGCTCTTTATTAAAGTAAAAACACACTTTGTACAACCCTGACAGCAGCAAAATTGCGTAACATACACAAACGCAAACGTCAATGTCGTCTGCCTCACGTAAACAATCGAAATAAATTATAGCGGTACACTCACAAATGTCCACACAGCTGTACACTCAATTGACAACTGACTAGCAAACTGACTGTTCTCACACATTGCTGTTTATTTATAACCGAGCCATTGTTTCTCCAAAGCTGCCGACGTTTCGAGACATTTCACGGCCGCAAGAGAAGAAAAGAGTTATCCAGACATTACTCTGACTCATTCTCTCCCCGCTGCTTTATCTCACTCGGCAAGTGCCCAGCGCTCTGCGGCACTAACCAACAATGCGATCAGCGGCATTATGAATGTGAAAAATACTTGCCACAACCTACTTTAACTTTACAGATAGTGAAACGGGCAAAGAAACTTAAAGCTAACGATATTTCACACTTCTGAAATTATACTTGCGGAAATCTCAAACATTGCATAGGTAGTAAAGGAACAGCGTGATCAACCGTAACTGGGCTTATGCTAAGCAAAGAAGCATCAAAAACAAACTTGCGGGATTGTGCTGAATTTCTTAGAGGTCTTTTAACTGCCATAACTTTAGAGCGTTCTACTGATACTGCAACAATCATATTAGATATGATACTCATCATTAGATATGATACTCATTTGGGGTTTCTATACTGGGTAAAATTCATTATGGGTAGCACGTGTATTTAATTTAATGTAAATCTAGCCCACCAAATGAGTGTGCCACTAATATTTGTACTCTTGCTACACTGTTGCTGCTTCTATTCCTGCTGTCACGAATATGATTGAGGAATGCCTACTTTATATTGGGTTTATATTAACCTATTAAACTTTCAGCACCTCCTAAATTTGAGAGAAATATTGTACATTTTACAATTATTTTAACCTGCACCTTTGTGATGATGTATACGTCACAGGACATGTGTTCAGTGAGGTGTACCCGAAAGTCCGAGGACCCCGCCCTCTGTTACCCGGGAGCGATGGAAAACTCCGGGAGTCTTTCCTTGGGGCAATACCTGGAGGCCCCCCCCCCTCCCCCGTCGACAATAACGTCAAGACGGGTGGAAGTGGATACGCCACTTACGCACGTCAACCCCGCAGGGAAAACTCCCGAGAAACCTCGGTGGGGCCGCCTGGTGATCTAGCACACCTTCTACTAGTTTTGCAGACCAGTACCCGGGATTTTAGGCAATTCTCAGCCCCTTACGAGCGGCCGAAGCCTGGCAGGAGGTACCCGATTCCCCGCGGGTAACGGGAACGCACTGCCCCCTTAAGTCCAACCCAATCCGAACAACTCCCATTCATTGAGGGGGTCGAATGTTCGGCCCGAGGTTCCTCTTGTAACGTAAGAGGTACCGCGAGTGCTAGTGTCCGCAGCTGTCGCACCACAGTAGCTGAAGAAGACGGATCCACTCATCTACGGGAACGTCACAGGGCATACGAGGTCTTTCAAAAAGTATTTATTTTTTAATGAATATCGATATTGTGCCCTTCAAAGTAATTCAACCAGATATTACACACCCGTGCTAACGCTTTTTTCAACCCCCAAAGAGCTTTAAAAAATCGTTTTTTTTTTTTTTCCTTTATTTCGTTCAGCTTCTCCTTCGATGCCCTCTTTATCTCTTCAGTTGTGGCGCAGCGTCGACACTTCATACGCCTCTTCAGTTTTGGGATCAAAAAATTTCACAGGCGGCCAGGTCTGGAGAGTACGGTGGCTGCGGCATGAGAAGTGTGTTGTCTTTGGCCAAAAAGTCGCACACAAGCAACGATGGTGAGCAGAGGCGTCATCATGATGCAAAAGCCAATTTTTGTTCCTCCACAAATCTGGGCGTTTCTGGCGTTTCTCGCGCAAATTGTATAATATACTTGTAAGTAATATTCCTCATTGACCGTTTTACCCTGCGGTAATAACTCATGAACCACGCCCCTGCAATCGAAGGAAACTGTAAGCAAAATCTTCACATACATCCAAACTTGACGAGCTTTTTTCGATCTTGGCTCGTTTGTCAGCATTCATTGGGATTATTGAGCTCTAAGTTCCACAGCATAAGCATAAACCTAAGATTCGTCACCAGTTATGACCCTCTGGATAAAATTTGGGTCGTCGCGGAGAGAGTTCAACAGCTCCTTAGCAACGTTAATGCAATGGTGTGTTTGGGAAGTTCAGTAACTTTGGTACGAATTTTACGGCAACCCGTCTCTTGGCCAAGTCATTAGTCAAAATCGAATGACACGAGCTAATCGGTATGTTTAGGTCCTCTGTAACTTCTGTAACGGTGATGCGACGATTGGCCAGTATTATTTTCTTCACTCCTTCACAGTTTTCGTTTGTTGTTGACGATCTGTGATGTCCGGGAACCATTCGTACCACCGTTGAACGTTGCTTTCGTCCAAGGTAGCTTCAACATATGGCACAGTCAACATTTGGGAAGCTTTCGCGCACATAATTTTGTTTTTTACACAAAATTTGATACAGATTCTTTGCTCCATTTTTTTTGAATAGGCGAAAATCGAAGACGAGCCAACACACTTCCAAGCAAACTGGCTGTGAATAATTAGTTGAAGATTCAAAATGGCCTAGATTGTCAACATAATTGAGGGACATGGAGTACCTACCTAACCATAAAACAATCGAAAATCGAATATACTTAGCCTGAAAAAATTCAAAATTCGGTATACTTTTTGAACAACTCCGTTAAGTGGCCTACCACTTCCTGTGGTGGTTCCTATGGAATTTCCTCTGATGCCATCCTTCCTCATAGCAACTGCTCGAACCATATTGCATCACGCAACATGAGAGATGGCACATTCTTAAGAATGTTCCAAAAATCCGGTTCATCCGGGCGGTGGCATAATAAATATTGGAAAAGCCGCCATTGCAATTTCAAGAGTCTTATAGAACACTAACCGGGCGCTGAGAGTCCTCGGGGGAGTCAGTTTCCGGAAATGTTGAGTGCTCTGCTGCATACCATTTTGGTGGCCAGCTGTTCAACCCCGGTATTAATCCGTACTTAATCAAGGGCAACTTGGCACCGCGTGTAATGATAAGCATCTGTCCCCTTCAGCTGCCGTGGTGCGGGCGCTGCAGACCCCTAGCACTCGTGGTACCTCTGACATTACTAGAGGAACCTTGGGCCGAACATTCGAGCCCCTCCTGAATGGGAGTTGTTCGGATTGGGTTGAACCCGAGAGGGCAGTGGTTCCATATACCAGTGGGAGATCGGGTATGTCTCCGGATGGGGTTGAGGGAAGCCATATATTCCCGCGTACTAGCCTGCATAGCTAGTGGAGGATGTGCTGGATCAACAGGCGACCCTACCGAGGTTAATTGGTAGTCTTCCCATTTGGGGTTAGCGCGCGTAATTGGCGTATCCATTTCCATCCCGTCTTGAGTCCACAGGACCAGATGGGGGGGGGGGCTTGTTAGTCTCTAGGTCTTGCCCTATGGAAAGCCCCACGGAGGCGCCGGGTGCCTTTTGGGAACAGCTCGGTAACTTCATGGTCGTCCGAGGGGCGGGGGTCAGTCTTCACTCGGTGTGGATTGCCCTGGTAGACATTCTCGAGCTTATATATATATATCCAACCCTAAAGTGTAAGTCTAAATGATAATTGATAACACCCTCTTTATTGTAAACCAGCACTGCAGTACTCTTACTTTAACAGTGTCTTTTGGCATCACTATCTGCTTTCCAGAGCTACGTTCTTCCGCCCCCATTTGCAGCCCACTAGTGACGCTATTCCTCCTATGAACCATTAGATTCTTTTAATCTTAAGGAGATGTCTATAAATATAGCAGTAACACTTCTAGGTACTACTGCTATTAGATACAGTACGATTGAATTATCAAGTGTAAATATTTTCTGAAGTGTACAGTGGCTTTCACTGAAATGCTCTCTAATTGTCAGATGTTTCGTGTGAAACAATGCAGAAGTGTATGAAAAGTTTTCTCAGTCTATTAATATTTAGTTGTATTCTTCTAAAAGCACTGCGATTTATATGATATTCATGCATTCATGAGTGATCTTAACTGTACCTTTAAACGGTAGATGTTTACACAAACTTATGTGGTAAACGGAACTCCTACCTGGAAGCAGAAAGAAAATTATTTTAGTAAACGCTAATTTACTTAACTTCCATACAAACAAAAAATGTTCCATTTTCTTAATAAAACAGTTCAGCTTAGAATGCTGATTAAAAGAATGATTAGAATACCTCATAATAGGTGACTGTAATTCATAGGAATTTGATTACTTTGGCCTCAGTTACTACACAGCAAAATATAGTTTCATTCTTTTGTTAAACAATATATTTTG
This sequence comes from Mantis religiosa, assembly GCA_030765055.1. Lineage (NCBI taxonomy): Eukaryota > Metazoa > Arthropoda > Insecta > Mantodea > Mantidae > Mantis > Mantis religiosa. The sequence continues at coordinate 147,560,254 of CM060952.1, read as the reverse complement.
TGTTCCCATTTGGAGGAAACTGTAACTGGAAGGTATGTAATGAATGAAATAGGGCAATTTCATTCAGTAGTGACGGTAGAAGGAATAAATAACTACTATTGATTAACAGAAGCTTGGCGTGAAAATGCAAACGAACCGTGGGGATTACTTCATGATCCATCGACTACCTGGAACTAGGTGCAAACTAATAGTCATATCTGCTCAAGTTGTTCTCGGGAAACAAGCCTGGTGAAAGGAAGATTAGAAATGGACGTTTCGGGAGGTACATCTCTCTCATCATCAGGATATTTATTAAATGTCATAACCGCAATTGAAACACTGGTTAAAACACAAATGTAAACAAAGACAAAACACTATCAAAATTCGCATTACGGAACAAAACTGTTTCCGGTAAATGAAATACCAGGTCAGGAGATAGCGTGAGTATAGAAAATTAATTGGGTCAAAGAAATGTAACTACTTAACTTGATTATCAAGCTGTATTGATCTGTGCTTCTTAAGACCGGCTTCCAAGAGGGGCATTTAATTTACAGAAAACAGTCTTTTGTTAAATAATGCGAATTTTGATAGTGTTTTGTCTTTGTTTATATTTGTCTTATATTTAGTGATTCATTTGTGGTCATAACGTGTAATAAATATCCTGATGATGGGAGAGGTGTACGCTCCCGAAACTTCTATTTGTAATCGTCTTTTTATCTGGCTTGCTCCCCGAGAACAACTTGAGCATATTCGTCGCCAGGAAAGCTTCAGGTCTTATTTTAATGGTCATATCTGTCAAAGGAATAGTTAGTGCCCAACAAGTGCTATTTAGTGCTGTTTTTGTGCTAATTCCTTGTGGGAGAATAGATTGGGATTTTACTGATATCCATTTATCCAAAGATTTGCGTGGTTTAACCTGAAACTACTAAAGTAGCTAGATACAGATTGTCCAATTTCTTAACAATTTATTTTCAAAAAATGATCCTTTGCTTACCCATTCCACTCTACACCCCGGTATAATGCCATTAGTGAGTACAATAGACCTAAGCGACTTTAAGAATCTGGACAGACTGTACCCAGTAATGGCTTTGTACAGGGGTGTGGAGTGGAATGGGTAAGCAAATGGTAATTCTTTGGAAATAAGTTTGTTAAGAAATTGGACAAAGGATACTTTTTTTAGAATAGATGTCGGAGGTACCCTTGCATCTAATGGTTGAGGGCTCAAATGAACTAGCTGCCGACGGGTTCTTAAACTCACTCACTCACTCACTCACTCACTCACTCACTCACTCACTCACTCACTCACTCACTCACTCACTCACTCACTCACTCACTCACTCACTCACTCACTCACTCACACCAGTTACAGTATTCTAATGTACTTTTAATTATAAGCAAGATATATCACTCTAGTTCTCAGTTTGAAGTTATGATTCACTCTCGATAATGACCTTGGAATAATGGAAGATGCAGCTTCTACACATAATTTGTATACAGGTTGTTTCAAAACGACACCTAACGATTATAGCTGTTGCACAGTTTATAACTTAACTAGTCTGAATTCCGATATTGCAGCTTCGAAATTCCTTAAGGTATAATTTTATGCAGCATTAAATATTACATGATTTTGTGATTAGGCAGCTTAGGAACCACTGGTGTACGAACCTCAAAAGTTATTTGGACCCACCAGCTACGAAAACAAAACACATTACTCCCTGCTCGTTATCAGTGACCATAGCGTACCTTATAGGTAATGTACCTTATAGGTAATGAACAGTTAAAGAGCAGTTAAAGAATAACAAAGAACAGTTATTTGTGCAAAAGTCTACTAATAACTCGGAAAGTTGCAAGGTTGCTCTTCAGTGTAAAACTACACATTCCGTCCTAACAGGGAGGTTTTTGCGCGTACATAGATAGCAAATCCAAGCAATATGGAGCGTTATAAGAACGCCGAAATGACGCATATGGTTTTGATGGATGGAAGAGCTGAACGCACGAACGCACGAACTTCCCTCCTAAAGGTATAAGTTGCTAATGTCCAACAGCTTATTTGTCATCATGGGCGGCTATAACGGAAATTTGGAACACGTTAAACACTCATAAGCAATAATTAAGCTATCGCTTCTTTATTGCGGTTTCAAAAGCCAAAGAAATTCTTAATAGTAGCAAGCTACTGTGGAGTATACTGGTATGTTTACAAACAGTTGCAGCGTGCGGCACGACATGCGACCTATACCTGCGAAATCCGATAGCGTGAGGCACGCCTCGTTGCGTTTTTCCTGTCACTGCCTAAACTCATTCTTGAGCATTTTATGTGGCTCTATTGGCGGTAAAAGCTATCTACATGAGTCACACAGAAGCGAGCAATTACTTCTATATGTTCGTTCCGTATCGTTTTGAAACATCCCGTATATTGATGTGTAACTTCACGCGTATTCCAAATGTTAAAATTAGAGGAATTTTTGAACCACTATCCTTATTTCAAAGAAGCCATTAAGGAGGTTGTCCGGGGTGCTGAAACACTCGAAAAGGTTTACACGAAATTGATAAAATATATAATTAATTCACTACCTTTGAGTGAGGCATTAATGGTGTATACAAACTGAAATTAAAGCCATATTTTCAACACCTGCAGTGGCTGTTTAGGGGCTAAGCCGAACTTGTAGATACAATTTAATGATGGGAAAATTCAGAGCTCATTTCATTAATATACTTATTCTTATTAGGTTGTTAAATTCCAGTTAAAATGTAGATCTCGCTTTTTACCCATCATTATTAAAACAAGCTAAAATGATGACTTGTGCTACATTATTCCGTTATAGTTCATAATTTTCTGCGTTTTGTTTATAACCGTTAAAATGTCTCAACAGATCAAAATGAAATGAAATGTGTATTGTTTTACGCCCGCTTTTCCTTAATTTGACACCGCAGGCGGTGCCACTGATGATACATGAACTGGAAAGGGAATGAGATGGCGGAGAAACCGGAGATCACGGGAAAACCCACCTCATTCGCCGTGTTGTACATCACATCACAAAACTCAATTCCGGTCGCCTGGGATCGAATCCAAGCCGCCTTGGTGAGAACCATGCAGTCTAACGAAAACATACGAAATAACTTAGTCTCAAAATACTTATTATACGAGGGCTGTTCAATAAAGAAGGATCCCTCTTCTTCTTCTTCTTCTTCTTCTTCTTCTTCTTCTTCTTCTTCTTCTTCTTCTTCTTCTTCTTCTTCTTCTTCTTCTTCTTCTTCTTCTTCTTCTTCTTCTTCTTCTTCTTCTTCTTCTTCTTCTTCTTCTTCTTCTTCTTCTTTCTTCTTCTTCTTCTTCTTCTTCTTCTTCTTCTTTCTTCTTCTTCTTCTTCTTCTTCTTCTTCTTCTTCTTCTTCTTCTTCTTCTTCTTCTTCTTCTTCTTCTTCTTCTTCTTCTTCTTCTTCTTCTTCTTCTTCTTCTTCTTCTTCTTCTTCTTCTTCTTCTTCTTCTTCTTCTTCTTCTTCTTCTTCTTCTTCTTCTTCTCTTCTTCTTCTTCTTCTTCTTCTTCTTCTTCTTCTTCTTCTTCTTCTTCTTCTTCTTCTTCTTCTTCTTCTTCTTCTTCTTCTTCTTCTTCTTCTTCTTCTTCTTCTTCTTCTTCTTCTTCTTCTTCTTCTTCTTCTTCTTCTTCTTCTTCTTCTTCTTCTTCTTCTTCTTCTTCTTCTTCTTCTTCTTCTTCTTCTTCTTCTCTCTTCTTCTTCTTCTTCTTCTTCTTCTTCTTCTTCTTCTTCTTCTTCTTCTTCTTCTCTTCTTCTTCTTCTTCTTCTTCTTCTTCTTCTTCTTCTTCTTCTTCTTCTTCTTCTTCTTCTTCTTCTTCTTCTTCTTCTTTCTTCTTCTTCTTCTTCTTCTTCTCTTCTTCTTCTTCTTCTTCTTCTTCTTCTTCTTCTTCTTCTTCTTCTTCTTCTTCTTCTTCTCCTTCTTCTTCTTCTTCTTCTCCTTCTTCTTCTTCTTCTCCTTCTTCTTCTTCTTCTTCTTCTTCTTCTTCTTCTTTTTTTACAACTTACCTTTACTCATCCTCATAGTTTTTATGGTCCTTCTCAAAATAGTCTCCCCTGAAAGCAATGCACTTGTCCCAGCGTTTCTGCCAGTCTTCAAAGACATGCTGGAAACCATTTTTGAGAGATCCTTAAAAATCGCCTCCGCAGCCTTCACCACTGCTTCTGATGGATAATGCCTCCCACGAAGGCGTTTCTTTAAGTTGGGGAATAGAAAAAAACATCACATGGGGCTAATTCCGGACTATAGGGAGGGTGAGGGATGCACTTCACGTTGCTCTTTGCAAGATATTCTGCAAAAGCATTAGCAACATGTAGCCGCGCATTATCGTGGTGCAGCATCCAGACTGCCGCACGGAAATTGTGGTCTCTTATGCGCCTGATATGGACTTGCAATATTTTCAGTACATCCCTGTAGTGTTTTCCAGTTACTGATGTGTGTGCAGGTACAGCATGCTGATATATCATTCCATGAATATCAAAGAATGAGATGACCATAACTTCCCCAAAAGGATCAACCACTTTTGCTTTTGGGGGGGGGGGGGGGTTGGTGATAAAGGAGATTTCCAGACTGAGCTTTGCTGTTTGCTCTCAGGATCAAAATGATGTAGTCAAGTTTCATCAACAGTTAATAAGTTTGAAATAAATTCCGGATCTTCCTCTAACATAAATTTAAACTGCATGTTACGTCCATTGCAGTGGTAGGCGATGCTGAATGTCTCATCTTACCTGGTTCTCACAGGCAGGAACCCGGAGTACCAAAAATGAAGCTACTACGACGTGTTTGTTTTACATTAATCTAACAGAATATAATAATGTTGAGTTTGAGTGCGAATAATTATGACCGTAAAAGAACTATGATCATTCTTTATTGAACAGCCCTCGTAAATAAGTAGGAATCAAATAAAAAATCAAAGGATTGTTGTTTTTCTATGTATCGTGTTGAGATAGACAGTCTTGTTGTGAATGAGGGCTCTCAAAACGAAACGTTGTTACTGATCTGCATTACCGCCAGTAGAATATTCCCAAAGCCCATTGCTACTTTCAATAATTAAAAATGCTCTTAAATATACAGTTTACTTTACCTGAGCCTGGAGTAAAATAAAACTGCATCACATTAATTGTATGTTCCTAAATGTTTAGCTCAGTTTTGGCTGTTCAACTTTTAGAAAGTAACACTAACTAAAAATCCATGAACTTGGCAATGTAATATTTTTACAAGTCCATTTCCTTATAATTGCTATAAAATGCGTTTGGGAGTCACTCTAATATTTATATCCTAACATATAAATAGTATTGTTATATTAAAATTTGGAAACCCGTGTTTGAATTCCGCAAATAAGTTATATTGCGTAATGCTTTTAATGATAAAATATTTTCGCGAACCCGATCGTGATAGCGCGGCTTGTGTACACAAAAAGCCTGGAGATAAGGAGTATTCCGGAAGAAATAATGATAGCGCAAGATAAAACACCTGCCGGCACCGATAGGGTTACGCTTCTGGAAGGTGATAGAACATTCGATTCCTCTTTGGTTCAGAAAGATCTCAAATTTAAGAAATAGGTATTTAAGGATGTGACGGCTCGCATAGAGTTAGTTGTAAACAGTGTCATGAAATGAGAGACAGCCGCTGTGTTGTTGTAACGAGAGCTAAGGATGTAATCTGCTGTCACTGTTTGTTATTGTGATCGACCTTGGTAGACTGATGGTGTATGTAACGTAATGCTGCTGTAATATATAAGAGTATTTCTACGAAAATAAAGGAGATTTTTAATTTCTGCAACTTGGCCTCTTAATTCTACGAACCCACAAGGAAGCGGGACGACGACAACATCACCGAGAAAATGGAAGAAATGAAGACCGAATTAACAACGAAGATGGATGCTGCAAATAACAACTTGGGCGTGACGATGACCGCGAAGATGACCGACACCAAGAGGAGCAGCCGGAGGAACGAGTAAGGACCGGCGTTGCGAGGAGCACGTTGGCGCCATCACCACCATCCGCTCGAGTGACACCGCGCGCCGTCAGCCGACGTATGGAGGACAGCCTCATCGCAGACGGTTGGGTGCGAGGGAAGCCGTGCTGCGTGCTCGTAGACACCGGGGCAGCCATAACCGTCATCAGGCCTGACGTAGCCAGGGGTTCGCCATCGAGAAAACCGAGCCGGCCATACCAGCTAGTGATGGTATCGGGCGAAACCTTGAACGTGGAGTGGGAGGCCCTGCTGCAGTTGACCTGGGGCGGAGTGCCGTGCGTCAATGGGTGTTCATCGCGGAGGTGGCTGAGGAGGTGATACTTGGACTGGATGCCCTCAGGACTTTGGAATCTGCAGGGTGTTCTTGAAGGAAGACGTGGGTCCTCGCGAGAAAGGAGCTGGTGTTGACGGCGCGACTGGGTGGACAGCGAATGAAGAACATTGTTGCCATGCCGAGAGGTGCCAGTGAGGCTGCTTAGCCTAGCGAACATCGGTCACGTCGTCGAGGAACGGAGATGGGGTCGTGCGAGTCCGTGGTCATCGTGACAGCAATCGACAAGACAGAGAAGCCGGTGCCAACGCAACACCTGGGGCCCCGGCTGGAAGGCTTACTGGAGGGGGTGGCCGATCACCTGACCGCAGAACAGCTCGAGAAGGTTCGATTACTGCTGAGACATTACCAGCTCGTCTTCAGCCAAGGCACAGAAGAACTACTGCGTTACTCGGCGAGTGTTACTGGCGGCATTAAAGGCCTTGGAATACTTCCACAGGTCAGCAATTCCAACTGAGGACTGACCATTCCACCCTAACTTGGCTACTGAGCTTTAGAAAGCTGGAAGGCCAGACAGCACGTTGGGTCTAGAGGCTTCAGGTGTACGACTTCAACTCGGAACATCCTAGAGGGAAGAGCGATGGCAATGCAGACACCGTGTCCCGAAGACCCTGCCCAGAAGAGTGCGGCCAATGCTCAAGAGTGAAAAAGAAATAGCGTGCCACAGTTGTCCGGGTAGTCACGACAGTGCCTGCGGACGGTTGGGATAGCGCGGGCCTGAGGAAGGAGCAGCTGGCGTACACAGACTTGGGACCACTCTTGAGGGAAGCGGAGGCAGGGACAAGACCAACCTGGTAGACATTGCACCGAGGAGCACCCCTACAATTCGTAATGGACCCAATGAGACTCACTGAAGATAAGAGAGGGCGTGCTGTTCCGGGTATGGGAATCACCTAATGGGAAGTCGCTGGTACTTCCCCGAAGTAAGGTCCCGGAAGTCTTGGAGGAAGTGCATGCCGGTACTTGAGGAGGACACCTGTGAGCAAACCGAACAATCGACAAACTTTAACAGCCGTGGCAAGGACCGTACCGGTTGGTGAAGAGGACTAACGACGTGGTTTACCGTATCCAGAAGGTGCTCCAAGGGATGATTTTGGTGGTACACCTGGATCGTCTGGCCCCTTTTATGGAGCTGTTCGGGACGACCAGCCTTGAGGAGGGAGCAGTGTCGCGAATCCGATCGCGATAGCGCCTCTTGTGTACACAAACAGCCTGGACATACGGGGTAAGCCGGAAGAAATAATGATAGCGCGAGATAAAAGACGTGCCGGCACCGATAGGGTTACGCTTCTGGAAGGTGATAGAACATTCGATTCCTCTTTGGTCCAGAAATATCTCGAATTTACAAAATAGGACGTGACGGCTCGCAAAGAGTTAGTTGTGAAACAGTTTTGTGAAATGAGAGACCGCCAGCTGTGCTATTGTAACGAAAGCTAAGGATGTAATCTGCTGTCACTGTTATTGTGATCGATCTTGGTAGACTGATGGTGTATGTAACGTAATGCTGCTGTAATCTATAAGAGTATTTCTACGAAAATAAAAGAGGTTTTTAATCTCTGCAACCCGGCCTTTTAATTCTACGAACCCACAAAGTCAAAATATTTTTCGAAAAAATGGCATTATAATTGGGAGATGATTTTCTGCAGCAAAGAGCAGACATTATGTCCATGTCTGTTAAGTGATTTATGGATTACAAGGTTATTTAGCATTAACATTGTAAGTGTGTGGGGGTTTACCAGATATCAATGCATGGCTTCGGAGTTTATTTCTAAGCAATTAAACCTAGCTCTACAATAGTTATGACAAACTTTCTTTTGCAGTGTTTCCAGTTCTTCGGGTATCTATTAATTCAGAAATAATTAACTAAACAGATGAAATATACTTTTAAAGTTATCCTGTGTAAGTGCATCAGAATAAAATGACATATAGACTAGTGAGTTGAACCCATGGAACGCCTTGTTCCTTTGGTGCTAGTTAATGGCAACACCGTGAACTGTTTCTTGAACATCCGCATTCTTAGTATGCTTTGGTGTTAATAGGTCAAATAACTTCTCAGTTCACAGAGGGAGGGAAGCAGCTCTGAAGCCTTTTGGTACTAATGCAGCTAGAGCTGTGAATTTCAACGGAATATTGGATGGCAGGACTGTGCTCTGTACAGCTGCATTGTATCTCTGGCTTAATAAATTGGTGTTGGCGCAGGTAGCTTACCCTCACTCCACAATGTCGACGCTTGTTAATTCAGGAAATACACAAGATGCAAGGTGGAATATTAATGGTATCAACTTAGGTATATAGAAGAGGAGAAGAAAGATATGGGGATAACCATATTGCTGGCTGATGGCCTATAGCTGCATTAGCCAAGCAGTTTAGTATGCTTGAATGAATTGTAAATATCTTTTATCGTTTAACAAGCACTTCTACAGCTGTTTAATGAACGGTAATTCCTACAACTGGATTAAAAGCTCTACGAACAATAGAAAAAAAGCCAAGTTAAAAGATGGCATGAACTAGAACTACATTTCGAGGGTGACTTGTCTCGGAGGTCTATTGTACCGATGCCCGCAAGTGGGAATCCCCGGGGATCACTCCTCTTAAGTGGAGGTAAAATCAAACCATGCGATGTGAAGAACACATTGCACAAAGCTACGCTTTCTCGCCCTCCAAGAGCTGACTTTACCATCCAGAAATTAAATATAACGTAGGAATCGATCTACCTTCATAGAAAAAGTAAAAATAAATTATAAATTTTTAAAATTACAGTTAATATAATTACTTCAAATTATAATACTCAAATTATATTTCAATAACAATCCATAAAAATAAAATTTACTTTTTTGTGTAACTGACGTCCTCCAAAGTTAAGTCATATCGGACGGTGAACGAAATGGGTAATATGATACTCACCTCAGTTCGGGGTCCATGGAACTTACAGCTACCCGACATTCGTGTATCAGGATAAGGTAAAACCTCGGAAAAAAACCTTATCCATGTGACTCAACTTAACCGAGATTCAAACTCGGGACCTCTTGAACGTGTGGCAGACACGCTACCATCCACGCTACCAAGGCGGGCTTAAAATGTACTGTACGAGGGCTGTTCAATAAAGAATGATCATAACTTTATACGGTCATAATTTTTCTCACTAAAATTCAATCTTATTATATTCTGTTAGCTTAATGTGAAACAAACACGCCGTAGTGGTTTCATTGTTGGTAATCCCGGTTCCCGCCTGTGGGAACCAGGCAACTTCAGAATTGTTCAGTGTCACCTACCGCTGCAATGGAGGTAACACTCGAGGAACAATATGCGGCTTTGAAATTATACTTTAGTGTCAACAAATCTTCAGTTGAGGCCTATACAGTGTTACAGGAGGCCTATGGAGAGTCTGTTCTTCCCTACATCACAGCTCGAAAGTGGTTTAAAATGTTTAAATAGGGCAGAAAATCAACTTCAAAGGAAGGTGGAACCGGTGCTCCAGTTACTTCTCTTCCGGAAGAAAACACCAACACTGCTGCTGCTGTTGTGAGAGAGAATCGACGAATTACCTTAAGATCACTTTCTGAAATATTGAACATTTTATTGGGTGCCACCCCCACATTGGTGACACAAACATTACACATGAGACGTGTTTGTGCGCGATGTGTTCCAAGACTGTTGATTCCCGAACAAAAGGACATTCGCATGCAGCTCTGCATGGAGTTAAAGTAAATGTTAGAGGAAGATCCGGAGTTTCTATCAAACGTAATCACTGCTGATGAAACTTGGCTACATCATTTTGATCCTGAGGGCAAACAGCAAAGTTCAGTGTGGAAATCTCTTTCATCACCAACCCCCAAAAAAGCAAAAGTGGTTTCTTCTGCTGGGAAAGATATGGTCATCTCATTCTTTGATATTCATGGAATGGTTTATCAGCTTGTTGTACTGCACACACATCAGTAACTGGACAATACTGGAAGGATATCCTGAAAACATTGCAAATCCATATCAGCTGCAAAGGAACACATTTCTGTGAAACAGTCTTGATGCTGCACCACGAAGATTCGCGGTCGCATATTGCCAATGTTGTTGCTGAATATCTTGCAAAACTCAACGTGAAGTGCATTCCTCACCCTCCCTATAGTCCGGATTTAGCCTCATTTGACATTTTTCTATTCCCTAACATGAAGAAACACCTTCGTGGGAGGCATTATGCATCATCTGAAGCAGTTGTGAAGGCTGCGGAGGCGATTTTGAAGGATCTCTCAAAAACTGTTTTCCAGCATGTCTTTGAAGTCTGGCAGAAACCCTTGGACAAGTGAATCGTATTCAGGGGAGACTATTTTGAGAAGGACCATCAAAATTATGAGGATGACTAAAGCTAAGTTGTTCAAAAAAAATAGTGACCATCTTTTATTGAACAGCCCTCGTAATCCATTATTTAACACAATAGGTGAACACAACTGAATTGTCTATCTGCACTTAATTCAGATAGGGAAGTTTACTGATTATTTAAACTAAAACGAAGCAGTGATATATCACGTTTTTAAATTGCAATAATAGGTACAAAATATTATTCTTTGTCACCAAACATATTGATAACACTGTCCAGATTTCTAATCATATACAGATTATTCTTTAATTTATAATTTTGAATTAATAGTATAAAGTGCCTATAATTTTAAAATTAAAAATTTAGCGGTTGTCATGCAATGCAATAGGAAGGAGTGTAGGGAGTAACTGCCGTTCGGAAAAAAACTCAACAGTTTACATATTATACGCTGCAGTAACATTTTAGTGACTTAGGAAACTACTTGATTTTTAAATTACATTTTGCATGTCCCATTCCGTGTTTTTCCCTTTAAATCCTAAATATTTTCGTGGCTATTGAATATTTACATTAATACATTTTCAAGACGATTTGTTTAGAAGTAACAGTATTTATTTTAAGGTTAAGTACATTGTAGAGGCTACTCCTAAGACAATTTTAAAAGTGTCACATGTTGCATATCTTTGTTCTCTATTAATTTTATTATTACGTATTTCTGTCTCTATCTCTATCTGCACTTTCCACTAAACTATATTTCACATTTGCTTTAGTTTGGCTCACACTAAGCTTCTTGCAAACTGACATACTTCAATTTATTTAAATATTGTGACAATAAGACAAAGTTTACCTTAAAACTGCTGTGTCACTAAATAAATGCTAACTTTTTATCAGCATTTTTTCTACAAATGTTGTGCCTCATAAATCTCTACAATGTTTCTTCATGCGTCTTTAGCACGCCCCTTTTGTGCCGCTAATCATCTTTCCGACTTACAGCACAGATCCATTTACACATGGATATATATGCTGATTCTGAACAGAGCTCAGAAATTGACATATAAGCAGCTTCGCTGCCGGTTCCGCATACCTATTCCTTACTATGGGGCTACACTACTGACCTGCGAAGTGCTTCTTGCATCGTTCCACAGCCTGCCGACTCCTCTACCAAGGAACCGCACTCAGTTCGAAACACCACACAACGCTCATCGTATTACTGTCTCACTACTCACTGACTCGTACTTGCCCTATCATTAACTTTTATATAATCCTACCGGCCGCGGTAATTCGTTCCGTAAGCCGGATATTTTCGTCTTGTATTTGTATGAGTATTCAGCCGTATTTGGCAGTAACAGTACATTTCTGCACCAGCCTCGTAACGTGTTGGTAACGTCGGCTACCTGTAGTCATTGAAGGGTGTCATTCTAGTCCCGCCAGCTAATAAGCAAAAAGGTGAGGCGATTACCCCACGTCCGCTTTCTCGTGAAACTGGCTATGTAGCTTCCCACGACTCTTCCCCACCAAAACAGCTTCGTGTTCGCCAAAGTTACAATATGTGCAATATATATTTGTATGCTTATATATTAGCTAGCACTCTTTCTCTCTGCCTCCTTTTCTTAACCATTAAATTCTGCTTTCCGAAATCCATTGCACACTGTGTAGTATTGTATGTACCATTGCCTGGGTATATATAACATCTCTGCGTATATTATGCTATTTTATTACATATGAATAGTAAGTAAGCAACTTAATATTTGTCATTAACCTTTGTTTCAAATCTTTATCTTTTCTGTTCTATTTAAAATTAAAATTTCAGGGCTCTTGCTTATGGGAAAGTTCATTTGAAAAACGTCGCTACAATTTTACCGATGGTACACAGAGACAAGAAGGCAAATTAATTAAAGATCAGTAAAAATGAGGTATTTGGACCAAATCAAAGCGATATTTCTAATTTAATTCCCTGAGTTTGTGTTACTTTTATATGACTACCTTGATATCGCTAACACAAGTTACTTATGCGTATGGTTACTTATTCCTAACCAGTACAAATTGAAGAAAATGCTATTAAGCAGGTGAATTCTAGCTAATGGTGTTCTTCTATATATAACATATTTCAGTGCAGAAACACTGGAAGCAAAAGGGCTAAACATAAGGTGGATATATAGAAAAGTTCTCTGAGGTAACCTAACAAGCAAAGGAAAGAGGGAAAGTGAACGAGAAAATGGTTTCTAGTTATGACGTTTCGTGGTACTAAAATGAAACTTACCAGAAATCTGCATTATGAGAGTGCTTACACACCCTTAATACGCTAAGATACTTATCCGCACTAATAGTTCCTTATATCCCGTAATGGTACAAAATTATATGCAATTCGCTGTACAGCAAATGGTGTTGAGCTGTTTCTATAGTGCACATTACTAGGGAAGACAAAAAGATAAGCACGTAAAAAGATAGAACTGGAAAATGCACTTTCACTATTATATAACCTTGGTCTGCTTTACATTAGATATTTATTACGCACAGATTAATGGTGACCAAAATAATAAATGAAATCCAGCTGAACACAACATATCACTGCTAAAAGAACTCATTCTGAGTAGGTTTTTTTTTTTTCAATTTAATTCGTCAAGACCTTTCCCTCTTTCGTATTCATTTCAGTTCCGTCAGTATGGAAACGGTTCATTTTATATCAGATGACAGACGATAATTACGTCACAGCGATTAAACAAAGCTCTACTATTTACCTATATATTCCCGAACAGCTAACTATAAACTGGTAAAGGAATTGCATTTAAGCCAAAAGCACCATGTCGAAGTTTCACTGAAAATTTAAATATTGAGGTTTCATGAATTTACTTAAAAGTAATTTCTATTGCGGTACGTGTGTTTGGAAATTTCTATAGTATACATTATATATTGTCGCGTATGCCTCGGTTAAGTGAAGGAACTTGATTTATTTTAGGAATTTATTTGAAATTTCAATAGCGCATGGTTTCTTTATACAATTGAAAGTATTAATTTGTGGAAGTAAAGATGTAGAAACCTCATAGCTGAGTATTAGACGACAAAACCGTAATTTACATATTTTCGGAGCATTAACCACGTAGAAATGCTAAACGCAGACGTTGAACCCGGTAATTAGAAATTGATGATCAGCTGGTCGTTGGACTTAAACCAACATGGTGGATGGAAAGTTCCAGAAGTTTTACTGCTGATCAAGGGGAAAAAGTCCCTAGGTTCAACGTGTGTTGGCCCCCTCCTTGGGCTTGGCCGTTAATACTTATAGGTATGATTATCGAGGCGTGCGGGAGTCTAAAGTGTATTGCTGCGAGCGGAGGCTATGACAATTCTTCACTTAAGCACGCACCATCTCCTCAAGGTTTTCTTTGTGTTGTTTTATTAAACGAGGCTTTAGGAGGGAGTAATTGGAGAAAAGTGATGGGGCCCCGTGGAAGCACCCCCGTTAGTATCGGTAGTAAGGGCGCAGGTGCCTGAGGGGCACGTGCAACTCAGGGAAGGTAGTGTCCGGGGGTCCAGCCATGACCAGAGGCCCTGGATTAATCGCCGGAGTTTCAAAGGATGTGGTAGAGGGTCTAAAGTCTTTATTTATTTGTCACTGTGCATCTTGGATGCTTGAGTTTGGGGATGGGTTGTTTAGCGGCGTCGGTGGCGCGTTGTCCGGTCTATGTCGTCAGTAGGTTGGAGTATGCATGCCTGAAGATTGTCGATGCTTGCGAGGAGCTGGGCGAAGTAGCCGCGCAGGTCCTCGGTGTCATGCGTAAGTGTTGCCACTGCAATTTGGATGTCTATCTGTTTCTGAGCAAGTGTCTTAAGATTCTGCAGTGAGTCGTGGTGTTGTAGGTTGATGAGCTCTTGTAGTGATGTCAGTCTTAGGTCAACGGTGGAGATTAAGTCTGTTGAATGGCTTGAGACGGTGTCTGTGGTGGTTTTGAGTATCTCCTCCAGCACGGTGAGCTTTTTCGTGGTGTCCGTTATGAAGTGCTTGGAGTGCTCTGTGTGGCGTTCTAGCTGTTGGATGGCTGCAGTGAAGTTGCTTTGGAGAGTGCTGGCGGAGGAGAGAGCATTCTCGAGGCTAGTCAGGCGTTGGTTGGCGATGAACATTTGGGTGCAGAGACCTTGCAGGCCGCTGGGGTGGACGTTCTGGAGTTCTTCCCGCGAAGGCTGAGAGCTCGTGGTGGCGGCGGCGGCGGTGGTGGTGGTGAGGATGCCCTCCAGGGCTGTGAATCGGGTAGTGATGTTGTGGACTTCGGAGCAGAGGCTCTCGAGGACAGCTCGGAGTTCCTGTGATCCGGTGGCGGTGGTGGTGGCGGCTGCAGTTGAGACTGCTGCTTCTGGTGGTGGTGGTGGTTCAGCTGCCTGTTGTGCTGCTGCAGCAGCTCGACTGGGTCTTAATGTACTAATGTAGCTATCAACATCAATCCACCCAAAGCCTCTTTTAGACTTCGGGGTTGACTTGTAATGTAGAAAATCATGATGTTATAGTAAACTGGCATTTCGTAGAAAGTTGTGCTGTTTCTATCTATCTGTAACCTGACTATAAATTCCCTTTACCATTTACTTCTACCATCTGACCCCCTCTCCTTTCAGCTACGCTCGCAGTTGCAAAGTAGATTGTAAATCCTTATGGTAAACCACCTTTAAGTATACACAACCCTATCCACCACTTGCAGTCTAAAATCATCCCGGTTCGGAATCTATAATGCATATATATATATATATATATATATATAAAGAAATCCGATATCCTCAAGCCACTCTTTATAAGGTATAATATTAATTACTTTTCCTATCCTCATAAACAGCTCCAATGTTTTCTGTTAAATATTAAACTCGGCTAATGTGTAATAATAAGTAATGATTAATGTAAATTTCAATTTTCTATTAATATTCTTGACAACAGTTTTTGTTTCATTTACTGTAAATTATTATGCCATTTGTAACATATATGTTAACAGAATATCATTACACAAAATGGCGACTAAATTGACATACACGTGAAGGAAATATTGCATTCCAAGTAAAAAATTTGCATCTAGATGTTAGCGGATTATTTTAAATATCCAACATCTATACATGAAAATACATATGCACGAACAGAATAATTAAACGAACAAAATTTGGGATAAACAAATATTCGATCGAAATAGAAAAACATTCCCCGAATAGACAACTTTTATATGAAAAAACTATTTACATGTCTTTCTTATAAACAGGATAAACATTTTTAAATATAGGATAAATTATTCCTGCGAACGTGGAATGTTAGAGGTTAAGCTAATAAGGAAATATATAATATTAACTAAAGAAAAGGAAAGAAAAGCCAATGTAGTGGTATTGACACAAGCACAGACGTTTAAAGGAGATGAACATAAAGGAGACCACACCTTGACTTATAGTGGTGTCATTAAACATCAAAGAGCAGTTGACTTGTAGTAATTATTGATGAGAAGTGGCCTAATAATACATATTCAAAAACAGAATATTGTGACTTTGGATTTCTGCAAACTAGACTTTTAATTTAACGAACCCACAAACTGCTGTTAATTTCAAGTAATAAGGGGTTTTGTACAGCCCTTCCGGTAGCAGAATTACGTAACATACACAGACGCAACCTGTCAGGGTTTCTCCTTACTTCGCCACATGTGAACATACAAATGAATTCACTTTCAAATCACTACACGATTATCAGTTGTGTTCACAAGCAACTGACTAGCAGCTCTCGGCAGTTGGCGGCTGATAGAGGGTCACCACGTTTTATGTCATACGTGTACCTGTCCTAGACGAATTTAACCACTTAATGACAGGATATGTGGGGGTTTTGTAGAGTGGCGGGTTTAGTTTAGGTGGATGAAAGAAGGGAGGTAGCCGTAGCTCCTCAACGGTTACCGACTCGGGTGCAACACCTGTGTGCACCACTGGTGTCAGAAAAATTAGGAAGATTTAAATTTAGAATAATTGCCAGTCTAATTCTCAGGTAGGTATAGTTTCGGAGTTGTAATGTCAACTTTATTGTTACCGGTTGTGCCCGCATGCCATCCGGGGAAGCCGGTGAATCTTGAAGCGGCATGCTGTTGGTTGATAGCTCCCAAGAGGCCTATTCAGGGCACTCTGATGTTGAGGCAAACTCGCGTAGAATTTTGTGTCCCAGCGTCTAATGACATCTTCCACATACTGGAGAGATGAGGCGTCATGAAGGTATCTCACGGTAAAGCACCTATTCTGTACAGACACCTATTCTGTACACGTTGACGCTGTAGCAGTTTGGATCCTGCAGCCATGCCCCAGATCTCGCACGCATAAAGCATTATAGGAAGAATCAACGCCCTAAAAAGACGCAACTTTAGGGTGTTTTTTTTTTTTGTTGGAATTTTACGTCCTCCAACGTTAAGTCATATCAGACGATGAATGGAATGGGTGAAATGACGCTCAAATGAGCCCGGGGCCAAAGAGCTTAGAACTACCCGGCATTCGTCTTTCAGGATAAGGGAAATCCCTGGAAAAAACCTTTCCCAGGTAACTCACCCTGACCGAGATTTGAGCTCTTGAAGGTGAGGCAGACTAGCTACCACCACGCTAACGAGGCGGGTTAACTTTAGGGTGTCGCCATCCCTGACCGCATTATGGGATATAACGAAGCCGAAGCCCCGCATGCCCGATGTGCCAACTCCTGGATGTGACCCTGGAAAGTTATGCCCTTGCCCAGCTTTACACCCAGATAGGTGAGAGAAGTTGTTCACTGTCTTCAACCACAATAATTAAAAGCGGGTAGATTGGCGGGAAAGCAGCGCTTGGTGAACAGTATGACTTGGCTTTTCTCCGGGTTGACGGACCATCGCCAAAGCCTGTACCAATCTTGAATGACGCTTAGGTGTCGCTGTATTGGGTTGAAGGCTCTGCGTGGGTGTCTATCTGTGTTATAGAGCAGCACGTCGTCAGTATATTGAGCCATGTTGACGTGCGGCTGTGTAGGAAGATCGGCTACATGTACGCTAAAAAGCCTAAGGAATAAGACTGTACCTTCAGGGACTCCGCCTCTAATGGGTCTTCTGGTAGATGGCTCTCCCGCCACGGTGACAGTAAAGTATCTGTGTTTAAGGGAAGTGTGTAGAAGGTGTATTACACGCCTTTCTCTTATTTATAAACGAACCATCGTTTTTCGAAAGTCACCTAACTAACAAGATCTTTCACGGTGGCGAGGGAAAGAAAAGTATTATCCAGACATCACTCCGTCTCCTCTCTCCGCCCCGTCCCTCCCTCGGCAAGCACCAAGCATTTATCCACGTGAGGGCGTGGTTAGGACGCTGTCTGTCTTTTTCAACAATGCCTCGGCGAAAATATTATCTGTCAGATTCAAAATGCCCAGAGGATATTCCCTGTCATTGGTGTATTTCTATATGCTCCTGAAGTTGGCAGAAAGGAAGACAGTGAAGTCTTCTATAAGAACCTAGGTTAGGAAACGGGTATGTGAAGAGTGATCAATTTATAATAGCTGGAGATCAAAGCACCAGTTAAAGAGAAGCTAAATTAATGTATATCTTTAAAATAAGAATGACAGTAGAATTTCTGTTTTAATTGAAAATCATAGACATAGCTACACAGCACTGTTCACACTGAATAAGGCAGACATGACCAAATTTATCAATGTAAGCATTTGGAATAAACAACTGAGTAGCAGGTAAATGCACCGCTAAGAAGAGGAAAATTGTCTTATGTGGTAGCATTCAGCACAAATTTTAAACTTCTGTTGTTTAGACTGCTGATTAAGATGATGAAAACCCCAATAATTTGCAACAATGAAAGGAATGCTAAAAAGATAAATGTGGAAAAAATTCTAAAATGACATAATACTATAGCCACATCTGATTAACGAGCTCGAATGAATTATACAAAGATGAGTTATAATTAATTATGGTTACATAGACAGCAATGGTTTAAACGTCCTATAAGAACGAAGAAAACGGAAATTCTGTGAAGCTTTTTCTTTCTCTAACGAAATCAAATGGTAGAATTAATTTATGATGTCCATGGAACAGTAATTTGAAACTACATAGAGGATGGATACATAACCCCTAGTGAAGGTTTATTAAAGTACTGATTATCATATTGAGGTTTTAGTTCGCAATTACACTTATGAAACCAGATAAAGTAGCTGAATACCAAATTTTAGCAGGTACTAATACTTTGTGTTGTTATAGACTGAAGCAAGTTTTCTTTAAATATATTTGAAGGTTCATATCGGAGAGTGAAGAGAGTGAGATTTGCTTCTGTTCAAGGAAAATCCCGTAGAGAAACGTTCAGATAAATCACTGAAACCTTGATTCGTACTCGCAATTCTTGAATGTGAAAAGACACGCTAACCCCGCCCATCTAGGTCGGCGAGTAAACCTTTTTAGACTGCAAAACAACTTCTGTAGTAATTCTCCCAATCACTTTCAGTCACCTTCATCTCCAGAATTAAACTAGTGTCATTGCACATATTTGTCAATAAGAAACACTAATTTACACAACCTTATACAAATCCATGTATTTAGGTGTATTTCTCGAAACTTAAAGTATATATTTGGTTTTATCCGTTAGTAATATAATGGTTTGGAACACAGTTATAAATCATCCAAACAAAGTGATAACTAGACATCGGATCCCGTACACTTTAGCAATCAATATAGGCACACAAGTACTATACAAGGTCAAGCGTTGCATTAACAAACGTCTGTGTCTACAAGCAGGCATCGGAGCTCGTACACCTTTAAAGGGATATGAAGTTTACGAGTCTCGCAGTATATAGCTGATGATGTCGTCCCGGGGACAATACGCAGGGATAGTCTGGTTTGCAATGCGTAGCTTTAGTTTCATTACAACTACTTTCACAGGCAGATAGATCTGCCTGTCAGGGAATGCAAGGCATTGGACACATTGTGTTCATAGTATTACTTTCACAACAATTACTGGACAATCTCCCTTTTATAATAAAAAGTTTTTGGTATTACCAAAAACCATTAAACAGCTTGAATAATGTTATTTCAAGCTGTCTAAAAGCAGTCGAGGAGGTGTCTGCAAGAGTTAAAAATATAGAGAATGCATCACCTACCAAATGAACAAAAAATGAATTTTCCAGTATTCAGCACAAAAATACTGTATTTTCAGTGCTGAGTAATATAAGAAATAAACTATGTCTCGGACAAAAACTTGAAAATGATTGTACCACTCATATGCACAATTAAAGCCATGTGACATTGAACGAAGTTTCGCCCAATATTTTTATATTGTTGCCGCGAAAGACGCAGAATATTCACATTCTACAATTTACGAATGAACATGGTTCTCCACTGTAATTCCCGCATCGAAAGTAATAAGGAGGTTGGCATGTTGTGACGTTGCTGACACTTCGTATCCGTACTGGAGTGTACACACACAGCGCTTCGGTATACTTGTTGACACAGACGTTTGTTGATGTCGCGCTTGACCTTGTATAGTACCTGTGCGCGTACATTCATTGCTAAGGTGTAAGGGATCTGATGTAAACTTCATATCCCTTTAAAGATGTATAGGTTCCGATGTGGGGTGGTAACTGTTTTCATTGTCTCAAAGCATCACAAATTATACAGCATGTTAGTGGTGTTTCCTAGAAAACTAAGGTAGTTCAATTTGTTCAGCTGCTTTGTTCATTTGTTCCAGATGCTTTGTTCTAATGACGAACAAAGTAGCATTCTAATAACACCATATTTGCAGCACTTCAATCTTGATTTTGAAGGAGATGTAACAGAGAGCTATATGTTATGCTGCTGGGCACAAAACGCAGCTTACCTAAATGAGAGCTATAGGTAAAACTGATCGAAAGCAATTCACCCAACGCGAAGCTTTTTTTTTTTTCAGGTATCCTCTAAAGAACCGAGCACAGGTAATGCGCAAAGCGAAATCAATTTGATGTTTTTTTTTTTTTTTTTTTTTAAATTGATTTCAGGTAACCCGCTTAATGAAGAGCACGTTAGTCATTGGACTCCACCTATGTGAATAGCGGACTACATTGAATGATCAATTATCTTCAAGCGTGTGTGTATTCAAAGCTACGTGATATCATTAATTGCACTGACTAAAGTTTAGGGGAGAAGATTAATGCTTTCGTCCGCAAATTCCCTGAATATAACTCGCTTTCCCACACCAAAGAGAGTCACCACTCTTTATTAGTGTGATTGCTTTATGTGTGCCATTTTTCTACACAAGCTAGTGCTTCAGATTAGTCTTAGGTCAGTGAACCCAATACGGCAATATTACAAAACGGTAAGGTCCCTATAAATGTGCATCTTCAAATAAAAAAAATAAAAAAAAAAAAAAAAAAAAAAAAACACTGTCAGTGGTAAATAAATGTTCGTTAGTTTCTGTATATATCTGAAATATTTTAAAGTAAAATTATTCACAAGAGTGCTCCTAAAGGTTTATAAAACCCTTCAAATCAATTTGTCACCCGAAAAAAATAGAAAAACAAGTTTTGTTATGACTTAGTCCTTAAGCTGGCGCAGTTTGAGACTGTCCGTTGTCGTTGAGTCACCTTAACCCAACACCTCATAATTTATGTTAAATAGATGGATGATGCTTAGAGTTGTCGGGATTTTCCTTAGGTTTGCTCTAGCGTTGAGATCTCTAACTATGGATCCGAATGTGGGACGTCCAGGTTTTGATGTCGGGTTCTACTGAAGAAAACACACAACTATCTTAGCACCATTTAATGTTTTGAAAATTATTAACGTTCATTCGATCGCTGCTAGATAACTTTTGTATTTTGTTTGTTGAGTCCGCAAGGTGTGTGTCTCATCTATCCGCCATCACTTTCAAAAGTTTTCTATTCGCTACCAGGTGTAAGAGTGTTCCCTTCCGTTGGCTGTGGTTCGCAGAAATATTTCCTCCATTGTCTGATACATTGCTCTGTTACCAGCAAAAGCCCTTTGTCTACACAAGCAGTAGAGCCGTTTAAAGCGGTCAACTTTTTCTATTATAACTGGGGCCTTCTGCCTTGGCGTTCCTAAGTTACAAACTCGGCAAATCTTATCATGCTTTTATGTATGCAACTTTATTTAAGGTAACTGTACCACATATGGCCTGCTACTCAATATG
Source organism: Mantis religiosa (assembly GCA_030765055.1). Taxonomy (NCBI): domain Eukaryota; kingdom Metazoa; phylum Arthropoda; class Insecta; order Mantodea; family Mantidae; genus Mantis; species Mantis religiosa. The sequence goes on along the minus strand of CM060952.1, from coordinate 147,538,511 downwards.
GCCTAGTAGCTATTTCTTGGTAACTATGATGGTAATCTACTAGATGGCTGCTCATTCACGTTTGGTAACCTATTTCAATTATCTCTGTGTTACACCCAGTGTGCAGTGACTAACAGAAATTTCACTGTTGAGACTCGTTTGTTTGCCGCCCAAGTGTTATTATTTTATGCAGGAAAGCTTTGTTGCGTTACTGATACATTAGAATTTTTCTACAAAGATGTTACCTTGTCAATTACTTCATGTAACTATCATATTTTAAATTATACAATAACTTTTATGAACGCAACAACCTTTGTGTAGATATATCTGTAAAATGAGTTGTTTGTAATGTGGATCCAACATGGCCTATTAGGTCATACTGAGTATACATTTTAGCCATAGCAGGCCATATTGGGTATAGACTTTTACTGATAACTTTTTAATTTATTTTCTGTAATAATGATTTCAAATCACGATAAGATACGTGGTCAGTGGAGCCTAGATGACCTAACAAAAGCTGTGGAAGCCACCAGTAAGACAAAAATGTCGGATAATCAAGCAGGGAAAGAATTTGCTATTCTACGAAGAACTTTCCGTAGGCATGTCAAATCTGGATGTAAAATCAAAGCAAAATTCGGGCAAAAGTTTACTTTGAAGAACAAACTGGTGAACTATGTGCACGTATAATGATGTTGGCAGAATGGGATATCTAATAACAACTAAAATTTTAAGATTATGTGTCTACAGATACTGCAAGAAAAATAATATTACTCATAAATTTTCTGATTTTAAGCAGATTGCAAGCCGCAATTGAGCAAGGAAATTTATATCAGAAAATCCCAAACTCTTAATCCAGCTAGGACAGAGAAGTTAAACAAAGCAGTTGTTCAAGAACATTTTCAAAAGGTTAAAACTCTTCTTGAAGAAATTGGTATTTTTGGAAATCCTGAAGGAATTTTTAACATTGGATGAGAAAGGTTGCAGGCTGAATTTATACAAAGAAAAATGGGTACTCGCAAAAAAGAATGCACGCAGAGTACACATAATTGGCAATGAACATAGAGTAAATGTAACTGTTGTCTCTTGTGCAGTTGCAACTGGAGCAGCTATTAAAAACAACAACAACAACAACAACAACAACTTAAAATCTTTGTCACATAGGGAATCTCAGTATATAATGAATGAATTCCTGCAGCTCCTAAGTGGAGCATAGGGCCTTCTGAACCGCGCAAACCCAAGACCTGCAGGCAATGGGTTGAGAATCAGCAGTGTTTGTATCAGAGATTCCAGGATGGGGGATGAGCCCATAGCCGGGGGTGAAAGTTCAGTTTATATTATGTGGTGATAATAAACCTAATGCATACTATAAATCACATTTCCTTAGTTTCATTAGTTTCCATTATTTTAAATGTGCTACTAACAGAAGTTAAATAGGCCCTATTGGGAATACAGTGCACTTAATATTCCCAAAACTAATCTTTTTGTATATTTGTTATTGCGGCTTGTGTAATAATTTCAGTTGTTCCACATCATAATATTACATGTCCAGTTTGATGAACTGTATATTGTAAGCAAACGCAATAATTAATTGCAAATCACAAAAGTGTAAAAAAATAATTATCCTTAAGTAGGCCACATGGGGTACAGTTACCTTAACTGTATTTATTTAAAGTTAATCTACTGTTACTTTATTAGGCACTTCAAGGACGGTTTAAGGTTGAAAATATCCCTTTGCGCCACAGTATTGTCTGCCCACCACAAGAAGGCAAGGCAGAGGGAATATGTAGCATAATAGCTTTCGCTTTGTCCCCATATTGTTTATGTTGGCTTTCCGGATAGGATAAGGATGCTAGGAGTATATAAAGCATAGTGCTGTCCCATAGCTCACCCATGTGTAATACCTATCACTGCACTTTCGGTAATAAGTGATTTTGACTAGTTTTAGTGCAAATAGATGTTTAGAATTATGCTGAACATTTCAAAAGGTTTGGGTGGAGGAGAATTACATGGAGGATTTGGATGGATGCGATCAGGAGCACTGACTTTAAAGGGTCTGAGTGTTCATTATAGGTGGTGAGCTAGAAGGAATATTTCATTATTTATTACAACATAATGTGTTAGCGGTGTGATATGGGAAATAAAAGTTGAATAACTACTGAGAGTAACCGAAGCTCTTTAAAATGTGCGCTAATATTGTGAAAATAAGTTTAAAATAAAGGAGAATACCTGAAACAAAACCCCTAAGAAATTAATTACATTAATTAAAAGGTTTGAGTGAATTCATTTAAAAGTTAATAAGATGGATAAATGGTTGGATACTAATTAGAGAAGGGGTTTATTATACATACAAAGAGACCTGAATAGATATAGAGTGACTGGATTAAAATTTGTGTTTAACACTAGTTTATTAACATTGCAAAAGTTAATGTGTTGTTTCCACATGTAGGAACTGATGTAAATAGTAAAATTATATATTCAATACTTGTTCAGTTCAATGAAGAGCATAGTTTTGTTTGTCTAGCCTTGCTTCCCTTATGAGCACTGCAGTGAAATAATCGTACATTGATGCTCAAATAGTTTTGTCGAAGTTATAAGTCTGGGAAAAGAAATCGGAATAAAAATACCGGAAATATTAGAGATTCCCTCCGCATATTTTTTTATAGTGGGATAAATCCTGAATTCTTACTTAAGAAACAAAATAATCCACATTTCCTGAGTTTATTCCATATTCATAGTAGTCCATATACTTCAAGAGTTCTTCCACCAGCTATAGCTACAAAATCTCAGTTTTACTGTATCTCTTCTTCCGTAAAACTAAAAATGGAATGGAAGGCCCGTGGAATGAACACGAAAAAGAAATATTTCCGGGTTCCCCTAGCAATAAGGTTAGTGATGTGGAAAAGGAAAAATACATAGAAGAGCAGAGTAGCCGAGATATCAAAGAAGTTAATATCGTGAATAAAAAGCGGAAGCACCTCGGCAGTTGTGACGCAGCTGCACATAACCGGGATAGAATGCAATATCCTGAAAACGATATCGACAGTATTCATGCGGCTACAAACAAAGAAACTGGATACGAATATAGTACCTACCGTATTGCTCATAACGGAAGGAGCATGGCCTCAAGGTTCCTGTGGCAATTGTGGTTTTAATAACAAAAGGCGAGTTTATTGAACCATACGGAAGAGGGACTGGAAAGATCCCCACAATCGAAAAGGAGACAATATCGGATACCCGAAATTGTTAATATATGAGCCTTCTTTTTTATGATTGCAGTATCAGTAGAATTACATATATACTACTGATGTGATGGCAATTCCTGAAAGCATACTAATCAGCCAATGAATGCTAGCTTTATCTATTGTGCGTTAAATCGTTGCCGTTTGCAGTCATACCTAATTTTCGATACTTCATAAATAATCCGGTGGGCAAATCCTGAGCTGCTATACTCTTATCTCAGGCTAGTTTAATCCTGCTGTAAACAATAAGGCGGAGCTGACTCATTTTGCCACGTGTACGACGGTACATGCACGCACGTAAGTTTTGCAACACTAGCAGTACATATAGCAGCGCTAACTTCTAGAAAGTAAATAGAATTGTGTTATACATCAGTTTATTAAATATGTTAGTCGGAATATTAATAGAATAATGCAGTAACATAGTGATTACCTTTAATCGGATTCCTATGAAAACTTTTGATTTGGCGCAGATTCCACATCACAATGTATTCTCTGTCCACTATAACTGATTTCAGCCCCCGCTTTGGAAATTTGATTGCAATATCTATCAACAACAGCTGGAGAGTATTTCGTGAAAAATTTGGCAATTCTGTGTCAGAATTTACCGCACGCAAAACCTTATTTATAGTCGGCGGTTCATTTCTGAAAAAATAATCATGAACTTTACTGCGTATAGCATTTTTCGTAAAATCGTCGTATTTCTCCACGCGTTGTTTGCATTTACGCGATTTATCGGTGTTCTTAGAGTTTGTTCCGGATGCTTGCTGTTCCATTCTAACAATACTTCCAGAAACACCAAGGAGGTCATCAGTTTCTTGCTCAATGTTTTTATAGACAATTCAGGGTTTCTTTCTTTAAGCACCGCGAAACAAGGCGGGATCATTCGCATCTCGCCAGAGCACCTGCTGCTCTATGATGAAAAGCTTACTGATTTTAAATTACATATACATAAATGTTCTTGGGTGTGTGAGGTACTCAAGATGTACAGAAAATGCAGCGTTCAATATCAGAAGCAACTCCACACTATAAAAATAACCTCTTAATCAGCATTCAACTCGATACAGAACTTATTGCTAGAGAGCTGCCTGACATAGTAATGCAAAAATATTATATAATAGCGGTGTCCCTTAGTCATTGTTAAATAAAATGCATCTTAATGTAACATAATAAGTTAATATGCTGTAATGTCAATGTCTTCTGTCTAATATGTATATAGGATACTCTTATGTATATATCTGTTGTAAATATTCCTTTCAGGACTCACGAGTGCAGAACACATCATTGTGGTGTGCGCAGCAGAAAAGTAAAATGTGAGGCTAATACTTTATAAGAATCGAAACATTTGCATACTTTTCTCTATCCGAAATTAGGTCTCGCAGAGCAGTGATCAGAAAACTACTTAGATTACTGTACTTAAAGGAGAGGTTTATCCTACGCATACAAATAAAAGTAAACGAACATTAACCCCGCTAAGCCAATCAACGTTTTAAATGCTTTCTGTCCCAATATCTCTGTCGCTGTCTCTCACTTCCCACCCAGATGTTTACAGCAGGATTAAACTTCCTTTTGACAGATTATACGATAGAACGAACAAAGGATTAGTGAGTCCTAGTTTGGATAACTTACAGGGAAAAGAAAACTTGAAATCTATCCTTCTTTTACACGTTTAATTTAGTTTCTTTTTACACAAAATGGAGTATTTATCGATCGAACTTATAGATCAAACTATTTAGAACAGTGATCAGCAGCAGCGTGCACCCTCGTGCTACCGTCTCTTACTCGCATGCACACTAGTGCACTCGGAACTGTTGACGGGTAAGCAGTGGTACAGTGGTGGCCTTTCCATAGTGTCATACTACTCCTTAGTCACGTCCAGAGACAATCGAAGCATACGATGTTAAAATGCATTGAAATCAGTAAGTATATTATATGTAAATAGCGTACCAGTTAGTCCGGTGTTTCTTTTAGGAAATGAATAGGTTAACATAAATATCTAAGGACAGTCCTATTAATTCTGTGCCATATATAACAGCTAAATAACTATGATGATGATAAAAATCATAGTAACTGACCATGAATCATGTTCTCAGCAATGTTATAAAAATGTCACCATACGCCGTTCTTTAATACCTTCCTGGACGTGCGTTATAGGAACACTTCTATTAAACCAAAGCCACCTGGTTTTCGTTTCCGGTAGCTCCTTAGACATCTTGATACTGAAATGCCCAAAATGTATCCTAGGGGGGAGATGACATACCCTCCTTGGTTGTGCAGAACGTCCCACGTTGATCTGGGCATGACCCAATATGATAAATCTACCATGTCTATTTCTAGTATCCGCACATGTTTTTTTTTTTTTAGAATTTTTATCGCGATATCAGGACCATTTTGTAATTTATACTGGTGGCTCCAAGAACACAAATGGTGTTGGTTGTGCTTACTTGTGTAGAACCGAACCGTATACATTCGGATTCCACACTAGCACTTCCATTTTTACTGCAGAGCTTTATGCAATATACCGGGTCATTTTACACGTACGTCGACGAAAGTTGGGGGACTGCTTAATCCTGAGTGATTCCCTCAGTGCACATCAAAGACTACGGCAGCTGTACAACCACCACTCTATTGTGCAGCGTATACAGGATGCCCTTCACGTTTTACACGCTTCTGGCGTTAACGTGGTGTGTGCATGGATCCCTGGTCATGTAGGCTTGCGGAGGAATAAAATGGCGGATTCGGCAGCCAAGACGGCTACCATGAAGCCCAGGGTTCGAGTACCATCTGTGACATCGGAATATTTAAGGCCGTATTGCGGAGAGCTGTGCAAACCTGCTGGCAGGAAGAGTGGTCCGCTCTCCGCAATAATAAACTTAGATCTGTAAAAGAACTTCCGATTCCCTGGGTTACCTCCTGTCGTTCATCTCGTCGCGAGGAGATGAATTTGGCTCGGTTGCGCATTAGGCAGTGCTTTTTACTCATAGTTTTCTATTTAAAAAGGAGCCTTCTCCAACTGTGTCCGTTTTAAAAAGAAGCGTTATCTGTACGACACGTGCTGCTAGAGTGTTTTCACCTAGCAGCCCTTAGAACATCTCTGCAGCTGCCGGTGAGCTTTGCAGAAATGCTAGCGGACGATAACACAGAAGTGGAGAAGGTTTTTAGATTCTTTTCTCGTTTAGACTTTAGGATATAGCGAACATATTTTTAGTAGGTTTTCATTTTTTCCGATTTCTATGTACATGAAGTTTTATTAGGTTTATATACATTAGTATAGTTTTTAGAAACTTTTTATATCTGACTTTTGCCATGAGTAGTTTTTAAAAGGGTGCTGATAACCACTGTAGTTGAGCGCCCCTATATCCATCATCATTAAAATACGTAAGCTAACCCAAAGAAGAATTATCCCTTCTAGAAACGTTTATCACTTAAATACCTGATTATTTGCATTAGTATACAACACTGATACCAAATAATTTCTGAATACGATTATAAAGTGACTGAAGGTAGAAACTAATTAATAATCGCATATGATGAAAGACAACACTATTGTGTCGCTACGGCGATGACTTTAATGAGCGGTATTCTTGCTGGGTGAGGATTAGTGCAACTAAAGCTGTTATTCTCCGAACAAGCTTGTCACGGTTGCAGTGAAAGTTGATACCCAGGGAAGATGGAGAAGTCTTGTGTTCGCATCCCCCACGTTTCTGGATGCTGATACACAGCACGAAATATCATAGCCCCGTGAGGCGCGGGCAAGTGCTTGTGTGTGCGTGTGCGTGTGCGTGTGCGTGTGTGTGTGTGTTTCTGAGTGAGTATGTGTGTATTTATTATGTGTTTCAAATGGGAAGTTGTTTGTCCTTGAGCGCTACTAGGCAAGAAACAAATCTGAGCCCTGCGGTGCTGTCGTATTGCATTCCCGCTAAGTGGTGTGCGAGGAGCGCCAACCTAATCAATCTGCATGAACTACTATTCGCGCTAAGACAAAAATGTATATTTTCCAAAACTGATCCATGTGGAAGGTAGAGAGTAGTGTATCTAACATAACCATGAAACCCCCATATTTTTAGCTCAAATAGTTTTTCTAGTACAAATAAATAAACCACTATTACCTGTATTATAAGAACAAATCACGACATAAGCACTGTATGAATATCACTATTGGTTGGCACGTACGCGTGCATGTACATTTGTAATTAATCAGAACTGAAAACTAAATGTTTGACATGACGTGATAAAATAATTACTTTGAATAAGCCAATTCGAGCGAGAGGAAACAAATTTCCTGCCGCCCTGGCAGAACGTATCTGGTCAGATTATATCTTTGTTTATGAATGGTTCGTAATCTCTATTTACTCTAGAGGGTTCAAAGTGGTTGGTGTGTATGTATGTACATATACTTTTAATTACTCAGAACTGAAATTTAAACTACACACATGATGTGATAAAAGAATTACTGTGAATAAGTCAAGGTGTTAAGTTCGAGAAAGAGCAAACACTTCATTTCCTGTTAGCCTGTGGAATGCTGTATTCTTATGTTTATGAATGAATGCTGGATAAGAACTTTTAATTACTCAGGAGAGTTCAGATCAATATCAAACTATGAGTTAATATATTTTGAGTTCACAAAAATGGAGTTCTGTGATTTCATTAGCTAACTTGTTATGAAGTTCATCATTGATAGCACACGTTTATCACTATGATTGTAATCAGACACTTAAGTTTATCACTGGCAAATAGCGTGTTATGTGTATCCTGTATCGCATGCAGATACATAATTTTAGTTGCAATGACGAAATCAC